>OU343221.1:165618780-165771866 GCA_910596185.1 Chrysanthemum makinoi
GATCAGGCATACAGTGGGTAAAGACCCGTCCGTCCTCCACGGTGTTACAAAACTAAATACTACTTAACTTAAAATAGCTACGACTACGAGCTTTCAAACGATTACATATACTTGAGGTGACCGACTCTTTAATACCTGGAATTTCTAATTCCTAACAAAATACCTTCCCGCTCCGGTCCAGGTTCCAATTTTCATTTTTCTTTCTTTTTAATCTTCCTTGCTTCTAAAACATTTTCTACAATGTTTCTTCATTCTGTAATTCTGATTTACCTTTTTTTCTTTTCAATTATATCAAGTTTTATAATACTACGATAATAGAGTTTGCAAGGATGTTTAACATACAATAATTTGGTGTGTCAAGTTGTTACAAATATTTATACCTCAATTTTCTATTATTTTTGTAAACCAAACTAGAAGATTGTATGCAGAATAATCTTCGCATGACTTTCAATTTTCACCTTGTTTGATCCATTAGAGTTAGAACAAGCCCCAAATCAAGTTACCATCTCTACTTTATTTTGACAAAATATATGTGCTTTCCACTTATAAGTGAGGACCCGGGCTTTATTTATTTATTTATTTTTATTATTTTTTTTTAAAGTAAAGCTTCAATCTCTTTTACAAAAACTTTTTAGCTCATACAATTTTTCCAAACTCATATCCAACACCCATTTGCTATATTTATCATGTCCGGTGGTTGTGACAAGCGAATCTATTGAGAGATATATTGAGTGGGTAATAGGATTGACTTGCCGAATAATGATATGATGTCACGAAAAACAAATGCTCATTTCGTATCTTAAAGAAAGGAATAGATGGCCAACCCCTATGAGGTTATTTTAGCTAATTAAACTAATAAGCTCTCTCAATAAGGTTAAACACACACCTTGGTCACACTAGAAGACATACTCTTTGATACTTTAAATGAAAAAAAGTTAATTAAATAACACAAAAAATAAGAAAAAAAGAAAAAAGAAAAGACTTTGTACAAAGTTGTTGATGGCAATATTGTGTTTTGATAGACTACTTTTATATTTATACTCTAAGAAAACACACTGTTACCATCAATAACATACTACTCATCCAATCATGCCCAAGTAATATACACCACGGTATATAAGCAACCAAAAAGTCTTTTCTTTGCTCGATGTGGGATTGAAATCTTAAAACCAAGTTTTCACAAAAGTACTTACTTGTCCCATTGATACGGTTGTAAGACTCATACGGAGCTACTACATCTCATTAAAAGTCTCAATGTTTGTTTCTTTCAAGCAAGATCGTAAATATGACAAAAGAGAACTCATACTTTAAGTTTACAAAGCAAATTCTCTAGGAAGTTAATTTTAAGAAGTCTAATTTTTGGCCGGCATCCGGACATCGGGCGTTAGTATTTGAAGTCTTAAACCCGATGTAGGGACTCTTGAACTCCATGGACCATCACTTGAGGATACATCGACTTTCGTTTCGGCACACCATTTTTAACTTGACCAATAGAAGGTGCACCGGGTGGTGCTAACATTTGATTCATCGAGTGTTGGAGGTAGTGTTTAGACGTGCGCCTACCGTTTGAATTGAAGTTGTGATGATCAGAGTTCCGAGTGTTTAGAAATGATGAATATAAAACATGAACAAAAAGGTTGTGAAATGGGAGTTAAAGTCTCTCGAACCGGACAGTTGTATTGTACCGAAATGAAACAAGATCAAAAATTGAACTGTGTTTAGATAGCTTACGCCTACCAACTTATTCAAGTTGCTACAATAAGTAGGTATGGACCAGCATATTCGAAAAAGCTTCGGCTTTCCTAAAATAAGTTGTGAATTGTGATAAGCTAATCCTTTTTTTATAAACCAAACTAGAAGATTGTATGCAGCTGAATAATCTTCGCATGACTTTCAATTTTCACCTTGTTTGATCCATTAGAGTTAGAACAAGCCCCAAATCAAGTTACCATCTCTACTTTATTTTGACAAAATATATGTGCTTTCCACTTATAAGTGAGGACCCTGGCTTTATTTATTTATTTATTTTTATTGTTATTTTTTAAAGTAAAGCTTCAATCTCTTTTACAAAAACTTTTTAGCTCATACAATTTTTCCAAACTCATATCCAACACCCATTTGCTATATTTATCCTGTCCGTGGTTGTGACAAGCTAATCTATTGAGAGATATATTGAGTGGTAAGTTGGATTGACTTGCCGAATAGTGATATGATGTTACGAAAAACAGCTGCTCATTTCGTATCTTGAAGAAAGGAATAGATGGCCGACCCCTATGAGGTTATTTTAGCTAATTAAACTAATAAGCTCTCTCAATAAGGTTAAACACACAACTTGGTCACATTAGAAGACATACTCTTTGATACTTTGAATGAAAAAAAGTTAATTAAATAACACAAAAAAAAAAAAAAAAGAAAAAAAAAAAGAAAAGATTTTGTACAAAGTTGTTGATGGCAATACTGTGTTTTGATAGACTACTTTTATATTTATACTCTAAGAAAACACACTGTTACCATCAATAACATACTACTCATCCAATCATGCCCAAGTAATATACACCACGGTATATAAGCAACCAAAAAGTCTTTTCTTTGCTCTATGTGGGATTCAAATCTTCAAGCCAAGTTTTCACAAAAGTACTTACTTGTCCCATTGATACGGTTGTAAGACTCATACGGAGCAACTACATCTCATTAAAAGTCTTAATGTTTGTTTCTTTCAAGCAACATCGTAAATATGACAAAAGAGAACTCATACTTTAAGTTTACAAAGCAAATTCTCTAGGAAGTTACTTTTAAGAAGTCTAATTTTTGGCCGGCATCCGGACATCGGGCCGTTAGTATTTGAAGTCTTAAACCCGATGTAGGGGCTCTTGAACTCCATGGACCATCACCGGAGGATACATCGACTTTCGTTTCGGCACACCATTTTTAACTTGACCAATAGAAGGTGCATCTGGTGGTGCTAACATTTGATTCATCGAGTGTTGGAGGTAGGGTTTAGACGGCGCCTCGTTGAATTGAAGTTGTGATGATCAGAGTTACGAGTGTTTAGAAATGATGAATATAAAACATGAACAAAAAGGTTGTGAAATGGGAGTTAAAGTCTCGCGAACCGACAGTTGTATTGTAGCTGAAATGAAACAAGATCAAAAATTGAACTGTTTTAGATAGCTTACGCCTACCAGCTTATTCAGGTTGCTACAATAAGTAGGTATGGACTAGCATATTCGAAAAAGCTTCGGCTTTTCTAAAATAAGTTGTGAATTGTGATAAGCTAATTCTTTTTTTTATAAACCAAACTAGAATATTGTATACAGCTGAATAATCTTCGCATGACTTTCAATTTTCACCTTGTTTGATCCATTAGAGTTAGAACAAGCCCCAAATCAAGTTACCATCTCTACTTTATTTTGACAAAATATATGTGCTTTCCACTTATAAGTGAGGACCCTGGCTTTATTTATTTATTTATTTTTATTTTTATTTTTTTTAAAGTAAAGCTTCAATCTCTTTTACAAAAACTTTTTAGCTCATACAATTTTTCCAAACTCATATCCAACACCCATTTGCTATATTTATCCTGTCCTGGTGGTTGTGACAAGTAATCTATTGAGAGATATATTGAGCTGGTAGCGGGATTGACTTGCCGAATAGTGATATGATGTCACTAAAAACAATGCTCATTTCAGATCTTGAATAAAGGAATAGATGGCCGACCCCTATGAGGTTATTTTAGCTAATTAAACTAATAAGCTCTCTCAATAAGGTTAAACACACACCTTGGTCACACTAGAAGACATACTCTTTGATACTTTAAATGAAAAAAAGTTAATTAAATAACACAAAAAAAAAAAAAAAAAAAAGAAAAAGAAAAGATTTTGTACAAAGTTGTTGATGGCAATACTGTGTTTTGATAGACTACTTTTATATTTATACTCTAAAAAAACACCCTGTTACCATCAATAACATACTACTCATCCAATCATGCCCAAGTAATATACACCACGGTATATAAGCAACCAAAAAGTATTTTCTTTGCTCGATGTCGGATTGAAATCTTAAAGCCAAGTTTTCACAAAAGTACTTACTTGTCCTATTGATAGGGTTGTAAGACTCATAATGAGCGACTACATCTCATTAAAAGTCTTAATGTTTGTTTCTTTCTAGCAAGATCGTAAATATGACAAAAGAGAACTCATACTTTAAGTTTACAAAGCAAATTCTCTAGGAAGTTACTTTTAAGAAGTCTAATTTTTGGCCGGCATCCGGACATCGGGCGTTAGTATTTGAAGTCTTAAACCCGATGTAGGGGCTCTTGAACTCCATGGACCATCACTGGAGGATACATCGACTTTCGTTTCGGCACACCATTTTTAACTTGACCAATAGAAGGTGCACCGGGTGGTGCTAACATTTGATTCATCGAGTGTTGGAGGTAGTTTTTAGACGCGGCGCCTACTTGCTTGAATTGAAGTTGTGATGATCGAGTTCGAAAGTGTTTAGAAATAATGAATATAAAACATGAACAAAAGGTTGTGAAATGGGAGTTAAAGTCTCGAACCGAGGTTGTATTGCAATGAAATGAAACAAGATCAAAAATTGGAACTGTGTTTAGATAGTTTACACCGCCTTATTCAAGTTGCTACAATAAGTAGGTATGGACCAAAGATATTCAAAAAGCTTCGGCTTTTCTAAAATAAGTTGTGAATTGTGATAAGCTAATCCTTTTTTATATAAACCAAACTAGAAGATTGTATGCAAATTGAATAATCTTCACATGACTTTCAATTTTCACCTTGTTTGATCCATTAGAGTTAGAACAAGCCCCAAATCAAGTTACCATCTCTACTTTGTTTTGACAAAATATATGTGCTTTCCACTTATAAGTGAGGACCCTGGCTTTATTTATTTATTTATTTTTATTGTTATTTTTTTTAAAGTAAAGCTTCAATCTCTTTTACAAAAACTTTTAGCTCATACAATTTTTCCAAACTCATATCCAACACCCATTTGCTATATTTATCCGTCCTGGTTGTGACAAGCGAATCTATTGAGAGATATATTGAGTCGGTAAGGCGGATTGACTTGCCGAATAGTGATATGATGTCACGAAAAACAAATGCTTCATTTCAGATCTTGAAGAAAGGAAGAGATGGTCCGACCCTATGAGGTTATTTTAGCTAATTAAACTACTAAGCTCTCTCAATAAGGTTAAACACACACCTTGGTCACACTAGAAGACATACTCTTTGATACTTTAAATGAAAAAAGTTAATTAAATAACACAAAAAAAAAAAAAAAAGAAAAAAGAAAAAAAGAAAAAGAAAAAGAAAAGATTTTGTACAAAGTTGTTGATGGCAATACTGTGTTTTGATAGATTACTTTTATATTTATACTCTAAGAAAACACACTGTTACCATCAATAACATACTACTCATCCAATCATGCCCAAGTAATATACACCACGGTATATATGCAACCAAAAAGTCTTTTATTTGCTCGATGTGGGATTGAAATCTTAAAGCCAAATTTTCACAAAAGTACTTACTTGTCCCATTGATACGGTTGTAAGACTCATACGGAGCGACTATATCTCATTAAAAGTATTAATGTTTGTTTCTTTCTAGCAAGATCAGAATATGACAAAAGAGAACTCATACTTTAAGTTTACAAAGCAAATTCTCTAGGAAGTTACTTTAAGAAGTCTAATTTTTGGCGGCATCCGACATCGGGCGTAGTATTTGAAGTCTTAAACCCGATGTAGGGGCTCTTGAACTCCATGGACCATCACGGGAGGATACATCGACTTTCGTTTCGGCACACAATTTTTAACTTGACCAATAGAAGGTGCACCTGGTGGTGCTAACAATTGATTCATCGAGTGTTGGAGGTAGTGTTTAGACCGCCACTGTTTGAATCGAAGTTGTGATGATCGAGTTCGAGTGTTTAGAAATAATGAATATAAAACACGAACAAAAAGGTTGTGAAATGGGAGTTAAAGTCTCTCGAACCGACAATTGTATTGCAGTACCGAAATGAAACAAGATATCAAAAATTGGAATTGTGTTTAGATAGCTTACGCCTACCAGCTTATTCAAGTTGCTACAATAAGTAGGTATGGACCAAGATATTGAAAAGCATCGGCTTTTCTAAAATAAGTTGTGAATTGTGATAAGCTAATCCTTCTTTTTATAAACCAAACTAGAAGATTGTATGCAACATATAATCTTCGCATAACTTTCGATTTTCACCTTGTTTGATCCATTAGAGTTAGAACAAGCCACAAATCAAGTTACCATCTCTACTTTATTTTGACAAAATATATGTGCTTTCCACTTATAAGTGAGGACCCGGGCTTTATTTATTTATTTATTTTTATTGTTATTTTTTTAAAGTAAAGCTTCAATCTCTTTTACAAAAACTTTTTAGCTCATACAATTTTTCCAAACTCATATCCAACACCCATTTGCTATATTTATCCCTGTCCGTGGTTGTGACAAGCGAATCTATTGAGAGATATATTGAGTCGGTAAGCGGATTGACTTGCCGAATAGTGATATGATGTCACAAAAACAGCTGCTCATTTCGTATCTTGAAGAAAGGAAGAGATGGCCGACCCCTATGAGGTTATTTTAGCTAATTAAACTACTAAGCTCTCTCAATAAGGTTAAACACACACCTTGGTCACACTAGAAGACATACTCTTTGATACTTTAAATGAAAAAAAAGTTAATTAAATAACACAAAAAAAAAAAAAAAAAAAAAAAAAAAAAAGAAAAGATTTTGTACAAAGTTGTTGATGGCAATACTGTGTTTTGATAGACTACTTTTATATTTATACTCTAAGAAAACACACTTTTACCATCAATAACATACTACTCATCCAATCATGCCCAAGTAATATACACCACGGTATATATGCAACCAAAAAGTCTTTTATTTGCTCGATGTGGGATTGAAATCTTAAAGCCAAGTTTTCACAAAAGTACTTACTTGTCCCATTGATACGGTTGTAAGACTCATACAGAGCGACTACATCTCATTAAAAGTATTAATGTTTGTTTCTTTCTAGCAAGATCGTAAATATGACAAAAGAGAACTCATACTTTAAGTTTACAAAGCAAATTCTCTAGGAAGTTACTTTTAAGAAGTCTAATTTTTGCCCGGCATCCGGACATCGGGCGTTAGTATTTGAAATCTTAAACCCGATGTAGGGGCTCTTGAACTCCATGGACCATCACCGAGGATACATCGACTTTCGCTTCGCACACCATTTTTAACTTGACCAATAGAAGGTGCATCTGGTGGTGCTAACATTTGATTCATCGAGTGTTGGAGGTAGTGTTTAGACGCGCCCTACCGTTTGAATCGAAGTTGTGATGATCGAGTTCCGAAGTGTTTAGAAATGATTTATATAAAACATGAACAAAAAGGTTGTGAAATGGGAGTTAAAGTCTCTCGAACCGACAGTTGTATTGCAAAATTAAATGAAACAATATCAAAAATTGGAACTGTGTTTAGATAGCTTACGCCTACCAGTTTATTCAAGTTGCTACAATAAGTAGGTATGGACCAAAGATATTCGAAAAAGCTTATGCTTTTCTAAAATAAGTTGTGAATTGTGATAAGCTAATCCTTTTTTTTATAAACCAAACTAGAAGATTGTATGCAAATTGAATAATCTTCGCATAACTTTCAATTTTCACCTTGTTTGATCCATTAGAGTTAGAACAAGCCCCAAATCAAGTTACCATCTCAACTTTATTTTGACAAAATATATGTGCTTTCCACTTATAAGTGAGGACCCTGGCTTTATTTATTTATTTATTTTTATTGTTATTTTTTTTAAAGTAAAGCTTCAATCTCTTTTACAAAAACTTTTTAGCTCATACAATTTTTCCAAACTCATATCCAACACCCATTTGCTATATTTATCCGTCCGTGGTTGTGACAAGCAAATCTATTGAGAGATATATTGAGCTGGTAAGCAGGATTGACTTGCCGAATAGTGATACGATGTCACGAAAAACAGCTGCTCATTTCGTATCTTGAAGAAAGGAATAGATGGCCGACCCCTATGAGGTTATTTTAGCTAATTAAACTAATAAGCTCTCTCAATAAGGTTAAACACACACCTTGGTCACACTAGAAGACATACTCTTTGATACTTTAAATGAAAAAAAGTTAATTAAATGACACAAAAAAAAAGAAAAAAAGAAAAAAGAAAAGATTTTGTACAAAGTTGTTGATGGCAATACTGTGTTTTGATAGACTACTTTTATATTTATACTCTAAGAAAACACACTGTTACCATCAATAACGCATTCACTCATCCAATCATGCCCAAGTAATATACACCACGGTATATAAGCAACCAAAAGTCTTTCTTTGCTCGATGTTGGATTGAAATCTTAAAGCCAAGTTTTCACAAAAGTACTTACTTGTCCCATTGATACGGTTGTAAGACTCATACGGAGCGACTACATCTCATTAAAAGTCTTAATGTTTGTTTCTTTCTAGCAAGATCGTAAATATGACAAAAGAGAACTCATACTTTAAGTTTACAAAGCAAATTCTCTAGGAAGTTACTTTTAAGAAGTCTAATTTTTGGCCGGCATCCGGACATCGGGCGTTAGTATTTGAAGTCTTAAACCCGATGTAGGGGCTCTTGAACTCCATGGACCATCACTGGAGGATACATCGACTTTCGTTTCGGCACACCATTTTTAACTTGACCAATAGAAGGTGCACCTGGTGGTGCTAACATTTGATTCATCGAGTGTTGGAGGTAGTGTTTAGACGGCGCCTATGTTTGAATTGAAGTTGTGATGATCAGAGTTCCGAGTGTTTAGAAATAATGAATATAAAACATGAACAAAAAGGTTGTGAAATGGGAGTTAAAGTCTCTCGAACCGACAGTTGTATTGCAGATGAAATGAAACAGTATCAAAAATTGGAACTGTGTTTAGATAGCTTACGCCTACCAGCTTATTCAAGTTGCTACAATAAGTAGGTATGGACCAAAGATATTCAAAAGCTTCGGCTTTTTTAAAATAAGTTGTGAATTGTGATAAGCTAATCCTTTTTTTTATAAACCAAACTAGAAGATTGTATGCAACTGAATAATCTTCGCATGACTTTCAATTTTCACCTTGTGTGATCCATTAGAGTTAGAACAAGCCCCAAATCAAGTTACCATCTCTACTTTATTTTGACAAAATATATGTGCTTTCCACTTATAAGTGAGGACCCTGGCTTTATTTATTTATTTATTTTTATTGTTATTTTTTTTAAAGTAAAGCTTCAATCTCTTTTACAAAAACTTTTTAGCTCATACAATTTTTCCAAACTCATATCCAACACCCATTTGCTATATTTATCCTGTCCGTTGGTTGTGACAAGCGAATCTATTGAGAGATATATTGAGCTGGTAAGCAGGATTGACTTGCCGAATAGTGATATGATGTCACGAAAAACAGCTGCTCATTTCGTATCTTGAAGAAAGGAATAGATGGCCGACCCCTATGAGGTTATTTTAGCTAATTAAACTACTAAGCTCTCTCAATAAGGTTAAACACACACCTTGGTCACACTAGAAGACATACTCTTTGATACTTTAAATGAAAAAAAGTTAATTAAATAACACAAAAAAAAAAAAAAAAAAAAAGAAAAAGAAAAAGAAAAGATTTTGTACAAAGTTGTTGATGGCAATACTGTGTTTTGATAGACTACTTTTATATTTATACTCTAAGAAAACACACTGTTACCATCAATAACATACTACTCATCCAATCATGCCCAAGTAATATACACCACGGTATATAAGCAACCAAAAAGTCTTTTCTTTGCTCGATGTGGGATTGAAATCTTAAAGCCAAGTTTTCACAAAAGTACTTACTTGTCCCATTGATACGGTTGTAAGACTCATACGGAGCGACTACATCTCATTAAAAGTCTTAATGTTTGTTTCTTTCTAGCAAGATCGTAAATATGACAAAAGAGAACTCATACTTTAAGTTTACAAAGCAAATTCTCTAGGAAGTTACTTTTGAGAAGTCTAATTTTTGGCCGGCATCCGGACATCGGGCGTTAGTATTTGAAGTCTTAAACCCGATGTAGGGGCTCTTGAACTCCATGGACCATCACCGGAGGATACATCGACTTTCGTTTCGGCACACCATTTTTAACTTGACCAATAGAAGGTGCACTGGTGGTGCTAACATTTGATTTATCGAGTGTTGGAGGTAGTGTTTAGACGTGCGCCTCTGCTTTGAATTGAAGTTGTGATGATCAGAGTTCCGAGTGTTTAGAAATAATGAATATAAAACACGAACAAAAAGGTTGTGAAATGGGAGTTAAAGTCTCTCGAACCGACATTGTATTGAAGAAATGAAACAGTATCACAAATTGGAACTGTGTTTAGATAGCTTACGCCTACCAGCTTATTCAAGTTGCTACAATAAGTAGGTATGGACCAAAGATATTCGAAAAAGCTTATGCTTTTCTAAAATAAGTTGTGAATTGTGATAAGCTAATCCTTTTTTTTATAAACCAAACTAGAAGATTGTATGCAGCTGAATAATCTTCGCATGACTTTCAATTTTCACCTTGTTTGATCCATTAGAGTTAGAACAAGCCCCAAATCAAGTTACCATCTCTACTTTATTTTGACAAAATATATGTGCTTTCCACTTATAAGTGAGGACCCGGGCTTTATTTATTTATTTATTTTTATTGTTATTTTTTTTAAAGTAAAGCTTCAATCTCTTTTACAAAAACTTTTTAGCTCATACAATTTTTCCAAACTCATATCCAACACCCATTTGCTATATTTATCCTGTCCGGTGGTTGTGACAAGCGAATCTATTGAGAGATATATTGAGCTGGTAAGCAGGATTGACTTGCCGAATAGTGATATGATGTCACAAAAACAGCTGCTCATTTCGTATCTTGAAGAAAGGAAGAGATGGCCGACCCCTATGAGGTTATTTTAGCTAATTAAACTACTAAGCTCTCTCAATAAGGTTAAACACACACCTTGGTCACACTAGAAGACATACTCTTTGATACTTTAAATGAAAAAAAGTTAATTAAATAACACAAAAAAAAAAAAAAAAAAAAGAAAAAGAAAAAGAAAAGATTTTGTACAAAGTTGTTGATGGCAATACTGTGTTTTGATAGACTACTTTTATATTTATACATTAAGAAAACACACTGTTACCATCAATAACATACTACTCATCCAATCATGCCCAAGTAATATACACCACGGTATATAAGCAACCAAAAAGTCTTTTCTTTGCTCGATGTGGGATTGAAATCTTAAAACCAAGTTTTCACAAAAGTACTTACTTGTCCCATTGATACGGTTGTAAGACTCATACGGAGCGACTACATCTCATTAAAAGTCTTAATGTTTGTTTCTTTCTAGCAAGATCGTAAATATGACAAAAGAGAACTCATACTTTAAGTTTACAAAGCAAATTCTCTAGGAAGTTACTTTTGAGAAGTCTAATTTTTGGCCGGCATCCGGACATTGGGCGTTAGTATTTGAAGTCTTAAACCCGATGTAGGGGCTCTTGAACTCCATGGACCATCACTGGAGGATACCTCGACTTTTGTTTCGGCACACCATTTTTAACTTGACCAATAGAAGGTGCACCTGGTGGTGCTAACATTTGATTCATCGAGTGTTGGAGGTAGTGTTTAGACGTAGCGCCTATCGTTTGAATTGAAGTTGTGATGATCAGAGTGCCGAGTGTTTAGAAATGATGAATATAAAACATGAACAAAAAGGTTGTGAAATGGGAGTTAAAGTCTCTCGAACCGACAGTTGTATTGCAGCTGAAATGAAACAGTATCAAAAATTGGAACTGTGTTTAGATAGCTTACGCCTACCAGCTTATTCAAGTTGCTACAATAAGTAGGTATGGACCAGCATATTCGAAAAAGCTTTGGCTTTTCTAAAATAAGTTGTGAATTGTGATAAGCTAATCCTTTTTTTTAAACCAAACTAGAAGATTGTATGCAGCTGAATAATCTTCGCATGACTTTCAATTTTCACCATGTTTGATCCATTAGAGTTAGAACAAGCCCCAAATCAAGTTACCATCTCTACTTTATTTTGACAAAATATATGTGCTTTCCACTTATAAGTGAGGACCCTGGCTTTATTTATTTATTTATTTTTATTGTTATTTTTTTTAAAGTAAAGCTTCAATCTTTTTTACAAAAACTTTTTAGCTCATACAATTTTTCCAAACTCATATCCAACACCCATTTGCTATATTTATCCTGTCCGTTGGTTGTGACAAGCGAATCTATTGAGAGATATATTGAGCTGGTAAGCAGGATTGACTTGCCGAATAGTGATATGATGTCACGAAAAACAGCTGCTCATTTAGTATCTTGAAGAAAGGAATAGATGGCCGACCCCTATGAGGTTATTTTAGCTAATTAAACTAATAAGCTCTCTCAATAAGGTTAAACACACACGTTGGTCACACTAGAAGACATACTCTTTGATACTTTAAATGAAAAAAAGTTAATTAAATAACACAAAAAAAAAGAAGAAAAGAAAAAAGAAAAGATTTGGCAATACTGTGTTTTGATAGACTACTTTTATATTTATACTCTAAAAAAACACACTGTTACCATCAATAACATACTACTCATCCAATCATGCCCAAGTAATATACACCACGGTATATAAGCAACCAAAGAGAACTCATACTTTAAGTTTACAAAAGAGAACTCATACTTTAAGTCTTAATGTCTTTTCTTTGCTCGATGTGGGATTGAAATCTTAAAGCCAAGTTTTCACAAAAGTACTTACTTGTCCCATTGATACGGTTGTAAGACTTATACGGAGCGACTACATCTCATTAAAAGTCTTAATGTTTGTTTCTTTCTAGCAAGATCGTAAATATGACAAAAGAGAACTCATACTTTAAGTTTAAAAGTCTTAATGTTTGTTTCTTTTCTTTGCTCGATGTGGGATTGAAATCTTTAATGTTTGTGCCAGGGTATCCTTTTCTTGGTCGAGAAGTTCCTTAGGCTGTCCCAGTAAGGAGGGTCAATCCTTCTTATATTTATTAATACACACACATAACAACATTTCTATTCGATCGCCTACACGACTAGCTTGGGATGCAAAGGACCAACGATCGATTCCCCACACAAGGGAGATCGATTGGTAATCGATCTTCTATGTCGATCGCAAATGCTTACTGGGGGCAGCCTAAGGATGTATTTTTGATTAATTAAAAAAAGTTTGTATTCATTTACTACACCTTAACCTCTGCCCAGTAAACACTTGTTAGCAAAAATCCAATTATCGAAGGTTATTAAAAGAGGAAGAAAAGTTACAAACACCAAACGAAAATGAGGCTCATCTGTTTTGCAGTAGCAAATTCTTTCAAGTTTTATGAAATATGACCAGCCCTCGCGTGATCCACAAACACCCCAAATTAATTACTTGAGGCGCGTGCCCTTCTGCTACTCCTCCACTCTCACACTCTCAACCTATCTCAGATCGAAACGTGTCATGCTTTGTTCAGAAATTGTACCAGGGTCTCCTTTTCTTGGTCGAGAAGTTCCTTAGACTATCCAGTAAGGAGGGTCAATCCTTCTTATTTTCCCTGCCACATAAGCTTTCTCTCTCGAGCGAACTTCAGACGATTGGGTGCCCCAGTAAGACGACCTACACTACAAAAAACATACCTCACAAATATACCTTTTATATTTATTAATACACATACATAACCACATTTCTATTCGATCGCCTACACGACTAACTTGGGATGCAAAGGACCAACGATCTCGATTGGTAATCGATCTTCTATGTCGATCGCAAATGCTTACTGGGAGCATCCTAAGGGAGTATTTTTGGTTAATTAAAAAAAGTTTGTATTCATTAACTACACCTTAACCCCTGCCCAGTAAACACTTGTTAGCAAAAATCCAATTATCGAAGGTTATTAAAAGCCGAAGAAAAGTCACTAACACCAAACGAAAATGAGGCTCATCTGTTTTGCAGTAGCAAATTCTTAAAATTTTAGGAAATATGACCGGCCCTCGCGTGTTCCACAAACACCCCAAATTAATTACTTGAGGCGCGTGCCCTTCTGCTACTCATCCACTCTCACACTCTCAACCTATCTCAGATCGAAACGTGTCGTGGTTTGTTCAGAAATTGTGCCAGGGTATCCTTTTCTTGGTCGAGAAGTTCCTTAGGCTGTCCCAGTAAGGAGGGTCAATCCTTCTTATATTTATTAATACACACACATAACCACATTTCTATTCGATCGCCTACACGACTAGCTTGGGATGCAAAGGACCAACGATCGATTCCCCACACAAGGGAGATCGATTGGTAATCGATATTCTATGTCGATCGCAAATGCTTACTGGGGGCAGCCTAAGGATGTATTTTTGATTAATTCAAAAAAGTTTGTATTCATTTACTACACCTTAACCTCTGCCCAGTAAACACTTGTTAGCAAAAATCCAATTATCGAAGGTTATTAAAAGACGAAGAAAAGTTACTAACACCAAACGAAAATGAGGCTCATCTGTTTTGCAGTAGCAAATTCTTTCAAGTTTTATGAAATATGACCAGCCCTCGCGTGATCCACAAACACCCCAAATTAATTACTTGAGGCGCGTGCCCTTCTGCTACTCCTCCACTCTCACACTCTCAACCTATCTCAGATCGAAACGTGTCATGCTTTGTTCAGAAATTGTACCAGGGTCTCCTTTCCTTTGTCGAGAAGTTCCTTAGGCTGCCCCAGTAAGAAGGGTCAATCCTTCTTATTTTCCCTGCCATGTCAGCTTTCTCTCTCCGGCGAACTTTAGACGATTGGGTGCCCTAGTAAGACGACCTACACTACAAAAAAAATACCCCACAAATATACCTTTTATATCTATTAATACACATTTATAACCACATTTCTATTCGATCGCCTACTTCGACTAACTTGGGATGCAAAGGACCAACTATCTCGATTGGTAATCGATCTTCTATGTCGATCGCAAATGCTTACTGGGGGCATCCTAAGGGAGTATTTTTGGTTAATTAAAAAAAGTTTGTATTCATTAACTACACCTTAACCTCTGCCCAGTAAACACTTGTTAACAAAAATCCAATTATCGAAGGTTATTAAAAGCCGAATAAAAGTTACTAACACCAAACAAAAATGAGGCTCATCTGTTTTGCAGTAGCAAATTCTTTCAAGTTTTAGGAAATATGACCAGCCCACGCGTGTTCCACAAACACCCCAAATTATTTACTTGAGGCGCGTGCCCTTCTGCTACTCATCCACTCTCACACTCTCAAACAATCTCAGATCGAAACGTGTCATGCTTTGTTCAAAAATTGTACCAGGGTATCTTTTTCTTGGTCGAGAAGTTCCTTAGGCTGCCCCAGTATGGAGGGTCAATCTTTCTTATATTTATTAATACACACACATAACCACATTTCTATTCGATCGCCTACACGACTAACTTGGGATGCAAAGGACCAACGATCAATTCCCCACACAAGGGAGATCGATTGGTAATCGATCTTCTATGTCGATCGCAAATGCTTACTGGGGCAGCCTAAGGAAGTATTTTTAATTAATTAAAAAAAGTTTGTATTCATTAACTACACCTTAACCTCTGCCAGTAAACACTTGTTAGCAAAAATCCAATTATCGAAGGTTATTAAAAGACGAAGAAAAGTTACAAACACCAAACGAAAATGAGGCTCATCTGTTTTGCAGTAGCAAATTCTTTCAAGTTTTATGAAATATGACCAGCCCTCGCGTGATCCACAAACACCCCAAATTTATTACTTGAGGCGCATGCCCTTCTGCTACTCCTCCACTCTCACACTCTATACCTATCTCTTATCGAAATGTGTCATGCTTTGTTCAGAAATTGTACCAGGGTCTCCTTTTCTTGGTCGAGAAGTTCCTTAGGCTGCCCAGTAAGGAGGGTCAATATTTCTTATTTTCCCTGCTACGTAAGCTTTCTCTCTCGAGCGAACTTCAGACGATTGGGTGCCCCAGTAAGACGACCTACACTACAAAAAGCATACCCCACAAATATACCTTTTATATTTATTAATACACATACATAACCGCATTTCTATTCGATCGCCTACATGACTAACTTGGGATGCAAAGGAACAACGATCTCGATTGGTAATCGATCTTCTATGTCGATCGCAAATGCTTACTGGGGGCATCCTAAGGGAGTATTTTTGGTTAATTAAAAAAAGTTTGTATTCATTAACTACACCTTAACCCCTGCCCAGTAAACACTAGTTAGCAAAAATCCAATTATCGAAGGTTATTAAAAGCCGAAGAAAAGTCACTAACACCAAATGAAAATGAGGCTCATCAGTTTTGCAGCAGCAAATTCTTTCAAGTTTTAGGAAATATGACCAGCCCTCGCGTGTTCCTCAAACACCCCAAATTAATTACTTGAGTATGCGTGCCCTTCTGCTACTCATCCACTCTCACACTCTCAACCTATCTCGTGATCAAACGTGTCGTGGTTTGTTCGTGAAATTGTGCCAGGGTATCCTTTTCTTGGTCGAGAAGTTCCTTAGGCTGTCCCAGTAAGGAGGGTCAATCCTTCTTATATTTATTAATACACACACATAACCACATTTCTATTCGATCGCCTACACGACTAGCTTGGGATGCAAAGGACCAACGATCGATTCCCCACACAAGGGAGATCGATTGGTAATCGATCTTCTATGTCGATCGCAAATGCTTAAGGGCAGCAGCCTAAGGATGTATTTTTGATTAATTCAAAAAAGTTTGTATTCATTTACTACACCTTAACCTCTGCCCAGTAAACACTTGTTAGCAAAAATCCAATTATCGAAGGTTATTAAAAGAGGAAGAAAATTTACAAACACCAAAAGAAAATGCGGCTCATCTGTTTTGCATAAGCAAATTATTTCAAGTTTTATGAAATATGACCAGCCCTCACGTGATCCACAAACACCCCAAATTAATTACTTGAGGCGCGTGCCCTTCTGCTACTCCTCCACTCTCACACTCTCAACCTATCTCAGATCGAAACGTGTCATGCTTTGTTCAGAAATTGTACCAGGGTCTCCTTTTCTTTGTCGAGAAGTTCCTTAGACTGCCCAGTAGGGAGGGTCAATCCTTCTTATTTTCCCTACCACGTAAGCTTTCTCTCTCGAGCGAACTTCAGACGATTGGGTGCCCCAGTAAGACGACCTACACTACAAAAAACATACCCCACAAATATACCTTTTATATTTATTAATACACATACATAACCACATTTCTATTCGATCGCCTACACGACTAACTTGGGATGCAAAGGACCAACTATCTCGATTGGTAATCGATCTTCTATGTCGATCGCAAATGCTTACTGGGGGCATCCTAAGGGAGTATTTTTGGTTAATTAAAAAAAGTTTGTATTCATTAACTACACCTTAACCCCTGCCCAGTACACACTTGTTAGCAAAAATCCAATTATCGAAGGTTATTAAAAGCCGAAGAAAAGTCACTAACACCAAACGAAAATGAGGCTCATCTGTTTTGCAGTAGCAAATTCTTTCAAGTTTTAGGAAATATGACCGGCCCTCGCGTGTTCCACAAACACCCCAAATTAATTACTTGAGGCCCGTGCCCTTCTGCTACTCATCCACTCTCACACTCTCAACCTATCTCAGATCGAAACGTGTCGTGCTTTGTTCAGAAATTGCACCAGGGTATCCTTTTCTTGGTCGAGAAGTACCTTAGGATGTCCCAGTAAGGAGGGTCAATCCTTCTTATATTTATTAATACACACACATAACCACATTTCTATTCGATCGCCTACACGACTAACTTGGGATGCAAAGGACCAACGATCGATTCCCCACACAAGGGAGATCGATTGGTAATCGATCTTCTATGTCGATCACAAATGCTTATTGGGGGCAGCCTAAGGATGTATTTTTTATTAATTAAAAAAAGTTTGTATTCATTTACTACCCCTTAACCTCTGCCCAGTAAACACTTGTTAGCAAAAATCCAATTATCGAAGGTTTTTAAAAGAGGAAGAAAAGTTACAAACACCAAACGAAAATGCAGCTCATCTATTTTGCAGTAGTAAATTCTTTCATGTTTTAGGAAATATGACCAGCCCTCACGTGATCCACAAACACCCCAAATTAATTACTTGAGGCGCGTGCCCTTCTGCTACTCCTCCACTCTCACACTCTCAACCTATCTCAGATCGAAACGTGTCATGCTTTGTTCAGAAATTGTACCAGGGTCTCCTTTTCTTGGTCGAGAAGTTCCTTAGGCTGCCCAGTAAGGAGGGTCAATCCTTCTTATTTTCCCTGCCACGTCAGCTTTCTCTCTCCAGCGAACTTTAGACGATTGGGTGCCCTAGTAAGACGACCTACACTACAAAAAAAATACCCCACAAATATACCTTTTATATCTATTAATACACATATATAACCACATTTCTATTCGATCGCCTACACGACTAACTTGGGATGCAAAGGACCAATGATCGATTCCCCACACAAGGGAGATTGATTGGTAATCAATCTTCTATGTCGATCGCAAATGCTTACTGGGGCAGCCTAAGGGAGTATTTTTGTGATGCTTATAATAGAGGGGGTGATACTGACACTACATATTTTGATACATGCACTACAATTTATGCATTACAGTATTATACGCTATAAATTGTAATGTACAAATTATGATGCATGTATCAAAAAATTTTGTGTAGATATCAATTCCCTTTTAATAGTTTGTGTGCTCTTGTAATTTACTTGTTGCATGGTTTGAAAAGGCTCGTAAAAGCCTTGTAAAGGTTTTGTAAAAGTGTGAGGCTTGTTCATACCATTACGTCATGCCGCTACGTTATGTCGTTAAATTCTTTTGTAAACTAAATATATATATAATATGATATAAATATATAAATATTTTTATATTTTGTACCGTCTTATATCACGTCTTATAAACACAAAAGTTTCGCCTTGTCCATAAAGGTGTGAAGCTTGGTCATGCTGTCACGCCACGCCTCCCACTATTTATAACCTTGATTCGGGGTGATAATCGAGCCGTGTTTGTGTTAACTTATTCGGCTTCGTGAGTTGGCGGGTTAGTATAACCTCTGTCCAAATACGACCCATTTGTTAATCGTGTCAAAAACTTAACTCTAACCCAGACATGCATAACATGTGTAACCCGTTTGTGACCATCGATACATGTTTAAGTAAATAGGTCAAACAGTGAATATGGTTGGTGGTTTATTCATTTAACTAGCTTAAATACAAAAATGATATAAGGATCTAATATACAATAAAAATTACATACTAATAACGATATGACAATTTTCAAAGTTATAAACGTCAATTTCAATGATATCTGACGTATTATCGTAACTTACTAATATTAAGTACATAATAAAATACATTTAATCCACATCCAACATAAAAAACCAGGTTATATATTTTATTTTTAAAGTCTTATATATTTAAATGGGTTCACGAGTTGACATGTTTAAGACTTACTCAACCCAAATAAGACCCGTTTATTAAACGGGTTAATCTGTTTTTTTTTACCCAAACATGTTTAATTTTATGTCGAGTTTGTGTCGTTTATCGTTTCGTGTCAAACATTGTCACCCTTTAATTTATTGAAGAGGCTAAAAATGTAACTTTTAATTTATAAAAAACGTTGAGGCGGGTTTTCGTTAAAACCTAACGCCGAATCAAAACTTCGGTTTTAAAAAATTGCAAATCGTTTGAGTTTGCTTTCGATTTCTTAGAGCACTAGGTTGCTACTTCGCCCCTCACCGGTCACGCTAGAAATGTCGCCAAAATCTGAAAATGTTTAAAGTTTTTAACTTTTATACCTTATCCATTAAGACAACTATTTTTTATTCTATAAATCTCATTGTATAATGAATGTGGATCAAATGAGAAAATTAAATTAAGATAAAAAGAATGAGAAAGAACTACAATCACAAATCTAAGATGCATTCACAACAAAAGATGCGTCTCTTAATTATTTCTCTTTTCTTATTTAAATTTTGTGGCTAGAGTTTCTTCTCACTCTTCTCATTTGAATATCTCTTCTCACTAGATCTATTCTCATTGTACAATATTTTTTTACAGAGAAACTCACACACAAAATTTTCATTTCCGACAAACTAAATTATTGTAAACTATAAATCCGGATGATGGCTCAAGCTTTTTCGATGTCGATGACGAAAGTGACTTGTGTTTTATGATGAAAGCTATCGAGTATCACCAATCGTTGCAACAAGAAGCTTAAAGTTCCTACATGCGAAATCCAATATACAGTGACTATAGCGTTGCAGAAGAACGTTTGATGACGGACTATTTTGGTGATAATCCAAAATATCCGAAGTTCAATTTCAGACGTCGATATCATATGAACCGAAAACTATTTTTAGATATAGTCGAAAGCCTTTCTACTTATACTGCAGATCCTCTTCCAAAGCATTTTAAATTCTCTAAAGTTCGACCAAATTGTACCGGTCTAATGAATTTTAGTGTTATTATGAAATGCGCTTCTGTCATACGCCAATTAACTTAAAACATAACATGTGATGCATTTAATGAATGTTTACAAATGGGTGAAACATTATGCACGCGATTGCCTAAATAATTTTATCAAGTTCATTATTTACTTTTACACGCCTGAGTTTGTTTTTTTCTTTCTTTTTAAACCTAATTTTAACGACATCCAAATTTGTATGCAACACATAAAACGTTTATGGGTTTCTGAAAATGTGTGAAAACATTGATTATATGCATTAGAAATCAACATCATGTTCGAAAACATGGCACGGACGATTTGTGCATGCAATATTCTTTCAAATCATCGGTTTTGAATAGGGGATGTATTAATTGTAGTCAATTTGATTAATAGTTAATTGGTATCGAACATATCAAAAAGACGTTAGCCACAAAGTTCTAATGAGTAAAAAAAAGTGATTTACAACTTTCTAGCTCGTTTTATTCGTTGTTTGTTTGAGATCCATTTATACTCATGCTCAAGTTACACAATCGAGATTAAATGATAAATATATATTATTTTTATATTAATATTTTGGATTTACATAGAGGTGGAAGGCAAACGGGCAACAAGCTGCGCTGCTAGCTTTTTTTGGATTGCATATCCAATCATTTTGAATACTACATCTCTGAATCTAGGTGTCATAACATGAGTTTTCATAACTCATTGTACTTTGTTGAGGAACTCCACTGGCTCTGATGCAAAGAAACCAAAAGTACCGAACGCTAAAGGAATAAAAGCATTTTGATTTTCGATGCAAGCTTTCTCGTGTTTTGCCATTTTGTACGAGGCGGCTTTCAAAGCAGCATGTCCCACTGTAAAACCCTAGCTACTCAAAACCACGAGAGGATAAACCCCGGTTAGATCCACACATGCATGTTTCCCTCCAACCCATCCAAACACCAAAATGTCAATCGGTCTTAGTGTGGATCTTCCATCCAACGAGTCAGTCAAAAAGTTCACATGTGCTTCTTTCTTTGCGGAGATCCCAACACGCTTACAAACATCAAAAAGACATACCTAGCCATATCGTGTCTGTACCTGAAGCCCGAAAACTCTTTAAAATAAACCGCATGATCCCCAAAACAATCCAAACATTTAGTCATTCATATAGGAATCATGATCGGGGCATTTCCTATGAACTATTCAATTGGCGCGTTGCTTTTTAATTTTTTAGAGTTCACATTTCACAATGCAAGTTGATGGATTAATACACTGACACTATGATTTGTTACTCCAATGAGCGAGAAACAAACGAGTAGTTCTCACTTCATGAATGAAGTTAATTAAGATTTTCGATCACCTAATTAAGTTGTGGAATGCATGCAAAATTGGGATGTTTAAATGTCTAGAGTTTTGTTCTGATAATGGTTTCATTATCGTCAGGCCAGTTTGTTAAGTGATCTAGCAACTTGATTTTGACACTACCAAGTCTGTGACAAAAAGAGACCTGGTGGATGTTTGTGTTGTGACCGACACACAAATTAGAGACTTGTCGAATATCTCCCTTAAGCGTACGTCTAACGAGATATACTTATAGACAGTTGCTACAACCATGGGTTTGAAGCCGAATGTATATGTATTGGTTAGCTAGTTATGGGAACCCCGGAGGATTTTGTGACGGGACAGAAGCCAAAACTCCTATTTTCAAGTGACGACGTCAAGTTATAAAAGAGTAGGCCGTCACAACTCAGACGGCCTAGATGCAATCCACGCCGAAGTGAAGAGGACGTCGTCACAAGCATAAGGTGACGCCGTCGCAAGTCTAACGTGGTCAAGACGAAACCCTAATGACGGCGACACGACTGCATCGCAAAACATAAGGTGACGCCGTCGCATGTGTAATCTTATACATAGAATCCAAATTTTTCAGTATTTGTGTGTAGTCTTTTGGAGTAAAAAACCTAAACCGAACAAAGGCTGTCTTGTACAGTATTTTAGGGTTCCAAACCCTATCTTACACCAAGATAAGTGTTTTACTTCATTAATACAATTATGTCTTTGATTATTTGTGTGTATGCTTGCATGTTCTCCATGTCCGGCTAATTTACTTGTGTGTTTGCTTAGGGAACATGAAACTTAATTATTGAATATTGATTGGTTGTCTCTTATCTTAGTTGATTAATGATCTAGTAATGCGATAGGTCATTCATTATGTTCTTAATGCTTGATTAAATCTTTGTGAACCTTAGAATATAACTCCTTGAGTAGTTGTAAGCTAAACCATCCAAAGAGTGCCTTAGAGTAAGAGTTTATTATCCCTAGTGGGTTTTGTAGACGAGACCCCTTGGTAAGTTCAAAGAGCTAGGGAGAAACGCATACCCTACAACCTCAGAGACACAACCCAACTAAGAATAAGGACGTGACAATTCAACCACCAATAGGAGATAATTAAGGAGTAGTAAAACCTAAGTAAACACATCTTTAAACTGTCATACACCTTAGATTAGATAATTAGATAAGTAGAGTAATCGGTAGCAATACCAACCCCCCCCCCAAATCCAAACCCCGAGATTTGTACCTTTCAATTTCCTAAAAAACTTAAAAAGATAAAAAATAATCTTCCTCAACCCCAACCTTAGCGTAGTGACTTCTCACTAGCATTCCTACTCCCCTAGAGAACGATATCAATACCCGTGGCTTACCCTAATACTACACTACAACGATTAGGTTCACTGCCTAGGGTGTTGAAAAACTTGCTCGACGAAAAGGAAGTTCCTTTGACCCCGAACGACGCGTGTAGCGTTATCAAGTTTTTGGCGCCGCTGCCGGGGAATATAATAGCTAGTTAGTAGTCCACCTCGTTTAGGTTTCTTTGCTTGATTCCTATCAAGTAAACTTTTTTTCTCATTTTTAGCTTCGTCATAGTCTATCCCCCTTCTTCGTGACCTTTGTCCGTAATCCCATCACTTTTCATCATGGAAGGTGATAACCAACCACCATTCATCAACCCACCACCAAATGACCCGCCAAGAGCCCGACTTTGGTGAATACTCGAGACCGAGCCACTTAGGCTATAGGAACACCATTGAGCTTCCCGACCAAGACCAAACTACGGGCCTGCGATCCGACACCATCCGGTTGGTGCAAAACGGATGTGCATTCCATGGACTTCGTTCCGAAGATCCAAATCAGCATCTTAGGGATTTCCTTAAAATTGTCGATTCCATCGACCTCGATGCTACTACTCGGGAGACCACGCTCCTGCGTCTCTTCCAATTCTCTCTACGGGACCAAGCTAGTAATTGGCTTGAGTGACTTCCCGCCTGATCCATCTCAAGTTGGGATGATCTTACTTCTCGCTTCCTTGCTCAGTTTTTCCCACCGGGGAGAACCACTAAGCTTAGGAATAACATCTTGATGTTCCAACAACGTCAGGGTGAATCTCTCTACGAAGCATGGACTCGATTCAAGGACTTACTTCATAAAGTCCCTCATCACGACATTGATCTTTGGCTCCAAGTCCAAATCTTTTATGATCATGTCAACTTCCCCACCAAGCGATCCATTGACCAAGCGGCCGTTGGAAAACTTAGTGATCTCACCACGGAAGAATCATGGGGTATAATAGAGGACCTTGCCCCTATGACAACAAAGTTGGGATGATCCCCGTGACGCCCAAAACCGGCAATCCCTTGCCTCCCATTACCCACAATCTTCGTCGTAGGATGATCAAACTTGAAGATCAAGTTAAATTCCTAATGAGTTCCTACGAAAGTCCTAAGTCCTCACGACAAGTGAATAAAATCACTCTACCTTGGAGTTGGTAGTGGTCCCCACGACACACCGTGATTGCACAAGACTCACCGAACAAGCTTTTACGGACTACGCCTCCATGCGTACCGACGGAGCGGGAGAGAAGTGGTACAATTTCAATCCCTAACAAAACAACTTAGGAAACTCTTATAACCCCTCATGGAGAAATCATCCTAACCTAAAGTGGAACCAAAACTCAAGCACACCCCAAAGCTCATCTAGTCCACCTAATAGGTTCAACTCTCTAAACACCGGGAACCCCACTAATCTTGAGGCAATTGCATCTAGATTCCTGTCATCTCAAGAGACTCGATTGACTAAGCTTGAAGCCGATTTTAAGAAAAGACAAAGCGAGGTGACAAACAAGCTTGATGCCCTCTTAAAAGCATTCAATGAACGGGAAGTTGGAGCACTCCCAAGTGATACTATAAAGAACCCAAAAGTGAATTCGATTTCGTCGACTTCATGTTCTTGTTCACCATGGGAGAATGCACATCCATGCCCCTCACATCCAACGGTTCACTTAGTAAATGCTATCAAAAAGGGTTCCAAGCCATCCAAAATGAGGTACCAAGGCCCTACACCATTGGTAGAACCTACTCTTGAGAAACCCGTCAACCAAGAATCCAAACCTAGTTTAGAGGAGGAGTACGAGGAACTCCATCAAGAAAAACCGATTCTTGAGGTCTTAGCTCATGCACCTTATTATAATGCTTTAAAAGAAAAATATGAGTTAGAACTTAAGCTTCATGGGTCCGCTTTTGTGCGAAATAATTTACTTAAGAAGTTAGACAATCCCGGGCTATTTACTCTTCCGTGTAGGCTTGGAACTTCCAAACTCTCACGCCTAGCCGACTTAGGGTCATGCATCAATCTTGTTCCGTTGTCCCTCCGTAGAAGCCTTAACTTAGGTAAAATAGAACCAACGAAAACCATCTTAGGTCTAGCGGACGGTAGTGTTGCACGTCCGGTAGGAATAATAAAAGACATGGTAGTACACGTAGGAGAGTTGACTCTTTTGGCCGACTTTCATGTGCTAGACATGAATAAGGACCCAACATGCCCATTACTAGTAGGAAGAGGATTCTTAGCTACCGCTAGTGCCATCATCGATTGTAAGATGTCCAAGATAAGGTGGTGAGGGGAGTGCTAGGTCAATTTAACGATGTCAAAAGCATACGTATTTACAAAGAAGAGGAAATCACACATGAGATTAGGTTGGATAGAGAGCCTTCTAGATATGGACCTTGGATAGAGAGCCTTCTAGATATGGACCTTCGCGTAAAATCGAGTCTTATATATATTATTACCGCCGATTTTACGCGAAGGTTTCGTTTATTTTCTTCAAGTGTGTAGGTTTAATTTATCAAGAAGAAGTTACATAAGATTGGATGACGCATAAATTCTTCTTGGAAAGGATTTAACCACTACTTCACACACGGATCCTACCGAGCTAATAAGGGGAGTACTAGTTTCTTTCATTTTAAATTACCTTCCATTATCATAACTTTGATACTTTCGGGGAACATTGGGGACAATGTTCGGTTAATGTAGGGAGGGAAAATAAAACGGGAACTTTGAAACTATGCTTATCCTAGAATATTTGCTTTGTCCAATTGTATTTGTGTAATAAACCATGAGAAAATGTCGGTTAGGGCAATTTTGGCACCAAATTTAAATTTTTTTCATGACATATAGGAGTGGGCCATTAGTTTTAACAAAAGCATCTCACGGATAGGAAGTTGCATGACTAGCACAAAAACCCTTTACCACCTAAATTCCGCCCAAAATGTGAGGATCGCCCTTAGATTAGTAGGAATTAAAGCATTCGTCTTTAATGCTTAGAGTGTGAACCGGTAGTATATTAAATTCTAGAACTTGTTTTGTGATGCATCCCGAGATCGCTAGTAAGACTGCACTTGTGTAGTTAGGAATAACTAAGTGATAAGAGGCATTAGGATAACCCTTGTTTGATACCCGTAATATAATTACTTCTTCCACATCGGTTGAGTGATTCCCCCACATCTTTGCGTTGTACTCATCTTTAGTACACGATACCCCTAGTTAACCCCTCAGAGCCTATCCTTTTTGCGGTTCTCGTGATGTTTCGGTTTTTCCGGAATATCAATGAAGAGCATTCTTTACACCCCACCCACAAATATACACCCAAATCGCCTCAGCCTACTCTGTATGCACTCACTTTTAATGCATCATTGTTATCACCCTAAACCCTTAGTTCAATTATCTGGTTGCTTGCATGAGTTGCTAAGTCGAGTCATATCCTTTGTATACAGTTTGGGACGATTGGGATTCATGGGAAAAGTTAAAGTTTATGAAATGACGGGAAGGAACGTTAAATTTAAATTCCCTTTGTTTGCGTAATAATGTACTCCAAGTGTTTTGATCTTTTCAATTCAGGTCAAATTAGTGTTAGAGTAATAAAACTCAAGTGTAGGGATGTGCCTATAAATCCCTATCATTTTGATGTTACCGTAGAGGATGGTAGAGTAAAAGTGTATGAAAAAATCGAAAAAAGAGAAAAGAAAAATAGAGTGAAAAAAAAAAAAAAAGCAACAACAACAACAACATACGGGCTACCATCCTACATCTATCCTTTAAATTTATGTTTGTTTATTTCAGTTAGCTAGAGTCTAGAGTGTCGAGTCTTGGCTTAGCAACGCCATTCTTCGTATGCATTTAACATAGAGATTTTTGACTTGCCACCACTAAAAAGCCTATCCCACCAAACCCTTTGTTTCCCTACCGTAAGCCTAACATTACAACCCTTTAAAGACCTCTTTGATAGTTTTTCCTAGGTGCTTACGCCAAAGCGATGGAGGTTTGATCTATTCTCAAGCCTATGGTAATCTATGTACTAGGACCGGTTAATGAGTGTTTATCTTCCATTTCCAATTTGTTATATTTCATATACACCCGAGAGAGATGTGAGTATCCAAACACCCCATGTGAGGTGCTTGTTATGATTTTCAAGGGGCTTATATGTTGTGGACCGTTTTAAACCAATGCTTCATGACCCCTAACTTATAAATTAATTGGCTAAAAGCACATTTGCTTGAGGACAAGCAAATACCAAGTGTAGGAATATTTGATAAGGTTTTAAAAGGCACCTTTTTAAGGGGTCGTTTAAGCCCTTATTTGATCACTTTTGTATTCGTATTGCTTAATATCGTTCCTTTTCACTTTTAGGTCTCTTGAAGGCAAAATGCTGGAATGGCACTTATTTGGATGAAAAGGCGCGAATATACGAAGAAAATGGCCGAAGTCAGAATCGAGACACTCAAAGTCGCTGAAAAATAAGGTGACGGCGTCACAGCTTATACACGACGCCGTCGGAGGATTTTGTGACGGGACAGAAGCCAAAACTCCTATTTTCAAGTGACAACGTCAAGTTATAAAAAGAGGGCCGTCATAACTCATACGGCCTAGATGCAATCCACACCGGTGTCGAAGTGAAGAGGTCGGCGCTACACGATAAGGTGAAGACGTCGCAGTCTAACATGGCCAAGACAAACCCTAATGATACATGACACGACGGCGTCACAAAACATAAGTGTGATCGCCATGATGTAATCTTATATATAGAATACTAATTTTTTCGATTTTTTTTGTGTAGTCTTTGGAGTAAAAACCTAAACCGAACCAAGGCTGTCTTCTACGTATTTGGGTTCCAAACCCTATCTTACACCTAGATAAGTGTTTTACTTCATTAATAAAATTATGTCTTTGATTATTTGTGTGTATGCTTGCATGTTCTCCATGTCCGGCTAATTTACTTGTGTGTTTGCTTAGGGAACGTGAAACTTAATTATTGAATATTGATTGGTTGTCTCTTATCTTAGTTGATTAATGATCTAGTAATACGATAGGTCATTCGTTGTGTACTTAATGCTTGATTAAATTTTTGTGAACCTTAGAATATAACTCCTTGAGTAGTTGTAAGCTAAACCATCCAAAGAGTGCCTTAGAGTAAGAGTTTAATATCCCTAGTGGGTTTTGTAGACGAGACCCTTTGGTAAGTTCAAAGAGTTAGGGAGAAACGCATACCCTACAACCTTAGACACACAACACAACTAAGAATAAGGACGTGACAATTCAACCACCAATAGGAGATAATTAAGGAGTAGTAAAACCTAAGTAAACACATCTTTAAACTATCATACGAGCACACAATAATTAGACATAGACTACATACACCTTTTTGGGTAAAGGGGAGTAATCCTGCACCCTGGTAAATATATTAACCAAATAAACTTTTAAGTACAATGGATATGAGTGAAATCCCATATCTAAGCCCGTTACATAGGCATAAAGCTTACATAACAAGATACTTCCTATTTTCTAAACAAGAAAACAAACCACTACGCAAATGATAACATATGACACAACAAAATAAAATTACTTCCTAGGACCTTGAAACTTTGTGCCATACATGGCATTAAAGGCATCCAAATTCCCAGGAAGATCACGAACCTGTTTCGCATAGTCATCGAAGTCATAGTCATCATACTCATCTTCAAACTCTTGGCCACCACCAATATAAGTAGACTCATCAAATAGGTTAGCAACAACCTCATCTTCAGAATCAGACACCTCAATCTCTCCTACTTTAGAAAAAGGGTTAACTCTCTTAGTAGAAGAGGTAGACGGAATAGGTTGACCATCATCATCCACAAGAGTAGCTTTCCATCAGTAATTAGCTTTTTCGCTTACCAATTTTCTCAACTATAGGAGTAGAACCAACATCCATTGTTCCCATTGAATCTACCAAGCGTACATGTGATGTATAACCAGTCTTAATCAACTCATCCTCATTAACCTCCATTGTACGACCAGTATCTACATCTGTATCGTCCATATTAAGATCATCAAACTGATTAGATTACATACACCTTAGATTAGATAATTAGATAAGTAGAGTAATCGGTAGCAATACCAACCCCCCCAAATCCAAACCCCGAGATTTGTACCTTTCAATTTCCTAAAAAACATAAAAAGATAAAAAATAATCTTCCTCAACCCCAACCTTAGCGTAGTAACTTCTCACTAGCATTCCTATTCCCCTAGAGAACGATATCAATATCCGTGGCTTACCCTAATACTACACTACAATGATTAGGTTCACTGCCTAGGGTGTTGAAAAACTTGCTCGACGAAAAGGAAGTTCCTTTGACCCCGAACGACGCGTGTAGCGTTATCAGTTGCTAATACATCTAACCCTTTTTCTGTGTTGGCTAGTACTAGTGGTGCAAATTTGGAGGACAATCAAACTGATGAGTTGGTACAACAACCTGGTAAGGAAGTGAATGAAGAGTTAGATGAAGAGGATGTAGAAAATGTAATTGATGAGTCGGTCCTATATAAGGCAAGTGAAGGAGTAAATTCGAAAGTAGTGGGGGCAAGCACTCCCAATAACGATGTTCCCAATGTATAGCATCGCTTCGTGGAACATAAGGGGGTTGAACCGCACCGCTAAACAAACGGAGGTTCGCCTAGTAATCGATGAGAACAATCTTAATGTATGTGCTATTCTTGAATCTCATGTCAACATTGGTAAGTTGGAAAGTGTGTGTAATAGTGTTTTTGCGAGATGTAAGTGGGCGTCTAATAGCAGGTTCTGCACAAAAGGATCTCGTATAATCTTAGGCTGGAATGATGATGTCGTGGACGTCTTGGTGTTAACATGTACGAGTCAAGATATACATACCCAGGTTATCCTTAAAGCCGATAGTAAAGCTATGTTTTGTACCTTTGTTTATGCCTCTAATTCGTATGAAACGAGAAGGGAGTTATGGCAATGTCTTGAAGTTCACAAGCATTTCGTGAATTCGAGGCCATGGGTTCTCATGGGGGATTTTAACGCTGCTTTATTTATTGAAGATACTTTCCATGGGTCGAAAGACATTAACATCTGTTGGATTAATCGTTTATGTCAAGATTCATGTATGCATGCATGGTTGCACTTGCATGAATACATAATGGTTCATATCTATTATATGTTTTAGTTAGTAAAGGTTGAACCAGTAAAAGGCTTTGACCGAGTTTTGTGTAACTGCATTTCATGTTAAGTAGAATAGGTTTCATGTTACCTAGTTTTTAGGTAGGACTAGTAGTACACGTTTTCCTTGTAAGGCTATAAATATAGTCATGTTATCTATGAATGAAAGTAACCCTTTCACATTTCCTTTAGCCTCTGTATAGTCTCGTAACCCAGACCAAGTTCTGAGCCTTTAAATCCTACATTTGGTATCAAGAGCTTCGTTCGATAAAGGGCGGGTTTGAGAGTCGACATTCGAAGGGGAGGAGCCTTCGGGTGCGCTGCCATCGCAGCGAAGCGGGGACGCAGGGGCCGTTCGAGGTGTTTCGAGACTGTATACAGCAGAAGACGTGACGTGACAGGTGTTTCGACTACGTTGTCGTGGGGGAGACGGGAGTACCGTTTCAAGACGACGGGGTGACCGGTGATGAACATAGGCGGTCCGTAGCTGTATGTGATCAAAAGGTTGTGATGTTATGATCACGTTCGAAGGGTGTAAGCTACCTTTGATCAATTGTTCCGTGTTGAAGAGACTAACCGGCGGTGTGCGTGAAAAGCGAACGGAAAGGGTCCGTCAGCAGTGTGGCTTTGGATTTGGTTCGTTTTGCAGGTTCAAGAAGACGGGAAAGCTTGAAGCTTGTTATTCTTGGTCGGTGGAATAGGGCTCTTGGAACGGGTTTGATCGAAAAGGGTTGAAGTCTGCTATAAAGTGAAGACATAGAAGGAGGTAGATTGTAGGTCACCGAAAAATGGAGAGATTAACCGTTCAAGGGATAAACGGACGGGAGGAGTCGGGAAAAGAAGGTTGCTTTGATTCAGTTCGTTTGGCGGGTGAAAGAAAACGGTAGAAGCGGGTGGCTTTGTTTTCTTGATTGGTGGAATAATGCTCTCGTGTCACAGAAGTGTTATGAGCAAACGTGTTCTGTGTGGTGACAACAACAGTCGGGTGGTAGAGGACTTTGGACGTGACCAAGGTGGAGGTCGTGAGTCCGGGAAAGTCGGAACAATGGAGATTCAACACGGCGTGAACATAATGGCGTTAGAAGTTCAAACCGAGATGACTTTGGACGTGACCGGGGAAGAGGTCGTGGGTCCGTGAAGGGTCGAGATGGAAATGAACGTGTCTAACGGGATGCCATGTGACATGATTCATGTGGTGTGAAGTATTAAAAGCGGTTGAGCTAGAGAAGACTTTGGATGTGACCGAAGTGAAAGTCGGCTATCCGTGAAAGGTCTTAAACGTTGATGTGAATGAGGAAATAAACGATTAAGGGGGTGAATGTTGGATTAATCGTTTATGTCAAGATTCATGTATGCATGCATGGTTGCACTTGCATGAATACATAATGGTTCATATCTATTATATGTTTTAGTTAGTAAAGGTTGAACCAGTAAAAGGCTTTGACCGAGTTTTGTGTAACTGCATTTCATGTTAAGTAGAATAGGTTTCATGTTACCTAGTTTTTTGGTAGGACTAGTAGTACACGTTTTCCTTGTAAGGCTATAAATATATCATGTTATCTATGAATGAAAGTAACCCTTTCACATTTCCTTTAGCCTCTGTATAGTCTCATAACCCACACCAAGTTCTGAGCCTTTAAATCCTACAACATCTCTATGCGAGAATTCAATGATTGTGTTACTAATATTTAAGTTGAGGATGTCAACTGCACAGGTTTGCATTACACGTGGAACCCGAAACCAAGAGCTGATGATGGCGTTTTGAAGAAAATTGATCGGGTCATGTGCAATATGGATTTTAATCATGAGTATCCCGGTTCATATGCAATATCTCAACCATATCGCATCTCAGATCACTCCCCTGCCGTGTTAAAGATTTATAAGAAGACTAAAGACAAACTTAAACCGTTCAAGTTTTTTAATTTTCTCGTTTACAAAACAGAATTCTTACAGGTGGTCGCGGATATGTGGAGAACTGATATTGAGGGTTTTTCTATGTTTCAAGTGGTAAAGAGGTTGCGTCTGTTAAAGAAACCTCCACGGAAACTGGTTCATGCTCAAGGTAATCTTCATGACAGAGTGGTTCAGATTCGTCTCGAGTTGGATGAGGTTCAAAAGGCTCTAGATAGGGATCCGACGTCCACTCTAATTCATGAAGAAGAAGCAGCTTACCTAATGGCGTTTACTCAAGCTACACTAGATGAGGAGCGGTTTTTGAAACAAAAGGCAAAGATTTACTGGCTTCGTGAGGGTGATTCTAATACGGCATACTTTCACCGATCGGTAAAAGCCAAGGTAAGTAGAAGACGTATTGACTGTGTTATGGAATATGATAATAATTTTTATGAAGGGAATTCAGTTCCAAATGTATTTGTGCAACATTATATGAACTTCATTGGTCAAGAAAGTGATGCTTCCCTTCTTATGCAAGAGGGTCTGTTTGTGAAACGTCTTGGGCAAGAAAAAGCTGTGAACATGGTTCGAACTGTGACTGATGATGAGGTTCGATGTGCTATGTTCGGTATTGCTAATGATAAGGCACCGGGTCCGGATGGGTATACATCGTTATTCTTCAAGAAAGCTTGGGATATTGTTGGTGGTGATGTGTGTAAAGCGGTGAAAGATTTCTTTTCTAATGGTAAACTCTTGCAAGAAATCAATCATACGATCATTGCATTACTTCCCGAGGTAACAAATCCTTCTCGTGTTAATGATTACCGCCCGATTTCATGTTGTAATGTGATTTATAAATGCATAAGCAAGATCATTACTAACAGAATTAAGGATGGTTTAGATGACATCGTTAGCGATAATCAATCTGCTTTTATGCCGGGGAGATCTATTTCGGATAATATTTTACTTGCTCAAGAACTTATGCATAATTATCACTTGAATAGAGGTCCGCCTAGGTGTGCCTTTTAAGATTGATATTCAGAAGGCGTATGACACGGTTAGTTGGAAGTTCTTGGAAGACAGTTTATGGGCATTTGGGTTTCACTCGAATATGGTTAAGTGGATAATGGCGTGTGTTACTAGCACTTCATTTTCTATTAATATTAATGGTGATTTACATGGTTACTTTCGTGGTAAACGGGGGCTTCGTCAAGGTGACCCTATGTCACCTTATCTATTTACCCTCGTTATGGAAATCCTTACGCTTATTGTTAAACGAAAAGTTTGTGAAGATGGAGATTTCACATATCATCATAAATGTAGTAAGCTAAAAATTGTTAATATTTGTTTTGTGGATTATCTTCTAATGTTTGCTCGTGGTGATGTGCACTCGACTAGAGTTATAATGGAAGCTTTAGAGGAATTTAAAGACGTCTCGGGGTTAGTTCCTAGTATCCCGAAGAGTACTATCTTTATGTGTAACGTTCATGATCATGTTAAGTCCTCTGTATTGCAAATTATGCCATTTGAACGTGGATCTCTTCCTATAAAGTACTTGGGTGTTCCTCTTATTTTGTCAAGGCTTCTTTATAAGGATTGTAAAATCCTTATTGAGCGTGTTCGCAAACAAATAAGTGATTGGAAGAACAAGTGGTTATCTTTTGCGGGAAGGCTGCAACTCGTGAAATCTGTTTTGTCTTCTATGCATTTGTACTGGGCATCGGTTTTTATCCTTCCAACAGGTATTATTTATGATATTGAGCAGATCATGAATGGATTTTTATGGTGCCAAGGAGATATGAAACGGGGGAAGGTTAAAGTCGCTTGGGATGATGTGTGTTTGCCAAAGTATGAAGGGGGTCTAGGGGTAAGAAAGCTTGAATCTTTTAAGATTGCTTTGATGTCTACTCATATTTGGAAGATAATAACACACAAAGAATCCATGTGGGTTAAATGGATACATGCGTACAAATTGAAGCATCGTAGCTTTTGGGATGTGCCGTTATTATCTAATGTAAGTTGGGGATGGCGTAAGCTTCTTCAAATCCGCAATCGTGTTCGGCTCATGTGTGGTATAAGCTAGGTAATGGAGGCAAAGCTTCAGTGTGGTATGACACATGGGATGAATTATGTCCTTTGATGAATCATGTGACGCATAGGACGGTTAGTAATGCGGGGTATAATAAACGAGAAAAAGTGGTTGATGTCGTGAACGATGGTACATGGATCTGGCCTCAGACATGGTATAATCATTTTTCTGCTTTGAGCCAAATTAACGTCCCCAATCTAAGACCAGATCAACCTGATTCTCTCGTTTGGAAGTATAATGGAAGGTTTCGTAAATTTTCTATAAAGCATGCTTGGCATGCTATGCGTGAGCGTGGTGTGGAAGTAGATTGGTCGTATCTTGTATGGTCGACGTACTCTATTCCAAGACACACGACTCATCTTTGGCTTGTGATGAGGAAGAGGTTGCTTACCCAAGATAGGATGAGGCAATGGCATGTTGGAAATGATACTGATTTAGCTTCACTTCGTTGCCCACTATGTAAAACTCAACTGGATTCACATGAGTACCTTTTCTTTGGATGTACGTTTTCAATCAAAGTGTGGAAGTCCGTGGTGGAAGCGGGTGGTATGAGGGGTGTACCCTCAAAATGGAATGACATTGTCGCATGGTTACTTCCAATCTCCAAAGAAAATAAGGTAACTACAATTGTTGGTCGGTTACTCGTGGCTGCCTCTACCTATTTCGTGTGGCAGGAGCGCAACAACCGAATCCATGGGAAGGGTGGAAGACAACCTGATGGAGTTGCACAAGTAATTCTTGATATGGTTAGGTTAAAGTTGGCTTCTATTCGGTTCAAGAAGAGTATTCGAGTAGATCAAATGAAGAGAACGTGGAAGATTGCAAATGTTCATGTCGACATTGGCTAGTCTTGGTTTGGTGTAGAGGTTGTGTGGTCACTGTTTATATTCTTTTATAGCCTCTATTTTTTTTTCTTAGGCGTTGGTTGTTATGTTTTGAGTATGGCGAAACATATTGTTTTGAGTTTAGGGTGGCTTATTACCATCCTTTCTTGTACCAAACCTATTCTATTTTTTTAATATTTTCATCGGGTATAAACCCTTTACCAAAAAAAAAGAAATTGTACCGGGGTCTCCTTTTCTTGGTCGAGAAGTTCCTTAGGCTGCCCCAGTAAGGAGGGTCAATCCTTCTTATTTTCCCTGCCACGTCAGCTTTCTCTCTCCAGCGAACTTTAGACGATTGGGTGCCCTAGTAAGACGACCTACACTACAAAAAACATACCCCACAAATATACCTTTTATATTTATTAATACACACACATAACCACATTTCTATTCGATCGCCTACACGACTAACTTGGGATGCAAAGGACCAACGATCGATTCCCCACACAATGGAGATCGATTGGTAATCGATCTTCTATGTCGATCGCAAATGCTTATTGGGGCAGCCTAAGGGAGTATTTTTGTGATGCTTTTAATAGAGGGGGTGATACTGACACTACATATTTTGATACATACATTACAATTTATGTATTACAGTATTATACGGTATAAATTGTAATGTACAAATTATGGTGCATGTATCAAAAAATGTTGTGTAGGTATCAATTCCATTTTAATAGTTTGAGTGCTCTTGTAATTTACTAGTTGCATGGTTTTAAAAGGCTCGCAAAAGCCTTGTAAAGGTTTTGTAAAAGTGTGAGGCTTGTTCATACGACTACGTCATGACGCTACTTTATCTCGTTAATTTTTTTTGTAAACTAAATATATATATAATATGATGTAAATATATAAATATTTTTATATTTTGTGTCGCCTTATATCACGTCTTATAAACACAAAAGCTTCGCCTTGGCCATAAAGGCGTGAAGCTTGGTCATGCCGTCGCGCCACGCCTCCCACTATTTATAACCATGATTCGGGGTGATAATCGAGCCGTGTTTGTGTTAACTTATTCGGCTTCATGAGTTGGCGGGTTAGTATAACCTTTGTCCAAACACGACCCATTTATTAATCGTGTCAAAAACTTACCTCTAACCGAGACATGCATAACATGTGTAACCCGTTTGTGACCCTCGATACATGTTTAAGTAAATAGGTCAAACAGTGAATAGGGTTGGTGGTTTATTCATTTAACTAGCTTAAATACAATTATGATATAAGATTCTAACATACGATAAAAATTACATACTAATAACGATATGACTATTTTCTGAGTTATAAACAACAATTTGAATGATATCTGAGGTATTATCGTGACTCACTAATATTAAGTACATAATAAAATACATTTAATCCACATCCAACATAAAAAACCACGTTATATATTTTATTTTTAACGTCTTATATATTTAAATGGGTTCACGAGTTGACATGTTTAAGACTTACGCAACCCAAATAAGACCTGTTTATTAAACGGGTTAATCTGTTTTTTTTTACCCAAACATGTTTAATTTAATGTCGAGTTTGTCTCGTTTATCGTTTCGTATCGAACATTGTCACCCTTTAATTTATTGAAGAGGCTAAAATGTAACTTTTAATTTATAAAAAACATTGAGGCGGGTTTTCGTTAAAACCTAATGCCGAATCAAAACTTCGGTTTTTAAAAATTGCAAACCGTTGGATTTTGCTTTCGATTTTTTAGGTTGTTTCCTTTAAATCCGTTATTTTTCTGTCTTTTTTAAGCTTTGGATGTATTAATAATATATTATCTAGTTAGTTATCAACAATCATGACTCTTATAAACATATATCTTTATAGCTCTTTGAGCAGTAGGTTGCTACTTCACCCCTCACCGGGCACGCTAGAAATGTCGCCAAAAGCTGAAAATATTTAAAGTTTTTAACTTTTATACCTTATACATTAAAACATCTATTTTTTACTCTATATAAATCCCATTGTACAATATTTGTTACAAAGAAACTCACACACAAAATTTTCATTTCCCCACAAACAAAATTATTGTAAACTATAAATCCGGATGATGGCTTAAGCTTTCTCGATGTCGATGATGAAAGTGACTTGTGGTTTATGACGAAAGCTATCGAGTATCACCAATCGTTGCAACAAGAAGCTTAAAGTTCCTACATGCGAAATCCAAAATATAGTGACTATAGCGTTGCAGAAGAACGTTTGATGACGGACTATTTTGGTGATAATCCAAAATATCCGAAGTTCAATTTCAGACGTCGATATCATATGAAAACTATTTTTAGATATAGTCGAAAGCTTTTCTACTTATACTGCAGATCCTCTTCCAAAGCATTTTAAATTCTCTAAAGTTCGACCAAATTGTACCGGTCTAATGAATTTTAGTGTTATTATGAAATGCACTTATGTCATACGCCAATTAACATATGACATAACATGTGATGCATTTGATGAATGTTTACAAATGAGTGAAACATTATGCACGCGATTGTCTAAATAATCTTATCAAGTTCATTATTTACTTTTACACGCCTAAGTTTGTTTTTTGTTTTTTTTAAACCTAATTTTAACGACATCCAAATTTGTATGCAACACATAAAAGGTTTATGGGTTTCTGAAAATGTGTGAAAACATTGATTATATGCATTAGAAATCAACAACATGTTCGAAAACATGGCACGGACGATTTGTGCATGCAATATTCTTACAAATCATCGGTTTTGAATAGGGGATGTATTAATTGTAGTCAATTTGATTAATAGTTAATTGGTATCGAACATATCAAAAAGACGTTAGCCACAAAGTTCTAATGAGTAAACAAGAAAAAAAAAGTGATTTACAACTTTCTAGCTCGTTTTATTCGTTGTTTGTTTGAGATCCATTTATACTCCTGCTCAAGTTACACAATGGAGATTAAATGATTAATATATATTTTTTTTATATTAAAATTTTGGATTTACATAGAGGTGGAAGGCAAATGGGTAACAAACTGCACCGCTAGCCCTTTTTTAATTGCAAAACCAATCTTTTTGAAAACTACATCTGTTGGTGTGATCATAACATGACTTTCCATAACTCGTTGTACTTTGTTGAGGAACTCCACTGGCTCAGGTGCAAGGAAACCAAAAGTACCGAACGTGAAAGGAACAAAAGCATATTGATTTTCAATCCAAGCTTTCTCGTGTTTTGCCATTTTGTACTAGGCGGCTTTCAAAGCAACATGTCCCACTATAAAACCCCAGCTACTCAAACCCACAAGAGGAGAAGCCCCGGTTAGATCCACACATGCATGTTTCCTTCCAACCCATCCAAACACCAAAACGTCAATCGGTCTTAGTGTGGATCTTCCATCCAACGAGTCTGTCAAAAAGTTCACATGTGCTTCTTTCTTGGCGGAGATCCCAACATGCTTACAAACATAAAAAAAGACATACCTAATCATATCGTGTCTGTACCTAAAGCCCAAAAACTCTTTACAATAAACCGCATGCTCCCCAAAACAATCCAAACATTTAGTCAAATATTTTAATCTTCATCTTATACCACGATATATATGTGATTTACCAGCCTAATGTGTAACATGACATGTTACTAACTTAGGCCCGTGAATACGTTTGTAGCACAACAGCTAGCTTTCAATGAAACCTAGCTAAACTTTTATATTGATGAGAAAAATATTACTGATGTCTATTTGAATTATAACAAGATGCATAAATTTGCTAGAATGGTTCATTCAAATATTGTAAGGCATGTAGGTGAATATATATCATTCATATAGGAATCATGATCGAGGCATTTCCTATGAACTATTCAATTGGCGCGTTGCTTTTTTATTTTTTAGAGTTCACAATGCAAGTTGATGGATTAATACACTGACACTATGATTTGTTACTCCAATGAGCGAGAAACAAACGAGTAGTTCTCACTTCATGAATAGAAGTTAATTAAGATTTTCGATCACCTAATTAAGTTGTGGAATGCATGCAAAATTGGGATGTTTAAATGTCCAGAGTTTTGTTCTGATAATGGTTCCATTATCGTCAGGCCAGTTTGTTAAGTGATCTAGCAACTTGATTTTGACACCGTTGGAAAATTTAGTGCACTTGTGGGATTAGTTCACACCTAGTTTTTGGGTTAGGAGGTACGAAGTGTACACCCATGAGGTACTTGAACACCCTGACTCGACTCAATAGTGGTTTGTACTATTAGTGTATTGGTTACTACTGATAATGTAGCAACTGATGGTTCCTACTGGTAGTGTTATGGTTCCTGCTGCTAGTGTAATGGTTCCTATTGATGGTTCCTGCTGATGGTTCTGCTGGTAGTGTTGCAGTGATAAATTTGTAACAGCTTTGACTCTTTCAATTGGCTGTTATGACTGCTTTATGACCACGTTTAATTTGTCATGTAACCACTATTTCTATGATTATGGAGGTTTATTATGGGTGATTAATTGGCCGTTAATCACACATAATGTCCATTGATTAGTGTTGAGTTTTCTCTACTATAAATAAAGAGTGACATCTTCAGCTTGAATATACACTGAAAAAGTACAATATCAGGACAAACAAACTAAAAGCTTAAACACTTATAAGCGCAAGGGCTATTGAATTGTGCCTAATTCTATAACTACATTTGGTCTTATCACAAGTAGATATTCGTGTAACCCACGCATTAGGGTCGAATAGTTTACTTTGGAAAATGATCACACGATTCCAAGTGATATCCGGTAACCACCTAATAGAATTTGCAGTTGCTACTGATTGTCTTAACCCTGTTCTGGGAATTACCAACCAACAGACACTACCAAGTCTGTGACAAAAAGAGACCTGCCTGGTGGATGTTTGTGTTGTGACCGACACACAAATTAGAGACTTGTCGAATATCTCCCTTAAGTGTACGTCTAACGAGATATACTTATAGACAGTTGCTACAACCATGGGTTTGAAGCCGAATGTATATGTATCCGTTAGCTAGTTATGGGAACCCGACTGGATGTAGTGCTCCAACCTCTCGAGTTTAATCTTAGGTACATAACAAAAGAAGTCACTAGCTAGCTGATAGATAAAAAGGTGTTGTCAACCAATTGATTCATGTGTAGCCAAGATATATAGCTCGACATTGCCAAGAACGGTGAGATTATTCTTTTAGCGTAGGTGTTTCAGCTACAAAAAAAGGGTTATATAGTAGCTTTGCGCCTTTATTAATTTGCCTATATATTTACCGGCAGTACGTGGTGCCGCCAATTGATTCATGCAATTAAGAGTTATAGTTTCTCCCTTGATGCATCAGGATCTAAGCGCATGAAGAATTAAAGGCATGGAACACTATCGTTTGGAAGTCTCCACCAATCCAACACGTTCTTCCAAGCTGTGTTGATGGCCAAACTGAAAGAGACGAAGACATGACCAACTTCTGTTTTGAGCCCATTATCGCATATATGCAGCATTGAAATAGTATGGCAAGTTTTTAATGAGTTCAAAACGTAGGTGCATGAAGCATGCATGCATGTTGTACAACGAGACAAATTAAATTGCATAACAACTATATATAGGTCGGGTTGAAAGTATGCAAAACAAGTTTGTTTGTGTGACTAATTGACTTGGTAAAATGATTTACACGTACAACATATGCAAATTCGTCACGTCGGTGCGCATCCTAGCTAGTTTTAGGCTAATAATCGCGTGATCGATCATGAGTGATAAAAATGATTTACACGTACAACATATGCAAATTCATGTCTAGCTAGATCAAGAGACATACTGACTGTTTCTATCAAAACAGTCACGGTAGTTGGTGTTGCTATTGGTGTGGCTACACGTACCAATGTGTCAACTAATTAAAGGGTTGTTGATGTCGCTATACATACCCAATGGATATATCCGTTATATTATATATGTATGCATGTATAATCGGTTATATGTCGGTTGTAAAAGACTTCCATCATTCGGCTCATATTCCAGGCGGATGTAACTCCTCATTCATAACTTTAGTTGCCAAAGTTGAAGACCCAATTGTCATAAGTGACTTTCGTCCCATAAGTCTCATAGGTTGCCAATACGAGGTTCTAGCAAAAGTTCTTGCAAATCGGATCCCTTTAGTTATCCCTTCGGTTGTTGGAGAAACTCAAATGGCGTTCATTAAGGGACGCTAAATCAGCGACGAACACTCGTTGTTAACGAAACTATGTCTTGGGGAAAATTTAAAAAAAAAAAGAAAATAAAAAAAAAAAGAAAAAAAAGAAGAAAGAATTTGTTACTTCTCAAAGTTGATTTCAAAAAAGCTTTCGACACCCTTAGTTGGTCATTCTTGGATTCTGATATTATTGAAACGGGGTTTCATCCTAAATGGAGAAAATGGATTCTTTCTTGTCTCAATTCGGGTTATGCATCGGTTCTTATCAACAGGTCACCAACTAAGAATTCAAAATCGAGCGTGGTCTAAGGCAAGGTTATCCTCTTTCTCCATTCGTTTTCGTCTTGGCACTCGAAGCTCTTAATGTGGCTATTTTGAAAGCTCAAAATTTGGATATCTTTCGTGGAGCCGAAGTGGGAGTTGACAAAGTACCCATCTCTCATCTTCAATTTGCGGATGATGCTCTCATTATTGGTGAATGGTCTATGTCTAATGTTCGAGACCTTTCAAGAACACTCACATGTTTCCAAGTTGCTTTTGGTCTTAAAGTCAATTTCAGTAAAAGTAAACTTTTTAGCTCAGGTAGTTATCCCTAAAGTCGATTCCCTCTAGGCGAATAAAATAAAACCCTTGGCGACAAAAAAGCGATTCACTCCTACGATCGATCCTTCAACCTTTTTTAATTCTTTAATCTGCTCCATTGTAGTTGTTGTACGTGGGTTCCCCTGAATTAGATTGTTTGTTGAATCGTTTTTTTTAGGGTTTATTAAATCGCGTGATTCATCCTATCATTCTCTTTAACGTTTTGTATTATGGGATAGGATTGAATTCTTTTTGGTTTAAACCCTAACGCTTCAGTTAGGGTTTTCTTGGTGGTGCATGCTCGCTGGTTGATTGGTACTTGGTTGGGGTGATTTGGTTCGGTAGGTTGAGGGTTTAAGAGGGATGGAAAAAGGTTTCTTCAACAAGAATAGTGCTCGTAAGGGCACTAGAGATGTGGGGTCTTCTACTAGTTTGGCCGATCAAACTAGTGGTTCGCAAACTATTGATGCACCATCTAACTTGGCCGATCAAGTTGGGTTGCAAAAGGTTGATGAACTTGCTGCACGGTTGAATACATGCAATGATGATGGGAGTACTGGTCAGAACGAGAGTCTTGTTGATCATATTGAATGTGATGGGGCTGATAACGTGAATAAGGTTAAGGATAAGGTTGTTTTGGATGATTTGGAGCAAAGCCATGATACACCTGCTTCTGATTCGGCCTCTAATGTTTCAAAACAACCTAATGTGGAGCAATTGATTGCTAATGCGCATCAGAAATTTGATGAAGCAATGAATAAAATTGACAGTGATATTGCTAAGATGGTTTCATCTTCTGATGTGAACAATTCGAGTGGTATTGGGCTTCAATCTAATTTGAATGGTACTAAAGTTTATTCAGCAAATACTCCTCCGTCGAGTTTTGATGTGGCTATGCAATCCCAGATGTATGGTACTAATCATAGTGTTACTTCTGATCATAATGCACCTAATGATGTTACTACTTGTGGTAATGGAGTTAAGTCGGTTTCTTACGCGGGTGTTGCTTCTAATGAATCCCGAAAACACGTGTCTAATTTTTCTGAGGTTAGAATGCAGTAAAAAGAAGGATGATGTTGACCTTTCAGTCCCAATGAAAGTGGTGGAAGAGGTGAACATGAGGTTTGAGAATACTCTCTACGGATACTTCCTTGGTAAACGCCTTGCTTTTCCTGTTGTTGACTATTATGTTCGCAATACGTGGGCTAAGTATGGTTTACAAAAGGTTATGATGAAAGCTAAGGGTTTCTTCTTCTTCAAGTTTAATTCGAAAAAAGGCGTCGATGATGTTCTTGATAATGGTCCGTGGTTGATTCGTAATGTTCCTATTATTCTTAAACCATGGATATTGAACACCAACTTGCTTAAAGAGGATTTGACTAACATTCCTATGTGGGTTAAATTCCATGATGTTCCTTTAGCTATGTTTTCTGATGACGGGCTCAGTCTTCTTGCTACATTGATTGGTACGCCCAAAAGGTTAGATGCTTTTACTAGTCAAATGTGCAAAGAATCTTGGGGCCGTAGTAGTTTTGCTAGGTGTATGATTGAAGTGAAGTCGGATGAGGTTTTTGGGGACATCCTCACTGTCGAGATTCCTTTACTTGATGGTACGGGTTCGACTATTGAGAAGATCCGTGTTGAATATGAATGGAAACTGCCTAGATGTGAGAATTGTCGGGTATTTGGACATACTTTGGTGGATTGTCCTAAGGTTGTGATTCCGACTGCTCAACCTCTTAAGAACGTAAGTGATGGTTTTCAGACTGTTAACAATAAGAAGAAGGGAAAGCAAGTTGGGCCGAATCCGGATCGAGGAGGTTCTACTAAATCTGTGGTGGGCAAGCATTTTGAATATCGGCCCAAAAAGCCTCCTCCTGAACCCAAGAAAGTAAATGTCAATAAGAAGATGGCTTCTGATGTGGCTAGTACGAGTGGAACCAGGATCACTACGTCTAATCAGTTTGATGCTCTTAATATAGACGATACTGATGTGGATACTGGTCATACAATGGAGGTTAATGAGGATGAGTTGATTAAGACTGGTTCTACATCACATGTAACGCTTGTGAGTGATTCAATGGGAACAATGGATATTGGTTCTACTCCCATAGTTGAGAAAATTGGTAAGCTTGAAAAGCTAATTATTGATGGGAAAGCTACCCTTGTGGATGATGATGGTCAACCTATTCCGTCTACCTCTTCTGCTAAGAGAGTTAACCCTTTTTCTAATGTGGGAGAGATTGAGGTGTCTGATTCTGAAGATGAGGTTGTTGCTAACCCATTTGATGAGTCTGCTAATATATTTGGTGGTGGCCAAGAGTTTGAAGATGAGTATGATGACTATGACTTCGATGACTATGCTAAACAGGTTCGTGATCTTCCAGGGAATTTGGATGCCTTTAATGCCATGTGTGGCACAAAGTTTCAAGGTCCTAGGAAGTAATTTTATTTCGTTGTGTCATATGTTATCATTTGAGTAATGGCTTGTTTTCCGGTTTTAGAAAATAGGAATTATCTTGTTATGTAAGCTTTATGCCTATGTAACGGGCTGAGATATGGGATTTCACTCATATCCATTATACTTAAACGTTTATTTGGTTAATATATTTACCGGGTGCGGATTACTTTCCCCTTTACCCAAAAAAAAAAAAACTTTTTAGCTCAGGTGTTCCATTTAATGAAGTATGTTCGGTTGCCTCTTTGATTGGTTGTCAAACTTCTCAACTCCCTTGCATTTGTCTCGGTCTACCTATTGGAGCCAATAGGCTAACTGGAACCCTTTGGTTGACCGTTTGCACAAACGACTTTCCAAGTGGAAATCTTATACACCATCCTTTGGAGGTCGTTTGAATTTAATCAAAGCTGTCCTCGGTAGCCTTGAAGTGTATTTCTTATCCTCTTACAAGGCTCCAAAATCAGTTATTAGCAAACTTGAAAGTCTCATACGTTCCTTCTTTTGGGGTGGATCAAAGGAGGATATAAAAATAGCTTGGGATGCTTGGGATAAAGTTGTATCTCCTCGCAATCAAGGGGGTCTTGGTATAGGCTGTTTAAGGGAGAGTAACTTAGCCATGTTGGCTAAATGGTGGTGACGATTCCTAAACGAGGAGGATCCCTTTGGAGTAAAGTTATTCGCTCCTTACATGGTTGAGATGGTGGTTTGCTTGACAATTCGACTTCTTCTCTTTAAACCAGATGTTGGTTCAATATTGTCAAGCAAAAAAGATGACCTTTGTGACATTGGAATTAATATCACCTTTCTTTTTAAGAAAAAGATCGGGGACAGTTTAATTACCCGATTCTGGCTCGATCCATGGGTTGGTGGCTCACCACTTTGTACCACTTTCTCGCGTCTCTTTTGGTTGGATTCCAATCCAAACAACCTCGTCACTGAACACTCTCCTATTCCAACAACAACAATATTTCCTTCTAATGGCCTGGTCTAGACATTTAAGATCGAAAGGTGAAAAGATAGAACTTGGTGATCTTATAAGCTTGGTCTCACAGCTTCGTTTATGTGACACTCAAGATACTTCGGAATGCTTAATCGAAAGCTCAAGGTCATTTTCAGTCAAAGGAATGCAGCTTCACATTACTTGTTCTAACCACACACAAAACTTTCAGCCCATGAGATAGAATAACCTTCTCCCTATAAAATTAAATATTTTTGGTTGGAGATTATCCAAGATTATCCCTTAACAGATTACCATTGAGATCATGGGTTATCGTGGTAAGGTAATACTAGTGGCTATGGTTTCGGTATCGGCATTGCATCGTGGGATGCTTGACATGTTAATATAAAATAGTGTGTCGTTAAAAATATCGACACGCGCGTAAAATCATAATTATCACGAAAAGCATGGGAATAAAGAATGGACATGTAGGCATGTTTGGCAGGGAGTTTTTGGAGGAGGTGTTAGCTTTTTGTTACAAAATAATCTCCTGTAAACTTCGTTTGGATGCATTAGCTACAAGCTTTTATTTCAAACAAAAAGCTCCAAAATGAAACGCTGATTCATGAAGCTTTTTAAATGTCTTGGAGCTTGATACAGCCTCAAAACATTTATTTAGAATTATAGATTTGTCCTTTTATGTCATTTTACATACAGCTAATTTACCAAACAATTTTATTGAAAAAAGAAGCTTTGCAGTTTGCGGCTTCTAGCTTACAGCTAGTTTTGACAAAATAAAAATTGAAAGAGAGTAAAGCTAGTCAAAAAAAAGTGAAGAGGGGTAAAATTAGATGAAAATGGCCCTCCCTACCTTTTATACCAACAAACCCTTGCTTATTTTTTCCCTGATCCGAAACACAACAAGAAAGAGCAGCTGCTTGAAGATATGGGACATCAACAAAAGGTTTTCTTCTGCCCCAAACATGGGTGCCAAAACGTCCGTCTCACTTCACACACTGATGTGCTGAATCACAATGCCCAGACACACAGCGTATGGTTTTCTTCTAACTATATATATAGCTTCTTTAATATTTATTGTTTATTATGTATTTAATGCTTTGCTTTCTTTGTGTTGCTTAAATAAATGAAATGATGAACTGAAACATACTTAGTTTGATGGATAATGATTATTATTGTTATTTTTTATTTTTTTTATCAATCTCTACATATATAAACAAATGTACTGATTATTCGTGGGTTATTACTCATGGGGGTTTAGTCTTTTTTCACTTTATTGCTTTGGGTACCAGCTTTATTTTTTATTTTATTTTTTTAAAAAATTTATAAGTTAAATTTCGTGTTTCATAAGTTCAGCGACCCAGATCTCTTGTTTCACAACTTAACTAAAATGACTCAACTCACTTATGTAACACTTTTTTTGACTTCACAAAAACCCCAAAATCATTTGTACTTATCGTCATTTGCACGGCCGTTTTTCTCAAGGGTCCTTTGTTTGTCACAATTTAATCTCTCGTTTTTAAAGTCGCCGTTGCAACTCTTTGCTAAGTTTTTATGTAAACAAATAACTTTCGGGTTTACACGCCACATATATAGATGATATGATGATACTTTTTCCAAAAACTCATTCTTATATTTAGCCCTTTTACCATTCCAGATATATATGATACCAACTTTTTCTGCTCCCAAATTTAGCGTGCTGTGTAAACATAGCACCTTATCTAAGCGATTTTCTTGTATTAAAACCCCAACGCAATATAATGTCCATGGTAGTGTTTTTCAGAGTCTTAAGTTAGAGGCCGGTGACATTCTTGAGAGTTGAAACGTACATAATGAAACAGCCTCACAACATTCAAGAATACAGATTGATTTCAGTTGTAATGCAGGAGACTTAGACAATTTAATTCACTAGCTCTTTCTTTTTCTTTTCTTTTTTCTTCATAAGATTATGGTTAACGTAGATAGTACATATTAGGATAAAACTGTAGAGGATATCGACCTTCTTCAAGAAGGAGAGGATGATATCTCAGATTGGAATTTGATTTCTGTCATAAGTAGATACCAAAGAGACTTAAAAGGTTTGTTGGAATCTTATCCAAGTTAGGCTGTGGTATCTCTTAGCGTTGTCGAGGTTTGCGATGTTTTTACTTTCTAAGCTTGGAAGTTATGGTTAATTACGTTAGGTGTTTTGTATGCTTGCTTGTCGCTGATTTTCTAGTAAGGAGATTTTGATATGAGTAATATGAAAGGTTTATGGATAATTATTAATATTAGTATGACCGGATTCGAACTCGAGACTTCGGGATTGCACACATTACGTATGAGAATTGATGTAAATAATTATAATATATAAAACGTTATTATTATTAATTATTAGTCACGAAATAAAACATAACGATAGTTAATATTTAACGAGGTTTGGTTAACGGTCGTTAAATGTAAACTACGAGGACTAAGGATGAAATTAGTGGACAAGAAGGATCTAGAATCCCTTGGGGATGCTTGGCCGGTCGTGGGCTTCTCAACCCAAGGAGGTGAGATTTCTTGGTCACCAAGTTTTGAGAAACTATAAATACAAACCCTTGTATTCATTATTCTCCTAATCTTGGATCACCAATAGACCTAATTTCTCCTCTCCTTTTCTTTCTTTTTGTGGCCGATCGAACAACCTCACCATAAGGGTTTTCGATTTGTTTAACTAAAGAATAAGTGTTTGGTTTTATTTGTGATTCAAGAAACTAGCTTTTCACATCAAATTGCTAATAGTACGTGTGTACAAGAACGAAGGACAAGCACACTTGAGCTTGTAATCTTGGTGGTCGACTTTTGGTTGGGTCGAATTTAATAAACCCTAAAATTAGGGTTTTGGGTTTTGGTTCTTGTTCAATCATCGTTTGATTCTTGAATTGCTAAAAGGTACGCACTTTCTTGTTCGGTTAATTATTTACATATATTATTCCTATTTACTTCCGCTGCATGCTTTGATGATGTTATTTGATTTTATATAATTGTTATGAGTATTAAATCCCAACAGTGGTATCAGAGCCAGGTTAATATGATGTAATTAATTACCGAAACACATAAAAATTGAATCTTTATGATTATATGCATGTTTTTTATGGTTTCTAGGGTTTTGAATTCGAAACCCTAATTTTTTATGTATAGGGTCGGTTACCCTCTATTTATTTAATTAGGTTTTAATTTTGTAAAACTTGTAGAAACCCTAGGATTGCATGTTAATTTTATGTGGTTAATTAATGAATAATTGTTATGTGCCATGTAATATGCGTATCTTGGGTGATAATTGTTATGCGGAATCCATGGTGGAACATGCATGTTTTGCCATGGAGTATTGTTATGCTATAAATTGTTTAGTTGATACACACATGTTTTATTTATTTGATAATTATTGAATTGGGAAGACCTCAATTATAACTAATAAAATTCGTTCGCGTGCTAATTGGTATACTATTAACTTTGGCTTACGCAATCGACTTGTCGATGTATGTGGCTCATCTACCTTGTAGTTGAAAGCCCTAGTTAATGTATGCATTTATTTACGCCTAGAATTGTTTATTAGAGTTTATCAAAATAATTATGCATGTGGCTAATTGTTTTACATATGTTAAATTGTTTAGTTATATGTTTATATTATTTGAGTGTGTTTAATTTTTATTAAAATGCTTTTTGTTTATATATTGTTTTGACATGTTAGTAAGCAAAAGGGTTTTTATGAATAGAAAATTAAATGGACTAAATAATGGCAAAACTGATTTGTTATCTAAGAATTATTCTTGAACTTTTAATCGATTGATGCGACTGTACTAAATGGTTAGAACGGCTCACCCACTAGAACAAACTATAAAGGGGTTAATTAAGAAGTGCGCACAGTCGCACTGAATGGATGTCTAAGGTTATGCTTTGCGCTTACCTGGTCCTCTGCCCCCTGTGAGTTCGATTGGAGCTACCTAGTATAACCATTCTATGTACGAAGCATCTTAGTGCAAAGTTGTAAGTTTCTCAACGCATCGATTAAAACTTTGTAGAATTTAATCTTAGCAATTAAAATACAAGTAAGTTTCTTTAGAAAATTTTGTGCTATAAAGTTGTATGCATGCTTCTTTATACATAAGTTTTGATTACACGTCAAAAATTGTACCCTTTTAAATTTAAGTTTATGCCATCTAATGATATGAAACACTTGAAGTTGTAATTTAGTTATGTGAGACCTTGATCTAGATTACAATAACAAGGTGAATTATTTTGTTGTGTGAGACCTCAGCTTAATTATTTGCAGTTTCTAAATTAGACAACTTAATTAAGTTAGTTAGTGAGACCTATAACTTAAGGCATAAGATGGGATAAAACATGCTTACATTTTGCATAATTGTTTGGCAAAATTGTAAATCCCATATTTTCTAGGAATTGCAAACTTGTTTGTCAATTATTGTTCTTCGACAATTACCTATTCTATACTTTCATCACTAGCAGATCAACGGATGTGGTGAAACTATGATAATGAGGGTCCTAGATTCAAGGAAAATTCTATGGTTAATATGAATATTGACCAAGGGTATTTTATTTTCTTGAAAGATTTAATTATTGAAAATACTAAAATTGAATTTTGTTAATTCTTTTGATTGTATTAATGCAACATTAAAACGTAAACGTAGTTTGGGCTTTGGTAAATTGATCTAGTTCTGTTTTCAAACGAATGTTTGATCAAGAAAAATTAACTAAAAGACAAACATAAACTCTTTTCCATGGAAGAAGAGTGTGACTCAATCCTATTCCTTTTCATGATTGAGAAAGGTATGTTAGGAACATTAGAATTGTCTAAATTCTAATATATATAACTCATAGCAACTTTAATAGTTAAGAAAATTGCATACCATGTTTTCCTTAAGAGATTTCATTACCCTCTGTTGGTGATTGAATTCTTATATGACATTTTGGTCAACTAGAAAACATGTTTGACATTATATGAGTTATTACATTAGAATCTAGACTAATTACCGCAAAATTGGTAAAAGACAAACTAGTATATTTTATCTAGTTGGTTTTTGTTTTGACTAATTGAAGGTGCTATACATCATTATGGCGATGGTAGACCTATTATGGAAGAAATTGCATGCTCAATTTTTCAAGTTAATAGCATTGATGGATAATCCATCATCTACTGAGTAGAATACACTCTTTTAGTACCTAAGTAATTGTTACGAATGGTCTTACAAAGGGGTAGCAACGTAATAGCATGCTATTTTCACTGGTTAATGAAACACTTATAATGTTGTCAAATCCAGTGGGAGTATGGTGTATTACTGAATAAGACATTATTGTAACGTTGTCTAATTCAGTGGGAGTTACAAGTTATTATCTTGGTAATAACTCAGATTATTTCTAGATTTTCTTGAAATAATATATTACGTTCAAGAAATGTAGACATTCATATTCTCAAGGATAGTCATGAACGTTTCCTTGATAATTAGGTGCTCCTACATCTACTTGTAATGCTTATATCTCTACGACACTATCATATTGTTCACATAAACAAATGAATGTCATGGTGTTTATCTATTATATGATGTTGCTCTATGCACAAGTGGGAGAAGTATTTATTGTGTGCATAGGAACAACACATACCAATATGATTAATGGATTCTCTTGATCGTAAGGTAAGAGATTAACGTTCTAATAAGATTGTCTTGCTTAAAGAACATGTGTCAAGATTATAACATAGACTACTTTTATGTCTTATGTCATTCAAATCATAGAAACACTTGAAGTTACATTTTAGTTTAAGTGAGATCTTGGCTAGATTGTAATCTCAAGGTAAATCTCCACTTGTCGTGGGATCGGGCGTGGATGCTTTTACAGTTTCTTAAGTTGGACACTTCATGGAATGACATAATTAAATAAAGTAATACTATCTTAAATATTTATGTATTTTAGAATGACATAAATAGATAGAGTAGTATATTAACTTGAAAATAAATTAATTGAAACCATGATGTGGTGTTCATAATTACTTTAAATTATAAATGTTTATGTGTTTCTTTGTAAAGTCACAAACATGAAGTCTTTTCTTTATTACAAGACATATAATATAAAGTAATACGTTAACTTGTTATGTCTTCTTATTAAGACATAAAGTCATTGGTAAATGAATTATAACGTATAATGAGATTATAACTGTTTATGGACATGAAGTGACTTGATCAAAAGTACTTGAGTTATATAGCATGCAATTGGCTTGGAATTTTATTTTACCATTAAGAAGATTTAATTGGTAAATAGGTAAGCCAAAAGGAATATGTTTATCTTACATATTGTTAGATTGTCTTACAATATTAATTCTAATGAAATACTGTATGTATATGGAATGTTCAGTTAGAAGAATCAAACATTTGTTACATTGTTTGATTCAAGATAACTATATCTTCTTTTCTTCCAAAATTTATCAAGGTTAGAAAATTGAGTATTGATTGGATATACTTAATAAACTCAAACCTAGAAGATTAATAAGACACAATTTTAGGATGGAATGTGATGAATCACATTGAGTCTTATATTGAAGTTTTGAATTGTTAAAACTACTTATGGAGTAGGTTATTAACGAACAAGATTTACGAACTGTCAATGTGTTTTGTAATATCCCAAAAGAAAACAATTTGGTGTTGTTCTACTTGCTGATGTATTTGTAGATAGTCTTTAAATTACAAAAGCAAGTGGGAGTTTTGTTTAGATCTTGATGAGATTAAATTACAATTACAAAACACATAATCTTCTAAAATACACTAGTGAATATCATGATGAGGTCAAATATGATATACCTCAAAATGGTGGAATTCTCATTCATAGATCCGCAAGGATATCTCAGATATTTGATATGATGAGAAATATGAATTACAGGATTATGATAAACCTGTTAATCATAATGATATATTACCTAATATTGAATTGTGGTAAATTATTCATACTATGAATGTTAAGATGCTGTCCAAAGAGATAATCAACTTTGTAAACTTGGTTTATCTTAATAAAGATGAGTTTCTTCAAAGGAAGGAAAACCCTAGTGGTTTAAATTCTTTGTGTAGAAATCATATGGACAAAATTGTACATGTGTTTAATGCATGATTTGTGACAAGATTATTAATCACACTTAAGCGATTAACTGTGATTGAATATTCTTTCCTTGGCACATTAAATATATAATGATTATGATTGTCATACTTAATTTCATTTATATGAAATCTGACAATGAATATTAAAACTCTTTCTTGTGTGATTGCTTTTGCGAGGACGATAAGTAATACAAATGAGTTTTATGAATTCACATAATCTTTGAAAATGTACAAATTGCAAGAATCCATGAATGGATATATGCATGCATCTAGGAGATGATTCTTATGTTTAACTATTAAATCCAAGTTTTGGTTTAAAAATTAAAATAAGATAATTTCGAAGTATTCCTGAAAGCTAGTGGGAGTATTGTGTTCATTTTCTTTAAATCTTATATGTTGTGGGTAGTAACATTCCGTCTAAGCTAAATGTTAAGTTTTAGTTTGGAATGGAACTTCACATGAAAGATTTAGAAAATAAGACATACAACCTTGGAATATATGTTTATTATTAATAAACATATGCGGTATTAAATAATGAGTCTAATAGAACATGATATATCATTTGTAAAATGGATATGTAGAACATGAATAAAATCTTAGTTTGACACAAGGATTTTTCATGAACATCATGTGATTGTTGTATCATGCTTGAAGGCAAGATGATTTGACAACATTGATATCTAATAAATTTATTAGAATGAATATTCTAATAGAATATGTTTGAATCTAGAATTACATTCCTCAGCCTGGAATTGCTCTCAAAATTCTATAGATGAGCAATACAGCAATTGTTGCGTAATTGTAATAGCCAACAAACTTAAAAGTTTGGAATCAAACATTACACTGTAGATATTGAAGTTTACGAAATTTTTAAAGAGCATATTGTTGTTTGTATACAATGATGCTGGTATAATTGAGATGACACTCAATACTAGTCATGGGAGGATTTCATCCTTGTAAATGGCCATGTGAACTAGTTGTGCTTAACCAAGAGCATAGTTGCATTATACAATAAAGAATTAGAATGCTTTAAACTTTAAAATTGTTTGAAAGTTTGATTGTCATAAATTGGTGGTTGAGGATGTCACACACTTTATGAAATAGTATGTGGCAATATCAAAATATTTTGAATGCACACATACAAGAACTTCACTAGTTGAATTCTTGAAATAAGTATTCTCAAAATTCCGATAGATCAAAGTTAGTTGAAATTATGCCTTGTCAACAAGTATGATTGTCATTACTTGAGACATAATTCATTAACAAGTATTATCATGCATTGATCTATTTAGTATTTGGATAAGGGATGTTTTGAACAAATATTATTTAAATGAAATAAAATATTGGTTATGTTTATTTTCATTTTCTTAATATTATATCATATATTTGCATGTTTAATCCGTGAATAACTTATGTTATTCTAAATAGTCCGTTGTCAATTAATGATGTGGGAATGTCATTGAATTAAGACAAATCTGAGTTTTGGTAGAATATACTTTTAAGTATATTGATGCGTGGGACATACCAGATTCACATGATATTCAATGAATTGAATATAGGACTTATCCCAACTTTACATGATGATACTTTATGGATCTCTGTCATTAAGTATATCATGAAGTGTTTATCCTCAGACTTGAGATACCAGATAACTGATATGAATGTAGTGCATTTGTGTAAGATAGTCTAACGCTATCCGTAACTGGTAGTTATAAGGGCTATTTTCGGAAGTGTTGCAAAATTCATGAGTTATGGTTGTAGTCAAGAGAATTTGTTCCTTTGAATTTGTTTCAAAGCATAATACTATATTTGGGCCCCTCGTAGGGTTGACAAGATGTTTGTATGGCCATACCCAAGATCTATCTGAATACGTTCGAAGATTTGGTAATCTTGTTAAATCATATACAACGAGAAACAGAATATTAACTTATGAAATGACTTGATCCATATTCATATTTAATATAGTATTAGTAACAAAAGGATAAGTAAAAATGATGAATCATTAAATGGTTTTTTCCGGGAGACCATACTCGATTCGATCTGGGGCATTGGCGTGTGAAAGCTAGACTAACCAATGTCATTACTATATTAAGTAATATCCAAGTGGGAGCTGAAAGGTTTATGGATAATTATTAATATTAGTATGACCGGATTCGAACTCGAGACTTCGGGATTGCACACATTACGTATGAGAATTGATGTAAATAATTATAATATATAAAACGTTATTATTATTAATTATTAGTCACGAAATAAAACATAACGATAGTTAATATTTAACGAGGTTTGGTTAACGGTCGTTAAATGTAAACTACGAGGACTAAGGATGAAATTAGTATACAAGAAGGATCTAGAATCCCTTGGGGATGCTTGGCCGGTCGTGGGCTTCTCAACCCAAGGAGGTGAGATTTCTTGGTCACCAAGTTTTGAGAAACTATAAATACAAACCCTTGTATTCATTATTCTCCTAATCTTGGATCACCAATAGACCTAATTTCTCCTCTCCTTTTCTCTTTCTTTTGTGTCGATCGAACACCCTCACCATAAGGGTTTTCGATTTGTTTAACTAAAGAATAAGTGTTTGGTTTTATTTGTGATTCAAGAAACTAGCTTTTCACATCAAATCGCTAATAGTACGTGTGTACAAGAACGAAGGACAAGCACACTTGAGCTTGTAATCTTGGTGGTCGACTTTTGGTTGGGTCGAATTTAATAAACCCTAAAATTAGGGTTTTGGGTTTTGGTTCTTGTTCAATCATCGTTTGATTCTTGAATTGCTAAAAGGTACGCACTTTCTTGTTCGGTTAATTATTTACATATATTATTCCTATTTACTTCCGCTGCATGCTTTGATGATGTTATTTGATTTTATATAATTGTTATGAGTATTAAATCCCAACATAATACAGTTTCATCGGCCTTCACTATTGTTGCCGGTCTTATAATGCTCTTATATAGTGTGGCATCATTAGCATTATATATGGTCAATAATGACGTGGGGTTAAATAGCACGAGATATGATACCAACTTTTTCTGCCAATCACTTGTACCAAAATTAGAGCGCTTTTGATTTGTTTCTATCACTGAAGTGTTTGTGTCAACTAAAATAACTCAACTCACTTTTGTAGACAAACTAACAAATTGTTCTTTAACTTGAGTTCACAAAAACCCCTAAAATTACTTTATGTTTCCCAAAATCATCCATTATATATTTCATTTGAATTAAATTTTGTAAGTAACGTATAGTATGAGAATCATCTGTGCCATGTTCACTTCCCCAAACCGTTACATCATATAGAGATACTATTTCCTCTTTTGGAGTCGTTAAGTATCAGCAAACATCTTTTGGAGTCGTTAAGTATCAGCAAACATGTTTCCTCTTGCAAATTAAGGATGAACAAAAGTAAGTGGTATGTAATATGTTCTTCATAATGCATCAAATCTGTAGCCTTTTAATGTCTTGTATGCTAATAAACTATGTTTGTTTTATGTTTTAGTGTAATGGGTCAAAAAGGGGCGTAGACATTGGGTTGGGTCATGTTGATCAAAACACCCCTTTAGTTTTAATTGGTAGTTAATTTCGTTATGCCTTTTACATGGCAGTTAAGAAACGGTTATGGTTGAATCGACATGATGGTTCACCATCATACTTGTGTCGTTTCATCATGTTTAAATAGGTTAGATCGAGTCCATTTGTAACACAACAATTCCAACGTTTATATTTCATTTGTGTTTACATATTTCCTATTTTATCTACACGTACATATATTCAGTTTGTCTCTCAAAGTTCATTCGACATATACAATGGTTAGTTATAAGCAAATCATGCAACGCAATTGGCTTGATTTTCAACTTGTGAAACGTAGCCAACAAAATCATCAGAATAACTAACATCAAGATAGAGAGATAATTCGCCATTTGGTTTAACTATGAGCAAGTCGTAAAATGTTTATTTTTTTTTAACATAAATCATTACGTGTTATACTAATAGGGGAAACATATATACTAGTAATAATCCTTCCTCCTGTCCAAACTAAAGAGTGGAAGGAAACGTTGACTTGATGGTCCAATGTCAAAGTTTGACTTCTAATGATCTTTATCATGATTCTAAAAAGTAAAACAAAAAAGAGTAACCTTGTTCTTGTAGAGATCTTATTGAAAATGTCATACAAAAGAATCAACTCCTCCCAAATTTTATCCGACCATAATAATCAAGTTTTTAACTAATTTAACAAGTGGGTTTTACTAGTTTGTTAATAGAATGAAAAGGGTATCTTTTACACTCAAGTGAGGTGTCAAGAATCAAGAACCCATAATTGCTAAAAATGGTATCAAAGAGAACTAAAAGCTTTTCAAACAAACCAGAGTGAGGGTGAATATGGTAAAAAGTTAAAAATACTACTGTACTGTATTTACATAATTGTACACATTTTCCAACATAGTGTACAACAACATCCCATAGCATTATGAAACATCATCTATTATTTGACATGTAATACTGGGTCACCTATTTCTATTTGTCAGCCTATATTTTATTTTATAGTTTCTACCAAATTACTTGTCAGCAGTTTACATAAAAAAAGAAAAAGATGAAAGACTTGTTTAGCAAATTAGCTTAGCTTCAGGTTTATTAATCTAAAATCGTATAAATATACACTAAACTAAATTCACATATGTTTTGCGTGATAATCCATTATATATGTTCAAGTGTTATACGAGCTTCTTTATCTTTATCATCTCTCTGGGTCCTTGCAGTTTAACACGAAAAACCAAACAACACAACCATCTCAATCCACTTTTAATCACGATTTACATACCATACATTAACATGTCGCAATCCGTGAGGACATAATACGAAATAGCCACAAATTTTCCCTTAATTTTACTCATTCCTCGCATAAAACCCCCTAAAACCTTTTCTTCTTACACAAGTTTCTTGACCAAACATGTTTCGTGAACAAACCCTTTAAATTTCAGAGTTAACCAACAACCACCTCGGACGTCACCAGGTGGAAGACCCCACTCACACGTAAAAGGGTCGACAAATACTAGAAAATGAGGTCCACCAACTAGCTAGAAACCTTACAAGAAGACCATAAAGGGAGATGCATGCATCAAACGACAATGTCAACTTGCATACAACACTCTTCTAGGAAGGAACCACACGGTCCCATAACGAACTCCGGGTTCTCTAGGGTCAACCTCTCAAGCAAAACCAGTTTAAAAGGGCAGAGGGTAGGGTAGCTTAGAGGGTCTCACGGTAGAGTCTTAGGTGGCCAACTTTCCAACGCCAGTGTCAAACAACATTTTTGGTCTTTGGGTTCATCAGGGAGAAAACTGCAATAAATTCAGGTCACGCCGACCACATCGACTCACGTGGAACAACTTGCAGAAGAAAGAAGGTTGGCTAGTTATCAAGTAAACACATATGCACCTACTTATTCTTTCCCGCATTCTCATATACTTTATAGTCCGGTCACACCATCACTTAGTAGCAACCCTCAGGTTAGTATAACCATGATCCTAGTTAAATGAGACACCCTGGAACCGATACTGAATCCATCCCCTCGAAATAGCATTCATCCTACATTATCCCTAATTCAGACACCCACTGAAAAGGGACACATAGTCAGGATATTTACCAAAAAACCCTTATAGGAGAGGAAAAAGCGTTACTCTAGTCTACTTACCCCAAGAAGAAGTTTGTCATCATATTTTCAAACTGCTTACAAAGCTTGTGATTTGTTGACCCAAATATGATGTCCTCAACGTATAGTTGGACAAGTATAACTGTATAACATCACCTTCACACGAATGGTTCAAATTTATTTGGAAATACATTAACCCTATCAAGAAATAGTGTTTAGACTAAGAGAAGTCCATAAAGTTTTAGTATATACATGATATAAGCAAATGCTAGATTTGGTTGAAGATTATTGCAATAACAATGTACAAATGTTAAAATATATTGACTTTTCGGTTCTATCTTCTAATATATAGATTTTTGCTAAAAACTCTTATTTTCTCCACAGAATTTTCTAGATGCTTGTCATGAACAAGTTGAAAATCTTTAATGGATGCTTTATGTTTCAAAATTTTGATATTCAAATCAGAAATTTCTTTCACAAAAACTTTAATTCTCACATTATGTTCTTTAAATCTTTTGTCAAAATCAAGTTATTTTGTTCTTCACTATGCATCGTTTCGCAAATTTCCATTTAACATTTTTTATTTCAAAATTGACGCAAGTTGTCATCTTTTATGTATATAACCTTTTACCTTTTGTTCCAAAAAAGGTAATTTTTCCTTTTCTCATCACAAAGTTGTTTACCATATTTTGTGAATCATTCTAGCATCTTGTTCATGTTTTACGATCAAAATCACCTTCCTTACAATGATCACTTGAATGTTTTTATATGATCATTGTGTGTTCTTTCAGAAATGGCTATATCAACATATATGTAAAAAAAATTGGTGGCAAAAAACAAGTTCAAAAAGACCAACAACCAAAACAGAGATAAGGAATTAAGGGTATTGTCAATCAAAATAAGTGTTTACTTTGTATTTTAACCAATCAAAATAAACTGATTGATGAAGAATGTAGTTAGTGGGGGCAGAGCCTGGATTTCAAGTAAAGGAGGCTGATATAAAATTTTAGAATAATAACGATATAATTCTAACCAATATATCAAAGCATGAAAATCTGAAAAAGTAAACAAAGAGCCAAATGTCTAATAAATTAAAAAAATGCGTGTTTTACACTAATACAAAGCCTTAATCAATCTTGGTAATAATTTCAATGACCGGTATCAAGTTAGCGATTAACATTTGGCCTCCTTGCTACTACTGGAAAAAAATACAATACCTCTTCGGTAGTTAATTTATGATCATTGATTGTCAAACAAGTGTCATCTGTGAAAGCTGTGGATGTAACAGTGTCTAGAACATCAAGGGGATCATTTGACCAAATAAAGTTTGTAGCTGAACAAATTTTCCTCAATTTTGTATTACCATCTTCAAATCCTTTGTCTCATGAACTAACCTGCAAATATTCTCTGATTTACTTATATTATGAGTTAATACTTAATATGATCGTTGATAATTCCTAAAGGCAAATACATAATGAGGCATACAACAAGATAATCAGACACACAACAAGTGATAAATTGATAAACATACAAGGCTACAAGCAATTAATACTTTAATAGTTATCAAGTGAATGAAGTGATCATTAATGAAAGAACAAAAACTATCGATTAAATCACAATTCAATATTTCAAAGAACGAGTCATTCTGACCCGTGCGTTGCACATGGGCTAATCTAAATGTGGAAGGTGTGATGCTTGTGACAATTTTTTTCCCTGTTTTATTTACGTTAGCATAATTTTGGTCCTAGTTTTGGCTATTTGATTGCATTTAGCAACTATGTAGTAAATAATTACTATTTAAAATAGTGTTTTCGATTGCACTTTTTAAATTTACATAAGTTACATAAGCGAGTATTTGCCTATTTATTTGACACTATTATCATGCTTAAATGTGAAAACATTTGTATTCTGATATAATGGCACAATTTCAAATGTTTGAGAACTTGATCACTCTTTTGGGTTCTTTTAAATTGAATGATTGCATGCGTATGTGGTTTATTCAGTAGGCCGGCGAAGATTATGCGTTATCAAAATTGCGTATTGCTGATTGTGAGCATTTGAGGAGGGTAATGGAAAGAAACCAATGTATGATTGTGAACATGGAAGCCATAGGTAATGATGTGGTTGCTTTGGATGCGCTTGAAGTGCTACGTAAAACTCAGGAGAGACATCGGGAATTACTTCATAAGTTAGCACTATTCCTTCCCCATAACTAAAAAAGAAACACATCCTTAGTGTGCTATTTAAATATAGCCATTCAGACCCGTACGTTGCACACGTGATTTATAACATTTTTTGAAATGTGATATTTAGCATGAAGGATTAAAAGTATCGATAGAAGGGATGCTCAGACTGTTAATTATAACCTGCTAAATGATTGGATTGGGTCGAGTCGAGTCGAACACATAACCAAAAAGGACTCTTAATATGTATGAATATAAAAGATTAACAAAAATTGAGTTTTTGGCTTGAAGTTGACCTTTTAAATCGTTTATTTCAAAAAATTCACGAAATCAGGAAATTCTGGATTTTTACATGCTTTTATAGTTTGAAAACTTTCCTCCTTTCTTTGTATTGCAATTTCAAGTGAAATGCAATGTTTTTTCAAGTTTTGAGAATTTGTTTAAAGTTCATCAAAAGCCTTTTTATCAACCATATTGTTAGTTTTGAAATAATTAGTCTCGGCCTCAACCAAAGAACATTTAGTAAACTCATGTTCAGCATCTCGATCAGTTTGTACAAGTATATTAGCAGATGCATTATGTTGAACAGTTAATGATACCTCAGCACATGACACATGTTCATTTACTGGTCTGATATCTGCATCCACATCTTGTGAAACAAGAGTCACTGAACTACTGGTTGTGTCAAGCTTATCTGCCTCTGATCCTCTGCATTTAGTGACAACTGATCCATCATATAATGCTTTACTAGACTCAACACTACAATCTCTTGATTGCACCCGACATTCATTTACCGTGTCATCATTCTGTGCTCTTTCCTCAATATACTTCTTAGCATTATCCATGTGTTGGATTAATGTTTCTCTGAACACATTTACTTCATCCCAGTGTGATTCTTGAAGCACTTTTCAGTCATATGATCATCATAATCCGAAGTGTATTCACCATTGAGGAATGACTGAAATTGTTTGTTGATCACCTGAAGTTCAGCTTCAGAACCAACTTCTTGAACCTTTTCTCTGTCAAGTTGTTGTTCCAATTGTTCCAAGTTCAAGAACAATGTGCCCGTGAACGTTGATAATTCTTGTGAATGTGGATAATTCTTGACGGAAAAGTGCATTAATTGCTCGTTCCATTACCATTGTGTATTTGTCTTCAGTTCGAAGTAACGTAAGGTGTGAATGAAGTAGTCGCAACGGTTCAATGCAACTATCCTTGGAAATAGATTGCAATTCAGTCTCATGTGAATTTGAACACAAAGACTCCACTTTATCATTTTCCAATTCAGACACGGTAATCTGTTGTACATTGTTGGATATCTTCTGTTCATCAATCACGTCATACAATTTAAGTATCTTAGATATAACTGAATCTGAAGAGTTTGACATGATGTAAGTGTACACGTGATTTTACAAGTCTGTGATTTAAACCGAGAAATAGAATCTTTCGCGGGATTTTACAAAATCAAGACAAAAACCGTAGAACTCAAAGCACAAGTGTCAAATCTCAAGAGACAAAACGCAACAACCAAGTGTGATATGTGTTCTTGGTGTGATGGTTGAGTTTGTGATATGCCCTAATTCTTTATATACCCCCTGAAAACTAGGGTTTTGTATGTTAAGTCTTGAGACAAATCGCAAGAATTGACAAAACGCAGTGAAAAAACGCAAGAGTCACAAGTCGCAGTCCTTGACAAAACACAGTTCTTATCAAAATGCAATATCAAAACGCAAGATCAAAACGCATGTCGCTTTCACTAGTACAACCACCACTTGTCCTTTTGTCCTTTCCAACTCAAAACGCAGTAAAAAACTACCAAATCGCAGCGATAACAAGCTCAAAACGCACCCTATTCTGAGCAAAACGCATCCAGAAACAACAAGTCGCAGCGAGTAGAATGCAAAACGCAGTTAAGAAACAATCAAAACGCACCAAGTAACAACCAAACCGCGTTCAAGAACTAGTGTCCGAGACTCAAATCACATCCAAGAAAAAGATCAAAAACCTTACTTTTTCAATCAAAAACACCACAACCAAGATGAATCAATCCTTCCAAACCCAAAACTAAACTAATATGATGATCCTAAACACAAAAGTACAAACCTTTAACACATTTAACCATAAAAAAAATTGAACTTGGTGTACTTTTAGGCTAGAATTCGAACCATACAAAAAGCAAAAATAACAAATCTTAATGATGTAACATTGGCTCTGATATCATTTGTAAGATATTGGTTATTGTTAACACACAAACACACTATATTATGGTTCGAAACATAGAAGGTTTTTAGAAAGAGAAAGAGAAAGATGGGATGCTTTCTAGAGAGAGAAAGTGATGAGAGAAAATAGAAGTTAGCTTGATTAGAATGAAAGCTCCACCTCTTCCCATGGATGGGAAGAAGCTTTTATAGTCTTACACAATACGCCACCTACGGGCTATGGATCAATCATATAGTGGGTAAAGACCCGTACGTCCTCCACAGTGTTACTTAAACTAACTAATAACTAATAAACAACGATAAGTCTACGAGCTAACTTATGCTAGTCTATGGATGGGGTGGCCGACACTTCAATATGGATTTTATAAATCCTAACAGAAACAAACAATAAACATATATGATTTTGTGCAGGATATCAGCGGAGCTTTAAGAGATGTTTTTCTAGCTGCAGAACACAGATTTTGTATTAGAAGCATTCATGAGAGAATGAACCTCAATGGAAAGGTAGTGCCTTCAAAGACCATCTGTGGAAATGTGCAACAGCCTCAACTATTGTATAGTTTGAGAAAGCTATGGCTAATTTTAAGAAATTTAATCAACCAGCCCATGATTGATTAAGTAAGATAGCACCGATCCATTTGTCAAGGTCACATTTTTCATGTAAGTCATCTATCTGTTTCAATTAATTTGTATTTCTTAATGCAGTATAATCAGTTAAAATTAATACATGTTTATTTGTAATCTTTAGGGAGAACTCATTCTGATGTGTCACTTAATAACATGTGTCAAGTGTTTCATGAAAAAATAATTGAGGGTTTAAACAAACCAATTATTACAGCCTTAAAATACATCAGGGAATACTGTATGAAGAGGATAATGCATGTTGTGATGGTGATTGAGAAGAGTGATGGGCCATTAACACCAACTTCACAACACATGCTAGAGGGTATTAAGAAATTAGCTATTAAGTATAATGTTTTATGGAATGGATGAAGTAAGTTTCAGGTTTGTGGACCATGGGTTGACCAATGTGTAGTTAATGTTGTAGATAAGTCGTGTACTTGCAGAAGATGGGGGATAATAGGTTTACCATGTAAACATGTTGTTACTACCAATTGGAATATGGCTTAAATGGGCAACAAGTAGGAGTTGTAGAAACATGGGCTCATCCTTGTTACTATCTTATCACCTGGGAGGCAACCTATAAACACCTTGTCCAGCCTATAACTAGCAACGAATATTGGGAAAAATCAACTGTGCCAACAATAATTGTTCCACTGAAATCCGAAACAACTCCGGCTAGGTCAAGAGGTAGAAAAAGAGTTAGGATAGCTCCTGAAATTGAATAGATTGTGAAGAATGGTAAGTTGTCAAGGGCTTGGAAGAGTGTTAAGTGTAGTATTTGTGGCATTGCTGGACACAACTAGAAAACAAGTATAGGGCATGGTGGAGCTCAAAGTAGTCAAACTGGCCTTAAGGGAAATGTCAAACAAGTGCCTACAAAAGCTGCAGCAAAGAAGACACATCCTAAAGGTAACAAAGTAGCAGCATATAAAGAAGTTGAAGGTACACGTGTTGTTGAAAGTCAAGTTAGTGCAGTTCAAGGAAGTGGTGTTCAATCTAAAAATCAAGATCAAGCAACTGAAGATCCCATCATACATAATGCATCCCTGTCTCAATCCCATCAACATCAAGATGAAGCAACAGAAGATCCCAGGATACAAGATGAATCCCTCTCTCAATCCCAGCAACATCAAGATAAAGCAATTGCTGATCCCAGCATACATGAGCAATCCTAGTGTCAATCCGAGCAACATGATCAATCACATTCTGATTCTCAGTTGCATTCAAGTGATGTGCAAGCAGTTTCTGCTTCAACCAGCCTACTACACGAATAATGACTATGCAGCAGGCTGCACTAGAAACAATGATGGCCTCACCATAGGTCAATACTGTTATGCTAATTAGCTAGACAATGTTTCATCTAGTTTATTTTCTATGGACAAGTTATGTACTCTAAAAACATATATGTGTGTCTAACTGTAATTCTCATGCTTCAAAAAGTATGCAATGTTATGGATTTGGAATTATATCCATTTGCATTAACTATAGAACCGTGTTATTTTTGTGTATTTTTATAGATTGACTAAGCTTGATATGTGAATAATATGCATCAAAAGTAACCGAAGCCAAAACCTCATAAAATGTTGACAATTAAAAGTCAAACCTAAACAAATTGATAACCATCTGCATAATCATAAGGCATTAAAAGTAAAAAAACAAGCCAAACTGAATACTCCATTACAATGTTGACAATTAAAAGTCAACTTTAATCTTAACCATGTGCATAAACATACGGTAAACTAAGCATACTAATAAGATTCATAACCTTCTAGGACACAATGTTACTACAATTCAAGATAATGAACATTAACCATTTGGCCTCATTACATAAAAGCTAAACAGTTATCCCAATGCATAAACAATCAAGAACAATATCCAACTGAGCACCATGTAAATCTTCCACTTTCACACATCAGCTTGAGCAGCTTCTAATCTTGCCCCAAGCTCATTTCTCCCTCTCAAAAGGCTTGGTATGACCATTCTTGAACGAGCACAAATTTCAGGATCATACCATCATATCCACCGACAAGAAGACCCTTATTCATGATTATGACAAGTGATTAAACAACAACAATTGTTACAATGTAGTTTGCTACTTGCGAAAAAAAATGATACGATACATATTAAAAGACACTTACTTAAACAAGACAACCAAAGAATCGACACCGTGGGTTGGCGAAGTCCACAAGTCGTTATAAGTTGCTTACCACACCGCCAGCGTACCATGTTGAAAAGGATTATCGTTTTGTAGAAGTTTTTGTAGGATAGTTTAGGGATGATAACCGGCGACCAAGTTGTGTTACAGACATATAGCAACTGACAAACACTATACAGCGGTTTGTATCACGATAAGCTGAAGAGCGGTTTTGCCCTCAACAACAAAACTTTGACCTGGGCATTAATGGTCAAGGGACTCATTAAGACTATAAAAAGCTTGTTTTGAACTCCCCACGATGAAAAATGCAAGTTTTGTCCTAGCATGATGTTTCAGGACAAGTTTAGGGACCAACAATGCATTTAAGTCTTTTTTTTATATAAGTTTATTGCTTCAATTGTGGAAGCGCATATTGTACTCGATGTATGTGCTAAAACACCTAAATTGTTGAATTTGGTGCAACCTTCAGCAATGAATACTACTGCTAAAACACCTAAAGTGTTGAATTTGGTGCAACCTTCTGCAATGAATACTACAAATTTCCGTCATTCATCCATGTCGAAAGTCAAAATCAGAATGAAGACTTCTCATACTCTTTATTGTTTGGTTATCTTTTATGTTTATATAATTTTGGTGGTTCGGTTATAGCAACTAGCACATGATATAAAGATCTTTGTCCTTAGACTCATTATAACACGAGTACTCCACCAAGCCTAACTTGTGGACTTTAACCAAATATTAAAGGGGCCATACATCATTACATTGAACCATTTCTTAGAGCATCTTCAATGGATTAAATGTTTTATGGTTTAATACATTAACACATAAGCATTCAACTTTGGATACATAATCTTCACAACCTATTAAACTTTTTGAAGTTTAACATATGGCCTTGTCAATAGAGATTGGTGAGAGAGAAGGCCCGCTACTAATGTAATAATATGGTGTGTACAAAGAAGAAATCTTATTAAACTTTAGAATCTCACAATGTTATTACATGATGAGTTGTCATCTAATAAAGCTATTGTAACATGCCAAGTCGCTTGATTGTGGATGCCCTCAAATAGATAGTTCGATACTCCTTATCAAAAGATACCTTCTTACGGGAGAAAATGCATCCTTCATGAAAGTATATAATATAGCTTAATAGCTACGAGAAAAAAACTAAGGAACCCGATTAACCCGACATAACCCTACCCGATAACAACCCGAACCCGATAACTTATCGGGTCGGGTTGTGGGTCACTTTTTATAACCAAAAACCTGATTCAACCGGACCCGATAACCCGGCAACCCGACCAGATAACACCCCACAGCCGAGAAAATTGAAATTCAAAAAATATAGTACTATCTTTTTTAAGGCGAAGTGAATCAATGTGGCGATTGCTAAATTCGAGTGGCCGGCCGGGATGATGAATTAAATAAGGCATTAAGCTATCCACAGTAAACTTGACATAGCATGTTTAGGACATTTATAACAGAACAAGAATGTTCCGGCCTACCCTCTTCCCATCATCATTTGTAAACTAAGGGCCTGTTTGGCAGGGACTTTTTGGAGAAGCTGTTAGCTTTTTGTTATAAAATAATCTCTTATAAACTAAGTAGCTTCGTTTGGATGCATTAACTACAAGCTTTTATTTTAAACAAATAGCTCCAAAATGAAAAGCTGATTCATGAAGCTTTTTAAATATCTTGGAGCTGTTAAAACTTTAAATTACTAATATACCCTCCAAACATTTATTTACAATTATAGATTTGTCCTTTTATGTCATTTTACATCTTATAATTATATTTAACAGCTAATTTACCAAACACTTTTATTTAAAAATAATACTGACTTGTAGCTCATGTTAACGACTGCGGTTCACATTACGGATACACTTCACGTAGTTTGCCAAACATACCCTAATTGCCCGTCGATCGATCATCCAAATGCATATGCACATTATCACGGGCATATGGTTAAAGAACATCAGTGATAATTGAAATAGGCGTGGCATCCTGTCTATGTCCAGAACAACACAACTCTGCAACAAAATTCGTTAGTTTTTAGGGAACCAAAGGGCAAAATTGTACGAGAAAGAAACTTACTTTATGGGTGTGAGTGGGATTGCCTATCAACGTGTTAGTATGTTTATTGCACTATTCTAAATCACACATAAACAATCCTAGACACTTTATTAACAACTGCTTAATTTAAACACAAATAAGCTGACCCAAACATCCTTTTTAGGAAGTAGTTTCAGAATCATTGTTTACTAGGCTATACACATAAGTTTTTGTAAATAAATAAGAGACCCGCCTACCCGGTAAACTTAAAATATAGGTTCTTAACAGCACATTCCATAAAATAGAAACTCGTGGAAATTAGGTTTCTTTTACACGCAAATTTTCCAACAAGTGTCAAGTTTCTTTAAAAACTTGCTTGAGTCGCTCAGTTATCATTCTCTAACCTTGAGTGATGTGTATGTAATGTGCCGAAATAATACTCGTTCAAGATTTTGGATGGGACCGTGACTGGGAGTTGACGGTTTCAGGCCCCATTGGTGAAGTGTGATTTAAGTACCCAAGAGATTGTGGCAGCATTCTGACTTAGTTATGAATGAGTCCCTCACATCTAATGAAGTAACTGACCTGATAAATCATGTTACGGTTGTCAAACTAGTGAAGTAGTGATCTGGCTGCAAAATCTCCCTTAATGCAAAAACAACTGAGGGTTCCCCTTTGTACCAAGGTTCTTGGGATACGGAATTCATTGTTTTTGGATGGTAAAGTTGTCACTCAAAATTTCGTTGTTAGATAAGTCAATTCATGGAGTTCAGATAACACGGTTGACTTCATCAGAAAGTCAATTTTATGAAAATGATGGTATTTTACATGACGATGATGATGATGATGCTATAAATAAATTAAATAAAGTTTCATAAGTAAAGTAATATCATTCATACGCAAGTTTTGATTTGCATAAATATCTTCTACATTTCAGGGGAGATTGATGTATTTGACTTTTGAGATACACTGTGATAATTTTGAAATCCATCCATTTCTATAATAGAACGAATAATGGTATTGAGGAATAAGAAATATTCAGAGAATGGAAAATCCATGTTGGGCAAGCTGTGGACCGTTTTCAAATAAGTTTGGTCTCAAAGGCATGGGAATCATTTTTGTTATTCAGAGGATTGAGGTCGTGTTTAAGCAACTAATTTATAAATTATGGATACTATGCATGTGTAAGACACTTATCAGAAGTTTCCAAGTTCCAACTTACCCTGATCGATCTTCCCATCGCCATTTGTGATAATTGTGAACCAGGCGCTTGAACCCTTTGCATCTTTTGGGATCCTTTTCTGAGTATTAACTTTCAGACTCATGAAACCTTTTGTCTCGAGGTTTTGTCACTATTGCAATATGTTTGACCGACCCACCTAGAAATGCAACAACATAATACAGAGTTATTTGCATAGTAGTATATAATAAGACGTACCCATCTTCTTGTATGCAAATAAGAGTTATTGGCATTGTAAACTAAAAGTCATCAAATTAGCGGCCACATATACAACTTGCAACAGCCACAGCCGAGAAAATTGAAATTGAAAAAATCGGGTTTTATCTTTTTTAAGGCAAATTGAATCAATGTGGCGATTGCTAAATTCGAGTGGCCGGCCACGATGATGGATTAAATAAGGCAATAAGCTATCCACAGTAAACTTGACATAGCATGTTTAGAACATTTATAACAGAACAAGAATGTTCCAGCCAACCCTCTTCCCATCGCCATTTGAAACTAATTCCCCGTCGATCGACCATCCAAATGCATATGCACATTATCACCGGCATATGGTTAAAAAACATCAGTGTTAATCTGGCCGTGGGTTGATTATCATCATCATCTGAATCAACAACAACCTCCTTCAAAATCATCATCTTTAACAATAACAACAGCTTTTACTACTTTCTCACTCAGGAACCCGGTTCGAGGTGTTGTTGTGATTTGATTTTGGCCGAATATGATTATTCTTAATTGAATTTTTCATTTGGTTTTTTGGGTCAGTATCTATCGTGCGTGGATTTCAATGTATTATTTTTAGGAAAAAGGCCATGAATGCTTACGCTCTGTTCTCGAGTTTTTTTTTAGATGGAAAGGTAGGGGATGGGAAGGGAAATTGAAAATATGGGTGTTCTTAAGTTTTTTTTAGAGGGAAAGGTAAGGGATGGGAAGGTGGGAGGAAGGGAAATTATGGGTTTTGTTGTATAGTTTTGTTCCGTCCAAAGTTGGGGGGATTAGGAAGGGAAAAAGGTTACTAACAACATTTGTTTTTGATAAATTACAATTATATCCTTATTACTTTAGAAATAATGTGCTATGCTACTGAATGTTTGAATGGCTCTATATTACTTGAGATCTTCTGATTTGTACGAGATTCATTCTCTGGTAATCATGCATCTCAAGATTTGGATCGGTGTCACTTGTTTGCTTTGAGGACCCACCATTCCCATGGGCATCGTTTTTTATGTGTGTAGGGATTCTCTTTGTTCTCGTGTATGCTTATTCCCAGAGAGACTAATTATTTAGTAACAAAAAGAAGCAAATTTAATGGGGTGAAATAACATATTGTTGTATTACTGTATGATAAAATCAAAATAATTAAGGTTGAGTCCAAAGAACATATCAGCGTGTTTTAGATATATTATCTATATAATAATGACGTCTATTTTTGTCTTTTTGGAGTGTGAAAAATATATGAAGATCAATGGCCAAATTGTGGAATTGAGGTACATTCACTACAAAGAAAGAGCCATTTATGTGTTTACTGATTTGAGGGTATGTTGGTAATTGTTAGTGTTCATATCCTTTCTTTGCCATTTAAAAATACAAACTCAAGAACACAAATTTTGATAACCACTTTTTTCACATTGCCATCCCCTACTTTGCCCTTCCCATCTCATTCTTTTCTCTTCTTTAAAATTTAGACTCGAGAACAGAGCGTAAGGGTGTGATTAGTTGGAGAAACTATTCTTGTCTTTTCTATCTTTAGTTTTGTAAAAATTTAGAAGGGAAATTTATCTCCACAAAACACTTGAAAATATAGAAAACTCGTTTAATTGATGTTTTTATTTTCTATTTGGAAGAAGGGAGGGAAGGTTGTGGGTTACAAAGGAAAACAACTAAAATTTGTTTTGTAATTTTCCTTGTTAAGTTAGAAAATAGGGAGTTTGTGTTTTGCAAAACATTTTGTTGGAAAACGTTGATTTGAACGCGATCTATATTTTCCTTGTTTTCCACAAAACATTTTGTGAAAAACAAGGGTGTTTTCCTCCAACTAAATGCACCCTTAATGTACTTACAAAAATAACTCATTCTACATACTAAACTTTTTTTATTGTCATAATGCTTAATGTTGTTCACGTAAGTTGTCATAATGCTTAACAAATGCTTCTATTTTATACAAAAAGACTTACATACCCTCGGACCATCATCTATATTAGGTGGTGGCAAGTATTTTGGCAAACAATCTTTTCTGATTGTCCATTTTCATGGTATTTTATTGGTAAAAATGTGAGCATCAAAACTATAAACAAGGCGAGCAATGGCTTACCCATGGCCATACTTGATGACAAACAGCAATACCAAACGAAAACAATAACTACCTAAATCCAATTCTAAAATACAAATAACAACCTTTATACATCCCTCAAGTGCTCATTGAAAGCACCACTAATATGTCCAGAAAAGAATTCTGCCAAGTCTGCAATCTTAGCAAACAAACTGCGCACCACTAACACATTCATTTACAAGACCAGAAAACCTTACTTATAAAAGCTACCGCGTAAATCACCTAACTCAAGTCAACTAGAAGTAAGGTGTCATTAACCAGAAAGAAAAGAAAAATCCAGATCAGCGGTGGATTTTGTATAGGTTTTGAGTAGTGTGTGGAGGTGAATGGGGTTTGTTGCTACCGCCTGAGTTGAATCCGCCGCCATTGTTGCCGTAGCCGGGCGGATAGCAGTGCTTGTTGCCGGCAAGGGTGTGACTGGTGGTGAATTAGATCGGTGATGATTTTAGATCGAGGGTTATGTGAGGGATTATGATCGGTTTGTGGATCTGGGTCTGTGGAAATAAAAGTTTTCTTTTTGTTTTTCATCGGTGTAAGATTGATTTTTTTGTGTGTTTACTTTGGAGTGATGAATCTGTGTCGGGTGATGGATCTGGGTTTTGAACGAGTGTGTGAGATTTGTGTTTTTGATAAACACGATTTGGGTTTTTTTTTGTTTGTAGATCTGTGATGTGTGGTGGGTAGTGATTGTGTTTGTGTTGACTGATTATTCCAATCAATGTTAACCACACACGATTTGTGGCTTTTTGCCTGAAAATTATGGTGTTGGGAGGTAGGAGATGAAGATATGATAGATGACTAAAATACCCTTAATAAATTATTTTAGTTAAGCATTATGACAATAAAAAAAAAAGTATAATATGTAGAATGAGTTATTTTTGTAAGCACAATAAGCATTTATGGCCTTTTTTCTTATTTTTTAGGATAAGGATCCTCTCATGTTCATTTGAACATGAGAAGTCATGTTGTGTTTCATGTGATTGTGCATTTGAATTAAAATAAAATGAATGTTTTGCAATAATAACAATGTACAATCACATAAAACACAACATGACCTCTCATATTCAAATGGATTCTTATCCTATTTTTAAATGCTTTTTGGCGGGAGATGGCCATCTTTTCAAAATCCACTTTACCCTTTTATTATTTTCATTTTTTACTTTTTTTTAATCTTGTCAATATTATTTACTTACTAATCTATGTACTAGTACTATTTTTCTTATCACGATTTTCACACACTTCTTGTGTTTATACATACTAGAAGGGTACTCGCGCAATGCGGCGGCGGGTACCCTGTGACTCTTTTTGTGACGAGTAAATGTTTTTTATTTTAAATATTTATTATTTAGCATGTCTCAAATACTTTATAACGTGTGAATAAACCATTATTATCTGTATAAACCGAATGGGGAGGGAGTAAAGATGATGTAAATGGGTTGTTACAAGTCTTGGGATGTTACAAGTCTTTGTATTTAATTTTCAGAATTTGAATACTCTATTAATTTAATACACTATATATTTATTTAATAGCAAAATTAATACAATTATTTTAAGCCTTATTTCTATAATCGGCAATTTAAAAAATCTGAATTTTAAGTCTTGCCATATAAAAAAGTGTCCTAAATGCATTATAAGGTAGTAGAGATGTCACCAAGTTTTTAAATTCCATTTCACATCAGTGATTGTTTTTTTCTTTTAAAAAAATAAATAAATAAAAACCTTACATCCTTTGTATTTACTTACATATCTAGATAACCCGTTTCTTATCGTAGGGTACTGGCAATGGTAGCGGTATGGCAACAGTTTGGGACGATGCCGAGCGGCAACACCGCCGCCACCTATGCGGCATGGACATGGCAAGAAGGAGCTCGGCATGTATTGTCGTTGAATCATGGGAGACAAGCTTCAAAAATATACCCGTTGAACATTTAATAAAATACAAAAACTTAAACAATTAACAAGAGAAAAACGCGGCTAGTGAACCCATAAACAAGATTCTTGGGTTTCAAGATTTTTTTTAAAGTTCCGATTTTGATGAATTTGGGAAAATCCTTGGAGGGTTTTTATGGGTTTTTGATTCTGTGAATTGGGTCGTTGAGATTTTTGGATTTCATTAAAGTTTTGGTGTTTTTTTAAGGTTTTTTTTGTTGTTTTTTGTGTGTAAAAAAGTGTTTGTTTTTTAAGGATGATGTTTGTTGGGAGTATGAGGTATGGTTAGGTTGGCTCCAGTAATGTCCAACGATTGATATATACGATCGATCCCCACTCGATCCACCTAGTGTAGGGAATCGATCGTGGAGTGCTTTTCAAATATCTTGGTCGTCCACACGATCGAGATAAGGAGCATGTTTGGAACAAAATAAATCACATTTAACTCAATTCAACCGTTGTGTAACGGTTAAAAAAAATTAGAAGTTTTTGTACCGTTAGAGGAAAAAAAAAAAAAAAAACTCTTTAAAACTACCCTATAAATACACAACATAAACACACTTCAATCCACAAATCATATTTCACACAATTCAACCTCAAACTACTTTTCAACATAATATTTATTATAGCTTGCCGTCTCCCCTATTCCGTTGAAGATATGGAAATGTACGTTAAAAACCAATGCGAAGAAGATGATGTGGCTCGAAAAAATGCTATTATAAACGTTATCAATCTTTGGCGGTCAAAGCGAGAAGCGTGTAGAGAGCGAACTACATGACTTACAACGACATTACCTGAACAAAAGTGATCGACAAATTTTTGATGGATGAAGCCCGCAAAGACGATGACATTGCTGACAAGTTGTGTGAGTGTGTTCAACAGATATCGAACAACATCAGCACCAAAATCAGTTGTAGCTATCGGGAGATCAAAAACGATGGTGTAGGTGCATCAACTTCGTCTAATAGCTTTGTTGGGGAATCTATGCTAGACCAGGAACGTTTGGTTCACATCGAGGAATTTGCCGATTATCGGACTCCCTCGTATGATTCTGCATGCGGGGAGCATTCAGATTAGGATTTATGATCTATGATTTTGTATCGTTTTTATTTCTAATATATTATTGTTTTTATTTAGTATTGTAACATTATAATTATTAATTAAATTCGAGTTTGTGTTAAAAACGTTTTTTAAAAGAAAAAAATTGATCATGGTCGCCCTTCTTTGGGGCACCCAATCGCCTGAAGGTCATTTGAGAGAAAGCTGACGTGACATGGAAACTGGGGAGGATTGAGTGCCCTTACTGGGGGTATGGAGGTGTGGTTGAAGAAGGTGAAGCTAATAATATTTATGGTCATGATGGTGTATCTTTATCTTATATTGTAAGTATTTTATTATTTATTAGATGCATTTGTTATGTAATCAAACTTTGGTTTTGAGTAATTTATTTGTTTCCTTTTTGTCTCCATAATGAAACTCAGTGCAAGTTTGGAAATTATAGGGATGTTTGGATGAAATTCAGTACTATCGGAGTTACTCGACGAAGATATCCATTACCGTCTTCTTTATGATCTTACGAAGCACGTAGCGGCTCAAGACTTACCATACCTCGATGACTAGTTATTTCCTTTTTTCTAAGTTTTAATTTTTCTTTTATTTGTTAATGAAATATTATGTTTTATTAAATTGTTTAATATAATTATGAACATAAAAAATGAAAAAATAAAATTAGGTGAGGCATGAGTTCATGGTTGCCACTAAAAAAGTATGGTAAGGCATGAGAGAGGCATGAATGATGTGGAATGATATTATTGGTAGGTGGTAGGCATGGGTGAGGCATGAGATCATGACTGCCACCACCCTTATTATTCTGATCAAAATCATGAAATAGTAACCAATAAAACACAAATAAAATCATGAAATAGAGTATTAGCTTTTTTACCTCTCGTGTATTACTGTTAAACAAGGGAATAATTTAGGGGATCAACAAGATTAAAGATAATTACATCATATCCCTGAATTCTAGAATATGGTTTCCATTATTTAAAATAACAGCCACACTCTTATAATCATGTATAAATAGTGGTTTTCATCTCTTTGTAAAGATTAAGTTTGAATGAATATACAATTCTTGTTTTTTATCATGGTATCAGAGCGGTGTTTCTGATTCTAGGAACAATCTGCTTATCATCTTCAACCTATCGGAAAGAAATTCCAAACTCAAACCAAAAATCCCCAAAACTCAATTCAAAAGAAATATCAAACTCCAAATAAAATAAAACCCAAAAAAAAGGACACCGTCAACTCACACCACAAAAATACGATCCACACACAAATCTTACAAACAAAAAATCACCCTCAACACATAATCCAAATCCCTTCAATCATCTTCAAAAACACAATCACTATCACTCACTAAATCCAACGAAACCCAACTCCCACATCAAACTCGAGAAATCGATCAGGCGAGAAACAAGTCTAGATCTTGATACCACCGGCACAACAATTTTAACAAAACCCGGCGATGCGATGTTGGTATTCGGCGGTAACAGGGAGCTCAAAACCACCACCGTCCCATTTAATTTGATTAGCCATATTTTAGTCCACGAGAAATTGGGTATATCAGCCACATTTGATTCTTTCCTAGAGGAAAGTTTCAGAAATTGAAAAATGGCTCTTAAATATGTTGGAAGGGCCAATATGGCTCAAACTTGTTATGAAAAACAAGATAAACCATGGATATTCGATAGCGGGGCAACCGACACCATGGTGTATGACTTTTCAGACATCAGCATTTTTTCTAAACCAAGAAAAAATCACATTCATACGGCAAATAAAGGGATAATGGATGTGAAAAGAGCAGGAACCATTGAGATATCACCAACTTTGAAACTATCTAATTGTCTTTATGTTCCCTCACTGTCACACAAGTTGTTATCAATAAGCCATGTAACAAAGGAACTCAATTGTGCGATCTTGATGCATCCCACTTTTGTATCTTACGAGGATATCAGGACGGGAAGGATCATTGGGCGTGGCACTGAGCACTAAGGATTGTATTATGTTGAGGAGGTGACTCAACAAGGTACTGTGATGCTTGCTCATGGAACTACAAGTCGGGAATCTTGGTTGTAGCATAGGTGTCTGGGACATCCGTCCATTAGGTATTTACACCTTTTATTCTCAGCTGGTGCCCATCGGGTTGAATAGACTAGTTATGTTCGAGATTTATTGTCGGAGTTTGGAAATCGAGCCCAGCATGAATTTTTTCCGGGTTTTCTATACCTTGAATAAGCAGGGACATTGGTTTTCCTTTTAGAGAAGGACTGGCGGAGAGTCCCATCCGCTCCTTTTTAAGGAAACATGCTCGAGTCTGAAGAACTGGAAGGATAGCATTTTCTTGGTTGACTAGAGGGTTGTCCCTGATGCCATGCCTTGGAGGCATCCGGACTTGAACGTGTCGGATAATGTCCCCGCTGGTGGCTTTGAGGAAGCCGATGTTCGGAGGTTGTGCGAAGGGGTGGTGGAGCTCAGACCGGTTCATTCCGGACTTTTGTTTGAGGTTGGGTTGACCAAAATTATGAAGCATTCTGGGTTTCGTGTGGAGTTCAAGGATATTTACAAGAATGGTAATGCAACGTCTAAGTTTATTTTGCCTTTCCCCTGTGATATCTTTTCCTGTCTGTGACCCTTTTTCTTTCTTGTGTGTAGTTATTACTATGTCTCAGTATCTTCGCTTGAGGTCAGAGCAGAGGTCCCGGTTGGGTAGGGGACGCCCGTTGATTGAAGGGGAAGAAATACCTCAGCATGTAACTCAACCGTTGGGAGCCGACCAACCTATTCCCGAGACGAGCAGAATTCAAAGGATCGTGGAGAATGCCGATTCGGCAGTGTTAAAGGCCAAGGAGAAGAGAAGCGGTAGGAGGAGGCCCACTGGGGAGCGTCGTCACTATTGAAAAGGAGAAGGCGTCTCCTTCCATCGGAGTCTTTGTCGTCCGGAGGAATCTCAGGATGCTCATTTGGCTTCTCTCGTGAATACTTTGAGGCCGGAAGATATTGTGGATGATGCTGGGCAGGGAAATGAAGGTGGTCAGGAGGAAGGATCTCTACAAGAGGGAATGCTTTTGGTTGAGGATCCTCCGGTTTTCTCGGGGACCTACTCCCAATCCCGTCGTCCCCGGTATGCTTTTTAGCTTGGGGTGCTTTTTAGCTTGGGGAGTATGTTATGTTCGTTATGTTTTTGTTTCGACGTTTTCCTGAGAACCGAGGCGATGGTATTAGGAGTGAATGCGGAGGAGACAGTTCAGCATCCGGCGGGGCCTTACTCCGGATACTATTCAGGAGGTATCCGTTAACTTCCTTCCTTTCTTCGTCATTTTTCTGATTCTCTCTTTTACAAAGATCGTTACTTTTTATGTAGGTATATTTGGACGAAGGGGTTCCGGGGAGCCTTTTATTCCCGGCTGGGGTTTGATGGCTAACACCAGTCTGAATGATGTTGTCCTCTGTAGAGATATGATGGCCAATCTTGCTCCCCCTTTCTCCGCGCCGAATAGGAGGATCAAACTGACGAGAGGGCTCGGTACATGGGTTGGTTTGAGCTGGCTCACGGGTCTCTTCTTTGTTGCCGAAGTCTTTAAGAGGTTTGAGCAGTTGAATCATCAGTATGCGGAGCTGTACTGGGTCCATTCTACCTGCTCCGGACTTGAGCCACTACTTGTCGAAGCTCAAGCTAGCCTTGCCTCCCAAGTTTCCATCAACGATACATTAACCGCTGATCACCAAGCCCTTCGGGAGGCTCATCAAGGTTGTGGTCAAAAGGAAGGGGACCTAAAGGCAAAGCTAGAGAGTTTGGAGGCTGAAGTCAAGTCACTAAAGGTTAAGGACACGGAGCAGACCGAAAGGATCAGGTCATTGGAGGAAGCGTTGGGAGGGAAAACCTCGGAGCTAGAGGAGTCCGAGAGGGAGGCCTCAGAGTTGAGAAATAACATGCAAGAAGTTGCCATCAGAGCTGGCCAAGAGGAGATGTTACGCTTCAACTATGTTAAGGAGTATCAACAGGCCTGGGGGGCCGTGTTCAATACTGCAATCGACTCCGGATGGTTGGACGGGGTTAGGGAAGAGCGGACCGAGGAAGAGGTCGAGAGGATTCTTGCCGCCCAGAACGACTTTGATATGGAGGCTGTCCAGGGATTTACCAAGGCTTATGATGCGATGTTCACTCGAAGCTTCCCGTTCATAGAAAAAATCAAGCGGTCTTATCATATCCCTCTGGCCGACCTGATGAATATTCTTCCCGATGGGACAAGGGCTACTCCTGGAGCTAGCACATCTGGAGGATCTTAGTTCTGGAAAAAGTTGTTATCATCAGGCCTGCGTGCCTTGGAACTGATGTACTTGAACAATTTAATGTCTTTGGGATGGTTGTATGTAGTCTTGGATGATAATTTTTTTTTTTTGTACTTCTGTGGTTGTATGTAATGTTGAACAATATTTATGATCTATGCTCAAGTGGGGTTGTCCGTGTATCCGGACGGCCATTTTTTATTTCTCATTTTTGCATACTTTATGTTTGTATGTCTTTTATGGTCGCCTGTTGGTAAATTTACCTGGGGGCTCATCCCGGGCGTCGTCACGCCTTCGGGGTATCTGCGTGCCGTTTGGGCATATATGCCTCGGCTCTTCCCTTAATGTCTTGGCATTATTCGGGGGTATGCAGTCGCCTACCGAATGGTATATGGCCTTCCCTAGTGTCGTGGCACTTACGGGGGTAAGATAGTTTCGTTAGTGGGATATTTGGTCACGCGGTCGGAGGTAGCTAGTCTCCGCTGGTTGCGCCCTTTCCCTTTGCATAAGATATAATCACGGAAAATTTTCCTCCTCCGTCATAGGTAGGGGAATATGTCATTACTTGATGAAAGTGAAAACAGAATAGTTCGTGCCCGTAGGCTTACATTTCATTGGTGAATACTTAAAGAAAACATTTCTTCAAATTCATGGCGTGCCATTTCCGGGGCACCTCCTCTTCATCCATGGTTTTTAGCTTGTATGAACCATTGAGATTTGCTTCCTTTACCCGGTAGGGGCCTTCCCACTTCGGTCCTAGCTTGACCTGGTCTTTGGCTCTGCTGGCTTCATTCTTTCGGTATACGAACTCTCCCAGTCTGTAGGATACCAACCGTGCCTTACGGTTACAGTACTTTTCCAATTTCGTTTTGTATCTCGCTTCCATCACAGCAGCTTCCTCCCTTCGTTCATGTAGTAGATCGAGGTTGAGGCAAATTTCCTCTTCATTTTGTTCTTCCATCCGATGGGGTTCTTCCTCGTCGAGACCTTCTCTTATCCTCCTTACTCTATACGTCGTCATGCCTATCTCTACTCGTATAACCGCTTCACTTCCGTAGGTAAGGCTGAAGGGTGTTTCTCCGTTACTTGTCTTAATGGATGTCCGGTGTGCCCAGAGGACATTTGGTAGCTCATCCACCCATCCTGCCTTTGCACGCCCCAACCTTGTTTTGATTCCTTCCATCAAGCTCTTGTTTGCCCTTTCTACCAGTCCATTGGCCTGCGGATGGGCCACAGCTGTGTTAATCTGCTTGATGTTGAGTTTCTCACACCAATTCTTGAAGGGGTTGTCCACGAATTTTTTCGCATTGTTTGTAACGATGATGGCAGGAAGACCGAAGCGACACACTATGTTATCCCATACAAACCTTATAACAACGTCCTTGCCTGTGATCCTTGCCAGTGGCTTGGCTTCCGTCCATTTGGTAAAGTAGTCGATGGCAACCAAGATGAACTTTACTTTTCCTGCCGCAGGAGGTAGGGGACTTACTATATCCATTCCCCACTGGTAGAAGGGCCATGGAGCCATGATCGGAGTTAGCTTGGTTTTTGGGAGTTGTGGTACCGGAGAATGGATCTGACAGGAGTCACATTTGAGTACTTCGTTCCTGGCGTCCCGGTGCATGGAGGGCCAATAGTAGCCTTGCCGCATGGCTTTTGCTACGATCGACCGCGGACCCGAGTGCATCCCGCAAGCCCCCATATGTATTTCCCTTATAACGTAGTTTGCTTGCAGAGGACCTACACACCTCATCATGGGCACTAGATAGGCTTTTTTGTATAGTACTCCATCTTCGATGACATACTGGCTGATCTTCATCCTCAGAGTACGGGCCTCGTTGGGATCATCCAGCCAGACTCCCTCTTCCAGACACCGAATGATAGGGGTCATCCAGTTGTCCCCTTCTTCCTCCACGATATTATTGACGTCCTTCCCTTCCGTCGACCTTTCTCTTAACACCTCTACTAGTACCTCCTTCGTCAAATGATCAAAAGCGACGATGGCCAGTTTACTGAGGACATCTGCCTTTTGATTCTGTCCCCTAGGAATGTTCCCAATGGCAAACTTTTCAAAGCCCGCTATGTATTCCTTTGCCTTCGCCAAGTACTTGATCATGCTTTCGTGGCTTGCCGCGTAATCTCCGTTTATATGGTTGGCCACCAGCTTGGAGTCTACACGAACCTCAAGATCACTAACTCGCATGCTCCCTACCATTCGTAACCCTGCCAGTAGCGCTTTGTATTCAGCTTCATTATTGGTGCTTTCAAAATCTAGACGAATGGCATAGGTGAACTCCATTCCCTCGGGACTAATTAGCACAAGACCTGCCCCGGATCCTTTGTTGTTGGACGCTCCGTCCGTATACAAGAGCCACTTCCATTCTTCTTTCTTCTTCGCCGCTAGCTGCTCGAAGTATTTGCCATTGCTTCCTCTGATGGGTGCTTCTGATAAAAAGTCCGCCAAAACCTGGCCTTTAATCGCATTTGGGGGCTCGTAGGTGATGTTGTAAGCACCCAATTCCACCGAGTATTTGGCTAGTTTTCCGGATGCTTCTGGCTTGTTGAGGATCTGCTTTATGGGTTGGTCGGTGATTACCTTGATGGGGTGTGCTTCGAAATATCTCCGGAACCTTCTCGACATGTGCAATAAATAAAGTGCCAGCTTTTCAATAGGAGCATAGTTCCTTTCTGCTTCATTGAGTGTCCGGCTTACATAACGGACCGGAAGCTGTTTTCCTTTCCTCTCAGTTAGCAGAACCGCACTTACTGCCTCCTCAGAAGCGGCAAGATACACGTACATCGCTTCCTTTGCCATCGACGTGGTTAGCGAGGGGAGGTCCATTATCAACTTCTTCATCTCTTGGAATACCTTTTCCGCCTCTTCTGTCCATCGATATTCCTCCTTGTTTTCCTTAGTAATGTTCTTGAGCGTTTCGAAGAAGGGTAGGGACCTTTCGGCCGAACGGGATAAGAAGCGATTAAGCGCTGTCAGTTTCCCACTGAGGCTCTACATTTCTTTCAAGGTCTTAGGCGACTGCATGTCCATGATTTCCTTTGTCTTCTTCGGGTTAGCCCGAATCCATTCTGAAGTTACCATGTACCCAAGGAATTTTCCTTCTTCCATCCCGAAGGAGCACTTTTTTGGATTCAGCTTCATGTTTATTTTTCGGAGGTTGTCAAACGTCTCGGCTATGTCCGCCAACATTCCTTGCTCTTCTTTTCTCTTGATAACCATGTCATCCACGTATGCCTCTAAGTTCCTTCCTATCTGCGATTGGAAAGCGGAGTCAATCATCCGTTGGTAGGTGGCTCCTGCATTTCTCAGGCCGAAAGGCATCTTGGTGTAACAGTAAGTCCCTTGTTTAGTGTAGAACGCCGTTTTCTCCTCATCTTCCCTGGCCATCTGTACCTGATGGTATCCTTTGTAAGCATCCAAGAAACATTTGTACTTATACCTCATGACCGACTCGATCTTCCAGTCAATTTCCGGCAAGGGGTTGTAGTCCTTGGGGCATGCAGAGTTGATGTTCTTGAATTCGATGCACATTCGCCAGCTTCCATCGCACTTCTTCACTAGGACAAGGTTGGATATCTAGGTAGGGTACTTGACTGGTCTGACAATGCCAGCCTTGACCCATTCTTCTACCTCCTTTGTGACCGCAAGGCTTCGATCCGCCGCTAACATCCGGCGTTTCTGGCACACTGGGTCCACTGACGGATTGGCATTCAGCGTGTGTTCGATGATTCCCCTAGGGACCCCCGTCATATTTGATGGCTCCCATGCAAAGATGTCAAGGTTTCTTTGCAACAGCTCTCTGAGACGTCTTTTGCACTCAGTAGACAGGGTACCTCCTATTATCACGGCCTGTTCAGGAAAGGCTGGATTGATCATCGCTTCCTCCGTCAGTCCCACTTCATCGGTCTTCACTTCTGCCTCATCCTGCACAGGAGGATTGGCCTGTAATCTTTCCAACCTTCTACATTTCGAAATGATGACGGAACGAGTGACAAGTGTGGCGATTCCTCGAGGGGTCGGGAACTTCATCATGGAGTGAACTGTGGAAGGTATGGCTCGCAAGATCTTCAATCCGGTCCTTCCGAAGATTACATTATATGGCGATGGTGCCCGAATGACCGTGAATTTCATCCTGACCTTCCTGTATAGCCCTTCATCCCCAAATGAAACATCCAACTCAATCTTTCCCAGTGGTCTGGTCACCTGTCCGGCGAACCCAAGTAGATCTGTCCGTGTCTGCTTCAACCGGGATCGTATCTCCGAAGGCAAGTTGTTGAAGCAGTGTTCGAACATCACTTCCACCGAAGCTCCTTCATCTACGAAAACCCTCCTTACTAGATATCCCTCCATTGTGGCTTCAATTATGAGGGGATCATCCGACACATCTCCTTCGGGAAGAAGGGGAAAGGTTATGGGCACATTCATCCATCTTTTGTTCTTGCTCTGGTGACTTCCTCTTCTTTCGCTTGGGCCGTGCCCGGATCATGTTGATGACCTTATCCTTGGCTCCCGTTTCGTTCTTGGGAGGTTCTCTTCTTCCCTTCTGCCTGAGATCCCTGATCAGGTGATTCAACTTCCCCGATTCCAAGGCCAGCTCCAACTGTTTTTTAAGTTGATAACAGTCATTCGTGAAGTGCCCTTTCTCTCCGTGATAATCGCAGTATTTATCCTGGTTCTCCTTCCGGGGTGGATCACGCATCGGCTTCGGAGTGGGTAGACGCCGTTGGTGCTCTGTGGCCAAGATTTCTTTTGGGGGCTTTATGAGTGATTCTAAGGTTAGACGAGGGTTTCCTCGGTTCAGATGATCACCACGATGGGGTAAGTAAGGGGCCGACCTGTCACCGTGGCGGTGAGAGCTTCCCCGATCCTTTCCTGAATATCCGTACCGTCCTTCATTCTTCCTGTCCCCTCCGTAATTACTTCTGGCGACCCTTTCGTCCTTTCGGAAGGGTCCAGTTAAGGCTCTTCTGGTTGTGTCATAGTGTTCTCCTCGGGGTAGTTCAGTGCTAGCAAAGGCCTCTTCTGACCTTACAAAGTCATCTACCCTAACCATCATCTCTTCCACGGTCTTAGGAATTGTATCTGCAAACCGCTTGGCCAGCTCAGGACACTTGCACCCATTCATGAAAGAGGAGATCCTCATGATCTCTGGAGCTCCCTGTATGAATCCCGTCTCGGTGGTCCACCTCTCTTTGAATTCGGACAACGTTTCGTTAGCCTTCCTTACTATCTTGGCAATTTCGGTAGGGTCCTTGACACAAGCCTTGTGTAAGGAGAAGCGAGTCTCGAACTGGTCCCTAAAAGCAGCCCATTCGTCTATGCTCCCCAGAGGGAGTCCATCGAATCATCCCCTGGCCTTTCCATCTAAGGTTTGTTGGAACATGCGACACCACACTGGCATAGGCCATTCTCCATGCCCTGCTGCTCTAGTGAACCTGTTGAGATGATCTTGAGGATCCGTCGACCCATCGTACAGCTTGATGTGAGTGGGCATCTTGTGTTCCGGCGCGGAGAACTCAATGATTCGCCTACTGAAGGGAGACTTCAACACTTCATTAAAGGGTTTCGCCAGATCTTCATCTTTTACCTTACTCCCCGTTACTATTTCCTTCTTCTTATCCACCGGCTCACCCTTATCAAGGATCGTTTCATCCTCAAAGTCCAACCGTATCGGCTCAACAATGTCCTTTCGGCTATTGTGTTCTTTTATCATGGACTTGAGCGCAGTTACATACCCTTCCAACTGCTCTCTCGTCATTGGGGTGGAACTTCCTTCTCCTCCGAGGAGGTTCCACGGAGGTGTCGAACCTGTCATCCTATAGCTCTAGTAGATTGAATGCGGGTCCCACGGATGGCGCCAATGTCGAAGTATATTTTTGTGAGTTGTTGCAGTTATCTTTTAGCCTTAGAGATAAGCCTTCTAGTACCTGCTAAGATGAACAACGCGTTAGTCTCGCCCCGGGTGTTATCCCAGGACCCGACTCCGGCGTGAGAATGAGTATGTGTTTTACCGAAGGGTATAGTATAAAATATGTATGTGAGAAAATGATACCTTATAATGCGTATTTATACTACTGCGATGTCACTATCTCGGTCCCCGAGATTCCGCATCTTGCATGGGGACCGTTGGTGTTGTCGAGGCGACCTTTCTCCCATCCTGCCATTGTCTCTGGCGTGCCTTGCGACATTCGGAGAATGAGAGCGAATTGTATTCGGGCTAGATGCCAAAGATCTTGTCAGTCAACGAGTCCTTCGGATGGTAGCCTGCCGGTATGTCTTTCGGTAGAGCCTTGGGTCCTTTACGCAGGGCCTTGAGTCCTTTCGGTCACAGGACCGATGGACCATATACGTCGTCAACCCCAAAAGGGATAGTTCATTCACATATCTATAAAATCAACTACTCAATTGTGCCATGCTACACTTGTATTAAGGGTTTTTTTTTTAATTTTACTAGCCCTTTTACTCTTGCCGGTAAGAGGAGAGAAGACGTTTTGCTTGTTTGTTTTGTTTCTTTTGAGTCAGACCCAGTTAGACATATAACATCTTACTCAGTAAGTGGTGGGGGATTTGGGGGATTTGTCTTACTGCCTCTTATTCAATAAGAAATTGAAGACTTGTGTTAATATAATATATTTGACAGTTTATCAACTATGTTATATTTATGATAAAAAATCTTAGTTTTATATTTACATAAGATATTTAATATCGCATTGCGTTGGTTTAATATATATTTAAAAAAATGGAGAATTAAAATCATTCAAACAATTATACATAAACAAACAACATTATTTCCTTCAGATTTAGACTTTCTAGCCACCTCTTACTGGTAAGATGTAGTAGTCAGATTCAGACCTAAAAATCTTAATGAAACAAACACACCCTAAGGCTTCAAACGTGCTAATCAAGTATTAGGAAACACAAGTTTGAAGATATAGACTTTGGTTAAAATATTCTCAAGTCAAAACTACAATCATTAATAACTAAAACAGTACATTCACGACATGAACAATAAAAACCCAACACATGAATATGGGTGCAGAAAGATTCAGTGAACACAAGTCAAATGGAATGAAAATACATAAAACACGGCCAACATGCCCCAGCATAACAGTAGTTATGCCCAGCTTGGTTCAATCCACGCGTGAGGGGACAAATGATATGTAGTTCCAGAAAAATCCTTTTGTTGGATGTTTTCGCCATTGTATGCCTGATAGGTGCATGTTTCGAGTGAATAGAACACCATCTTCCTAGTCTTGGACTGCATTATTGGAAAGCAAATCTTATTCTCCATTTCTCGTGTTTTGGCTTCAATGCATAGACATGTCGTATCACAAATATAAATAATGTGATTTCCTAAACTATCTATTTTCTCCCATTCCTCTCTAGAAGCCCCCCACTTGAATACTTCAACACGTTCTCCAAACTTGCCCACAATGACTTTCAGAAGATCTTGATCGCATTTCATCAAATAATGTCGTGTTGGAGATGTGCAACTTATTGGGGCTCTAGCTTCAACAAATGTCGAGCAGGAATTTTCTTTACTCAATTCTATAAAACCAATAAGCTTACCATCGCCATCCAAGGAATAAAGATCTTCTTCAATAAATGTAGGAAAACGAATAGAATCTGGCTCAGCGCTGACGCGAATTGTTCGCCAGGAGGACTCCCGATCTACATAGTGGACCGAAACAAGGCATTCATCGCCTAGTGAAAATCCAACTGCCATACAATCAGGGGAAGTAGGTGGTGCTGAAAAACACACAGTATTAAAGCCATAACTTGCTTCTGGAAGCTTGCGGAGATCACTGGTGAAGGGATTGTAGAATACTAAACATTTAAAGTCAGAGCTGAAAAACAACAACCAACCAAACCTGGAACAACCTATTTCCTGATTAGCAAGCGATAAATGTAGCTTTTTTATAAAGTAGTTGTCACCCAAAATCGGATCAGTGAACGTGATGATGCCTTGAATTTCGTCTAGCACCATCAACCAAGGTGAAACCAACGAATAAGTCCGCAATCTTGTTAATGAAGTTTTGTTGCTCCATTGTATCAAAGGTGCTGCTACCTCACAACGTTTGCATGTAGCACGGAAGTTCAGGTATTCCACAGATGCACAATGCTCCATAATCATATCCAGAATATCAATCGGAAGATTGAGAAGGTTCCATTCATTAAGTCCAATCTCATCATCTGTAACTGAACTTACCACTATCTGGTTCTCTTTTTGTTTAATGTCAAGACTACACTTCGCTCCTCCATGATCATCTTCCAACCTGCACAACATATGGCTTTAAGAAATCAAACTCTCGAAGCAATACACTTATGTAAGCATATCTCAAAATGACAATTATACCCTTAATGTTCTCTCCTATAAAAATTACATACATATAGAGCTGCTTCTATATTTTAAAATACAAATACCATCTGTGTATATATTCTAATGTTTGACACACTATTGAGTATGTTTGTCCATATCGACTGTATGTATGTAGTCTCAGAGTCTGCTTCATTTGGTCAGAAAACATACTTATTCGGAAGCCAGAACATATATATACTTATAAAACAGTATTTTGTTAAATATATATACTTATAAAACAGTATTTTGTTAAATATAGGTGATAACCTATAACTAATATATTATAAAAAGAAAGTAAGTACTTATAATGTTACTAGCTGAGAACCATTATATCAAGATATGTTTTATGACTTTATCTATTTTACAGTTGTTGTGATACTAACCATTTAATTACTATGAATCACCATGGTGGAGTCTTAAATTAAACATATATTTGATGATTATATCAAAATTGAGTAATTTGCTGACTACTGAAGTTACTATATTGCGTTAAATAATCATTTTCGAACTTGTGAGAAAGATTAGTCTATCAGGACTTGGGCCATACATATATTGCAAGTGTGTAAGATATATATGTATTTTTATGAGGAATAAGGGTAAAATGGTCAATTTAAGAAATCATAAACTTGAATGTGATAAATAAACACAAATCAAAAAAGAAAAAAATAATACCTGCATTCCCATAAGGAAACATTGCTTGTTGGCAGCACTAGTGGAGGCATATAAGATAGAGAGATGGTATTTTCTTTGAAATTGTATGAATACAAAATGCTGTCCATTTTGTCACGAATGTGTATATAACCCCCGGGCTCCGAGGCAATCCCAGGTCTGTAATACGCCAGGTTATCACGCCCAAGATCCACAAAAAATATAGCGTCTTTGAGGTCATACAATTGTTCCCACAATCCCATACTCAATAATATGTCGTCGAATCTGTCTACCATGTCATGCCAGCTCTTACAACTCATGTCCAAGCCTTTAAACCTCTCCATATCTTTCGACTTTACACTAGTCATGTCCAATTTAAATAAATAAACTGCTTCAATTCTTTTCTCAAAAAAAGCTACCTTAATGCAGAATAGTTCACTACCATATCCTTTTAAAAATACATGCGTCAACACAACAGACGAAGAACTAGGACATGCCCCAAAGAGCAAAAAATTTATTAAAACTTCTTTTTCTTTAACCAAGATGTCAAGTTGTATGATAAAATTAGAAAAAGAACCTTCTCCACTGAATGCATATGTTTTACCATTACAACAAGTTAGCTTATGTATAAAATCACCATCTTCACCAGTTAGTCTTTTGAGTTGGCTAGCGTATGACATCTCGATCCATCTTAAGTTCTTTCTTTTACCATTTAAACGGAAAAAAACAAAGGAAGGTTTGTTGGTGCGAGGTAACAGGAGAATTGAACTTGGATCATCAGGAGGGGCTGATAAACAACATTCACGGATAGATTCTGAATCTCCATCTTTTAAAACCAAAGGGGGGAAATGAATCATCTTAGAAGTGACCGGATTCCAAAGAGACCACGTTACATTTTGTAGATGGTCCAAGAGAATAACCCAACCATGACAATATCCTCGAATACGTCTCCCAAGCAACTCAGGGATTTGACATTGATATTTAGTGAGCGGCTCATGCAAGGTGTAGAAGTATTGGTCTCTAGAACTATCTTCATCGGCTCCTAAGTTCTGAGCAACAAACCACGGATGTTTTGCAGATAACGGAGGCAATTGATGACATACTGAAACACCATGTAAACTCTGCTTCTGCTCCATCTAAAATATTCATGACAATAATTTCTGTGTTAAATTTTTATCTCATTTTAAAGTGCATAATTGGATTTAAAAGTAAGCAACAGTAAGTATTTTGGGAAAGAATTGGACTTCAATAAGCCAACAAAACAACACAAACAAACACCCGGAGGTTATTGCTAAATAAAAGATAATACGATATGAAATTCCAAACACCCATGTAACTGTAAGTTTACTCCTTAAGTTCATTATAAACTAATAAAAGCATCAATCTATTATTTGAATCAGCCTTCAAAAAATGTTGCTAGTAACATTCAATGAAGTGGGGTATGAAGCCGCTTACCTGTTTTTAACACGACCCGGAATCATCCCAAAAGGACTAAAAAGTAAGCAGATAAAACAGCCCAAACAGGTGATTGCTTTTGAAAAACAAAATAAGATATGCAATCTTAAACACCCCAAAGCTAATACTTTTTTGACCCAGTTGTATTAATCTTTTAAACAGTGAGGTAAAGGCACTAGTAACTAACGTAACAAGAACTACAACTATAATTTAAGATTAAAGACTTGCATTCATACCTTACAAGATTAAAAAAAATTATTTCACGGGATTAAAGATCGAAACTTTCCAACATAAATCAAAATCATAGAAACTTGGACTTGTTGATTACATTAAAGCATTTTTTTTCTTCAATAAAAATCATAGAAACTTGAACCATTAGAAGCATCAATCAACAAGAATTAAAAAAAAATAATAATAATAAAAAATGAATTTCATACCTCAAACTTGAAGAAACTGGAGAAAATCTTGAAGTTGAACTTGGAATTATTGGTTAAATCTGTACAATTAACAAGAATCAAAACTGAATCAATTCCAATTATAATTAAAGATACAAACTTTAAATCAAAATCTTGAACTTGGGCTTACTGATTACAATTACAATAACTTATCAAAATCTTGAACATGGACTAATTGATCACAATTACAATTACAATAACTTAGAAGGGGTTATTGATTACACATGAAGTACCCTTATTATTTTTTTATTTTTTTTACTGTACTAAAATTGGGAATACAAACATGGAGTGAATGTGTCTGGTTTTCTAAGTGTTCCTATCTAATCTAATGTCTCTATCAAGTTCAGTACTTTCAATATATTTTATTTATTTTTTCCTTAATGTTTTTTGTATTATATATTTTGTTTTTGCTTTTTTTAAGCTTTTTAGGTGTACACCTTTTTTCTCTATTACATTTTTCATATAAGAAAATATTCTCTCTTATACGTAGTAATATTTTTTAGCACACAGCCACAAAAACACACTCATTTCACCTTTTGTTTATTTTACATCCAAAAACAAAATAAAAAAAATCAGATAACACTAGTTATCTACATGGTATTCTGCCTATAACACAGAGAGCTTGAATTTTTTTATTACAAAATAAAATTATAAGTCTAAACTCTCGCTTCAGTCATCCTAAGCTCCATCAGCTCCTTTCGACGAATAAACGCGCAATTTTATAATATTGTATAAGCTAATACAGTAAAACATCTATAAATTAAATAATGTTGAGACCGGGATATTTTATTAATTTATCAAGATATTATTATATCGATAAATTAATATTTTACTAATTTAAAGAAATTTTATGTTTGGCTTTTAAATTTCTAAATCTAATATACTAATTACGATATATACTAGTTAGAGATGAAAAATAAATTAGAAAAATAAGTTCCAATTAACATTTTATAAATTCACATTCACAAATCAATTGAATTTGTCAAGTTCATTGTTTTAGAATAAGTAAAAACTTAGTTTCGTAATATCGTTTGGACAAGTTCCAATTGCGTATGACCTTATTAAATTAATTGAATTTGTACAAGTTCTAATTATGTATGGCTTATATATATGAAAATTTCTAGTAATTATTTATAATTTTGTTGGGACCAATATATATACACAGAGTTTTCAAAAAAATATATATCTTAATATTTTATCGATTAGGATCTAAATTTGTACTCGTCCTAAATTGGGACTGGAGAAATTATTAGTTTTATCGAGGTTATTAATTTATCGAGTATTAATTTATAGAGTTTTTATAATAAATTATTCGTGTCAACAAAGTTTTTTGACACAGTTGTTCAAGCTACCCTATATGGACCTTATGGAGGTTCAGTAATGATATGATTTTCGCATCAAAACGACCCAACAAGTGCCTCATCCTTGATAATATCAAACTATCATCATTCACTTGTGCTCTAGTAGACAAGAAAGTCTCCATTAAGTGGATTGATTGGATATGTAACCCTTGCAATGCTATTTCATTTTGTTCTTAACTTTTCTACCTTCTTACCAGTGGCGGAGCCAGAAAACATGATCACGGGGGGCATCAAACGAGGGGTAAATACATGTCGGAAAACGACAATTTTTAGCGTAATTTAATAAATCGGGTCGGATCTACTATGATGTGATTAACACTACTTATAAGTTTAGGTGTCGAAAAATAATAACCAGTCGGTGATTTCAAGTAGTTTATCAAGAAATAGACTCATTTAGACTCTATAATATATATTTACGCGGATCAAGTAAAAATATTTAAGCAAAAAATTAAAATACCAAGCATAATAAAACTTGTATAAAAGTGGTCGTGGTTTTATGAATTAAATACCCACAAAGAATCTGATTATCATGTCAAAATCATAAATTAGTAAAGTAAGGGTGTATTTTTTTTTCTTTTTTCCTTAGCTAATGGATTGAGTCCACAAACTCATTTAATATTATTTCTTTTTTAAGTAGAACCCACTATTTCTCTTAATTGATCTGTATCTCAAGACATGAATTTTAATGTCTTTTCTAATAAGTGACTTATATAAACGTAAGACCTACATAATCCCTTAACTAACGAGGAAAAAAAAAAAAAAAAACTCTAAACAAACGAACATTAAATTACCTATGTTAAAAAAAATTCATGCTATAGCCTAAAGATATATAATAGTCACATGATAGTAATCACAAAAGCCAATTTACTCTGAACCTAGTGTATTCACATGTTGTAGATACACCAAATAAGAGACAGAAATAATTACTACTCCGCATTTTACCCACTGGTCTATCCCCACCGTCCTTTGACTTACTTTCATTGTTCCCCACTATCTATCTTCCATTCCTCCATGTTTTCCGATCATACAAACTCACCGGAAAATAAATTTTTTTACATTAAATCACTCTTTAATTGTTGGCACCTTGGGCGAGACGAGGGCACTCATATTTTATGGGCGAGGGCACTAGACTTTTTTCCTATAATTTTTACTTTTTTTCCTATACATTTTGTGTATCCGCAAGAACGTCGTTGGGGGCGGTTCCCCCCACTACTTCTGACATGGCTCCGCCCCTGCTTCTTACTAGTTTAATCTTATTTATATATATACTGATGCTGTTAAAAAAAATGTCACACGGGAATAATAAGAAACAACTATGGTCGACGAAAAATCTCGTTTTGTCTTAATCTTCTATGTAACTATAGGGCTGAGCGACGCCCGACCGACGCCCGACTCCGACCGACACAAACCGACCTTAACTCGGGTCGGGATTCGGGTTGGGTTTTCAGCCTTGTCGGGACTCGGGTCGGGTCGGGGGTCGGGAGTCGGGATTGTTTCGGGATAACACAAAGAAAACAATACAAACCGGTTTGTTTCGGGATTCGGGATTACCCGAACTAGAATCAGGTCGGGATTCGGTTAGAATTTTCAGCCTTGTCAGTTTCGGGATGGGTCGGGACGGGTCGGTTTCGGCCCGATGCTCAGCCCTATGTAACTATGTTAAAGAACATTGAACTCATCTTCCTTACAACAAAGAGCTTTCACTATATGACATTAAAACCGCTTATTAAAAATGCTCTAGTTAATTAGTCGAGCTCCAGCGAATCTTCGAATAAGACCCTATTACCTAGATTCACTTTAAACATAGATTGATTAGCAAACTGTTAACCCTTGATCGATTACCCACCAATAGCATGAACCCCAAGCTTTAATATCATGGTCATGCTTCAAATATCAGCTAATAATCCGTTTATGATTACTTGTATATATTATTATTTTTTATATTATCTTATTAACCATATCAGTTGAAAACACATGTCATGGGTGTAGAATGGTGACATGAAAAATCTGAATTTGTTACTTATAAGAAACGATAAACTTTGAGGGAACTTAATATTTAACCTACGATCAATTGCAACTTAGGATATTGAAACTTTTACCAGAATCGATCACGATTGTCACTTGAGATCTTCAAAATCCTTATCGCCCTTCTATCGGAATTCTTCTGTGTTTTTTTTAGAGTCGACGTAATGTAATGTAGGGTTTCATTAGATAATAAGTCACGACATATATACGTTCATAATGTATATATTTACTACATTCAACCCTCAACTCCTATATTAGCATAACTGACCCCTTAGCTCGACCCAATAAAATTAAGTAATTATTTTAATACTTCAAATATCTTGCATATCTTTTTACTATTTATAATTTCCGAGCACACACGGGTTGTACGTAAACTTTCTATCTATATATATATATATAATAAACAAAGGTTTTTTTGAAAACTTGACACCTCATTTAATTCACATGTCAATTGTGCCACCTCACTAAAGCCATGTCATTAAAGCCACGTGGCACATTAGTTTACAATTCTGCCCTTGTATTTATGGAGAATGGGTTACGTGATTGAAATAAATATAGCATCTAAATTGTAGATTTTTAATTTCGATATGTTTCAGTTTGAAATTTAAAGTCGGTTTAAAATTTATTCATGTCCTCTATCTGAGTTTGAGATTCAATTCGACTTTTAAAAATTGATGGTAAGTTTTCTTTGTGTTACATCTTTGTTATGTTCAACGCATATTCGTATTCGACATTATACTTGGGTTTTTCTATTCATGTGTTTATGTCATTATACGTGTTATTAACTGATCATCAATCTACACTAGCTTATCACGTGTTCAACCTTTTTCTCGAGTAAGAAGCATGCATCCGCATCTCTTTACAACGTAATACATAATAGTTTTTCTTGATCTCGATTTTATTAGGCAAAAATATAAATTTTTGTTTTGTTTTTACTCAAATCGCATATGAGAAATTAAACCTGTATCAAGTGTTTATGTTAATTTTCATATAGATTTTCTGTTTTTGGGTTTATGTTATATAAAGCGGCTTGGAGTTTAGATGCATTTTCGAATATTGTTGGTGTTATCCTTATTGTTGATGCGATCTATTGCAAATCATTGGTGAACCCATGGGACACTACCCATTTAGTCACTAGAATTTTTTGTATAATTAGGTATCTTGGTACAGATTAAAAGGCTTTTAATTCTTTTATCAAAGAATTGTTTGCCTAATATTTACTATTACGTATTTTACTTCTATGAATTCTTCTACAGAATCAAAGTTGATACCAAATGTGATTATGATTAATGGCTAGATTTCCTATACAGGCTCTCACTTTTATAGACAAACATTGGTAGCTTTAAATGTGTGTGCGCGTGTTGATGATGATAAATTTTTTGATCGTGTACGTTGCGATACTGGTAGCATCATTATGTTGCATTGTTGCAATAAACTTTGTACCCTTTAACCCAATGATTTTACTTTGATTGTAGATGATCAATCGCTACTGGTCGCACCATTATGTTGCAATGCAGTATGTACCCTTCAAACTTTATCTACCTAATGATTATTGTTGACGAGTTGATGGGTTAAATGGGTGAACTATATTCGAACACTTTACGTCATAATGAATGCTTCAAATAAGCAATTAGATCAATAAACAAAACTAGGTACGTATAGTCGGAATAATTTTTATGATGATATAGTTAGAAACTTTGACATCCGATAGTCAAAACAGAGTTGTGGTTCTAATTTATGAAATATGTGTATTGAAGTAACTGACTATGTAACCTTTTCCTCAAATAGGGTTAAGCTAAAGTTTGATTTGTAAACTTTTTGGTAGCAGGTCCGCAATAAATGTTTTATGATATAAACTGACATGAACTCAAACTTTTTATAAGCTATGTACCGCGACGATCACTACTAACTTTTTATAACCTACAACCAACCTAACTCTAAATATTTGAACCCTAATATTATATAAGCTACCCGTGATTTATCACGGGTTTATAGGCTAGTTAACTAATACTAATATTGATTGATATATCGTTTTTTTTTAAGAATATGGTTTTGTAACTCGCATCTTGTGTTGAGGTTTAATGTTGTTTACATGTAACTATTGATATTACGTTGTAAACAATATGTGTGTTTGATTGCATGTAATGACCCTTAACGAAGTTAAACAATAATTTTTAAAAAATTCTTTTTCATATTTAACCTTAAAATAAGAAAATTACATTAGTCATTATTATATTTTTGTTCATTTTACATTAAAATAAGAAAAATATGCTACTTTTGAAAATTCGTGTAATAGTCTATACTATATAAAATGGAAAAATGGTCAAAGTGGAAAAAATGAAAAATGTTGAAAGTTGAATGTTGAAAACATGGTCAATGGAGAGAGAAATAAATAATATAATTAATACTCTTATTAAAACACCCCATTACTTAAAAGTACAATAATTTATTCACATTGTACACCCAATTAAAAGCACATATACCAAATTAAAAACAATCAATTGAAACCGATACCGGGTTGACCCGTTGAAACCGATACCGGGTTGACCTGCTGAAACCGATACCGGGTTGACCCGGGATGCTTCAAACCCGTGGGCTGACCCGGTTTAATTTGACATTTTTTCGATCCAACCTATCGGTTTGACTCGGTTTAAATCGACCTGTTTTTTTATCGGAACGGTTCAACCAGTTGAACCACCCGGGTGAAATCGGGTTTCAAATTTGACAAAATTATATGAGAAATGATGAAGTAGTTGTGGAACCCGTGACAATTTTTTTGAAAGGAGAGACAAAGTAATTGTAGTTTTTGGTTTATTTTGCTTTGACACATGTAATTTGTCATTTGTATAATGTTATTTTAAAAATGTTGCTCTTGCACCATTTAAGGGACTAGCATATATGAATCGTCGTTTAAAAGTTAATATATATTGTATAGCCCTTTGTCAAGTGTATCAATAATGTTATGTAAGTTTATTAAAATCACAAAAATAAATAGTATTGTTATCTTTAGCGATAATTATTTGTACCTCAAACAAATAGCTTTGAACAATGCATAAATATCTATACAAATTGATAGTACAAAATAATCTTATATGGTGATATCCAATTTGCAAAGTTACAATTTTAAAAGCCACACACCAAATGATAAACGTTACACATGTAAAAAATAGTTATCACTTAAATTCTTGACAAAACAAGAAAAAAAGGTCACACATGTTGGCTATACCTCTAAACTACAATATAATATTGTCAACTACATAATACCGTTGCTTTTTGTAATGTTTGAATCTATTATTACTAAAAATCTTAATAACTTAAAACAATCCTATTAGAAAATATACTCACACACTTAGATCGACTCACATAATTTTTAAAAACTATATATTTATCTTTGCTATGCAACCACATATCAGAATTGTAGTTATTCGAAAACGATTCTCTAATGCTACAAATACAGTTTGTTGAAAGAAACTTATGGGTCATCGGAACTTTGCAGAAAACTAGACATCGCTGCCGCTAGGCGCGGGTACTCGTCTAGTATTTATAAACAACAACATGTTTTTTTTTAAAAGTTAAAGTCAATAGGTTATAAATTATAGACTAAAATACACGGTTGGTCCCTAAACTTGTCAAGACGCATCGCGTTGGGACAAAACCGCCTTTTCATCGTTGGGGGTCCTTTTTTTCACTGTTTATAGTCTAAAGTTGTCCCTTGACCAAGTCAATGTCTTATTTTTGTTTTGTAGTCGATGTATTTTAGTCCGTACACATTTATACTTTTATAACACATTTATATTTTAGCCCTTCATCTCTTTCATCCTCGTCATCATCTCCCCAAATCATTCATCTCCCCTAATCATCATCTCCCCAACATTCAATGAAGCCAGATATTTTGTTTAGCCTATTCGGAATAAGATACCGTGCAATTTTTATTCTCTACAATATGTCCTTATTGATAAGTAAATTAGTCTAAATTACAACCTCTCGACACAAGGGTAACAGACTATCATTTGAATAATGATACACGGACATGAAACTAAGAAAAAAACAAAGTAAATAATCATCACCAAATTTCTGCAAATTAACCACCAACGAAACAAAAGGTGCATGCCAAACAACCATAAACGGGTCAAAGTTTTACATGTCACCTATCACGACTACACCCTACATTGAGCAAGCTAAAGTGCTAAACAGCATCAACACAAGTCCATTCTAGATGCAAAAACTTGCATCCGACATTAAATACTACTTACATAGACCTCAACAAAACTGTAAAATGATGAGGTTATAGATAAACGCTAAATAGACCATCATTAGTTAGGATTAGGCAGCAACCTTTCACTGACTGCATCTTTTCGTCAGCTGATCCAGCTTTGAGTTAAACTTTTCCTTTGCCTCAATCTCTTCTTTACCATGTTTACTCTTCATCTCAGCCATCTCTTCTTCGTGCAATTTCATTAACCTCACCCTTTCTTCCTCGATTTCGTTCATATCTTCTGTCTGAGACTTCAGAACATTTGCAACTTTTTCATTCCTAAACGAGTTCATAAAGAATAACAACTATTCAATTAATATAATGTTCTTTACAGGTAGTTGATACGTCGCATATGAATACAAAAACTAGAATAATTCCATAACATTTTCTATATAAAAATAACGATTTAGGAGATTCTATGCATTAAAAAGATACATTTTCGATCGATTTGGCTACTTACCCATTAGCTATTTTATGAGTTTGACCCATTGGGATGAACCACATCCTAAACCGACCCAATCCTAAGTATATAAGTCGGAATTGCCATTCTACTCATTAGCATTTCAGTAAATAGGCAGTCAGCAGAAATCTCTAGGTCGATGGGAGATAATACATCCAAATTTTATTTAGCTGATCACAAGATGCATATAAATAAAACAAGTAACTGTACAAGCGGCGACATGTTTTGAGCTTTGACTGCTTTTAGTCCATTTTCATACACGCAACAGAATTGCCTTTATAATAATCCTGAATTACATTTTCTACTGTATCATTATTAAAACCAAAGTTATGATTAAAAACTGAGACCAAATATTCTCCGTTGAGTCTCCTATTTATGATAATAACCTGAAACCAGATTATGATTATCAAATAGTCAGAAAAATTTTGTTCTTAAGCCGTATATCAAGTCAACCATCCAAATTTTATGGTATACGGTCATAGAGAGAATATCTTTTAGACAAGAACCAGAAAATACCTCTTAGGCACATCTGCAACTGCATGAACTGTCTTGCATTCCTCCGGTTGTGCTTCCCTACAGTCTTGAAGCACTTTCAGCTGGTCCTTGGAGAATTTCTCTAGAAAGTCCATCTAACCAAAAATACATAATAGAAAAATTAATATGAAAATTTTTGCTCGAATACAATTTCGTAAGTTGTTCTCTAATCTATAGTACTATCTTAATATGCAAATCAATGACCGTTGTGGTGTATTACAGTCTCAAACTAACATTAATATTTAAATGAAAGTACCTCTTCCTCGTTCTGTTCGTGGTACATCTGTGTTCTCTGCCTCATAATTTTGTTCTCTTCTTCGATCTTTCTCAGCTTCTGAGACAGCAACCAGAAGGTGTCCTCAAGTGCTTTGGAGCTCCTCTCTTGTTTGGCAATCATTTTCTTATACCAGATCAACTGTTGGCTGTCCTTGCTCAATTGCTTATACTGATTCACAACCTTTTCTTGATATGACACCAACTCAAATTTCAGCTTCAGCTTTCCTAAATAAACAGACAGCAGGTAAAAGGTAATCAAAGGACTCGGATAACGACTGCCATAAGTGGCAAAGTGAGTGAATCAAGCAGGCTAGGCAGGTTTTCCAAATGGGTTTGGGTCAATATAGCAACTTTTAGAGCGGGTCAATTGACTGCCAGCGCCTTTTTGGAAAAAGAAATTCAGTAACACTATAGTTTTCTCTCTAATGGGTCGAAATTCGCCAAAAGTAACTCGTGTTTTCACATAAAAGGATGAAACTGCCCCATCTAAATACTTAATGTTAAAGAAAAAATAAGAGTGCATACTAGGTGAGTATAGGTTAAAGACCTCCAAGTCTTGTTCAGTCGCAAGATAGCCATATAACTGTCGCTTACCATCAGAATGGATAAGACTTGGGTGATGATTCCAAGCATTCCTACCTAAGTCTTGGCGTTCAAAATGCTTGCCTAGATGCTCAGCCTCTAAATATCCAACAGCTGATGCGTCAAATATCAACACACTCATCCCCCTGTGCCCTTCTGGCCCAAATGCATTACGGGCTTTCACAGCTTCAAATGAATCAAAGTATTCCAGAAGCTCGTGGGTTCCCATTCCAATCCACTGCAATAAATATGCAACTGTTATAAAAGAGCCATTCATCCACGTTCAGGGGGTGTTTAGATGTGCGTTTTTAAAGAATTTTGATTAAAGTAATGCTAACTAGGTACCTCTGTGTTATTCTTATTAATCAGTTTTCCTGTTTGAATTTGCGTTTTAGAACAGATTATCTGGGATAATCAGTTTTTAATAATCAATTACATTTCGGTTGTAACGAAAATGATTATCAAAGGGTAAAATGAAATTACCTAATTACCACTTCTTCTAACCTAAAGTTTTGGTCTTTAGCTTAATTTGCAAGTCTCTTATTCCCATTTTACAAGACTAATCACATTTTTAACATCCTTTTTGGTCAACATACATTATTACGAGTAATTTCCTACAGTCATTTTACTAAAAGTAAACAGAACGGTGATCACGTTTTTTGAATATACCCTTTGAAATGTGATAAAAGTAAGTGATATACCTTCTCATTTTCATCCTGCTCAAGCAATGTATTCTGAACAATCACCATCGGCGGCCACACAATGTTCCAATCTCCAACGTCTTTATTAACACCAACCCATTTCCCAAACACTTCCGCATTTTGAACCGCCACAGCCCCTCGTCTACACAACTCTTCATCCAAAAGATCAGCAAGATCCCTATGAAGCTTAGGTCTTCGTGACCCTTTAGTCTTAATATGAGTTACAAACGCTTTCATACCCCTAAACCAATGAATCGAACCAGGACCATCACGACAAGCAGGACAATGCCACTGCCTAACCGGTTCAGTAATCTGGTCAGCAGTCAACTCATCTAAACTCTCAAAAAACTCAACAAAATACGGGTGCTTTTTACGAGAATCGTGACTCATTTGACTGTCGTCGGAATCATAGTCATCACTCACAATCTCATCCTCTGAATCAATGGCATCATAAAGCTTAAACCCATTATCACCTTCTGCCACATCATCAGTTTGTTCACCGGCTTTCTTACCACCCCATGTCGTCCATTCACGTCTACTTCCGTCACCTGTTACCCATCCTTCAGTCAAACCCTCCCAACCATTTTTACCCGAGTTCAGAGACATATTTCCCAACCCCTGATTCAACTCTTCAACGTCAGCGCTAGTATTCCGATCATTTTCACCTGTCGTCATCTGCACGCATTCAAAACCCCAAAAGGTTAGTTTCTTACAATAGCTAGCTATATACGATTGTAAAAATGCATTTTGCTACTAATCATACCAACATACTTTCATGTCACGGGGGTGTTTGAATTAGCTTATTTCCGGACTTAGGAGCTTGTTCTCTTGGGCTTATTTGTGTTTGCTTTATTTACAGGGCCTATAATAAATTTGGAAAAGCTCATAACCCCACTTTTCCGGCTTATAAGCTTATTGGCCATAAGCTCAAAAGCCGAAAGAGTGCTTATAAGCCTTTCCAAGTTTACATAAACCCATACGCACGGTAAATAAGCCAACACAAATAAGCCCATTTTTTCAGCTTATTCTCTAACTTATGAGCTTATTTTTTCAATCTAAAGTTACAATAAAAGCATAAATCACAAAGAAATAAAAAAAGCCGAAAAAAAAGGGCTATAAGCAGAACAAAATAAGCAATAACAACATTCTTTTTCACAAGCTATTAAAACCCGTATCAATCGACCTAACCACAAGTATAAAAATTACTCAAAAGCTATAAAACTATCACTAGCTAATTGCATTTGTCAATAATCATACCAATAAAAATTTCATTTTTTTTTATAAAAAAAATAAATCAGTAATTAAATATTATTTTAAAGTCATGCAACAATCAGTAACAAAATGCAGCTCCTTTTTCGTTCTATGTAAAAGAGGGGTTGGTTAATAGTTGAAGGACTCATATTGGAACATTGAAATAGTGTAGGGTTTGTTTTGTAACTTTTCTGTTTTTCTTTTTCTCCTTCCTCCCATCTGTTTTCTTTTCACAGTATAAAACCTTTGTATCTTTCATTTTGAAGTAATAAGGAGAATCATTTTCACCGTGAACTGTGTGTTTCTCTCTACTCATTACTGTCAACATGGTATCAGAGCTCAGTAATGAGTTCTTGATCAGTTACAACCGTTACAACCACCGTAACTAACTTTTCCGATCACCATAAACCACCGTAACTAACTTTTCCGATCATTATCAAATCATCATTTCTCCATCATTTCTATCATTCTCATCACAATTCTTTCATCAATAACTATCAAATTTTCATCTACATTTTGGTAAAGTGATTCAGTTCAAGTGTCTTATTCAAGACTGAATTTGTTGAATCATCTGGTTGTTATAACGGTTCTTTCAAGATTGTTGAAGCTTCCGCAACGTGTTAACAATGGCAGCATCATCTTCTTCAACTGATGCTACTAGCCAAAACATAATCTCTTTGTTCCAAAATCCATCAGTATTTGCATCCTTCGATGGCCCCGTACTTTGTGGTGAATGAAAAATTGTTAGGAGCACAAAACTATCGTTCTTGGAGAAGATCGGTTGAAATTGCTCTTTCTACCAAAAGAAAGTTAGGTTTCATCAGAGGAACAGTTCCAAGATCACAAGATAATGGGAATTTACAAAACAATGGGATACATGTAATAATCGGTGATTAGTTGGTTAATGAACTCAAGATCAATCGATTGCAAAGTCTATTATGTTCATTGGAACTGCTTATGCAATTTGGATTCAACTTGAGAAAAGATTTGCTCTCAAAGATGGGTCACATAAGTACAAGTTGAACAGAGAAACTTATGAGACTATGCAATCAGGAAGATCTGTGAGTGAGTACTATACAAGTATGAAGTGTGTTTGGGAAGAATTGGATTCAATGAATGAATTGCCAAGAATAGTCAATATTACTCCAGAATTGTTGTTTTCTAACTGCTTTGATTACTCAGAAAGAAGAGCAAAGATTGTTTCAGTTCTTGAATGGTTTGGATGAAAAATTTTCTCATCAAAGGAGTCAGTTGTTGTTAAACTCTCCTTTACCAAGTGTTGAAACTGCTTGTGCTTTGCTTCCGCCAAGAAGAGTCTCAAAGGGGAGTATTTGGATCGTGACAATCAATTGTTGAATCTACTGACCCTCTATAGCAAAGGTAAGTTCAAAGAGAAGTGTAACATATGTGGCTACAAGTGGCATCCACCAGATAAATGTTGGGAGAAAGTTGGTTACCCTACATGGCATTACAAGTATAAGCGAAAGGTAAAGCTCCTCGATATCGGTCTAGGTTATGTGAAAAGACAGTGCAATGGTTGAAACTGGTGGTCATGTGGTCTTTACTTCAAAGCAATTTGAGCAACTAATGAAGAGTATTCCTCATTTCAATCGGACCATCGATGAGACCAATGCATTGGAACATCCTTTTGGAGAAGGTACACTTTACTGTTTTTCTTGTGTGAATGGGGTTATAGAAGGATGGATAATTGATACTGGGCAAGTGATCATATGTCACCGCATAGCAATGATTTGAATGATGTTGAGGCTCTTAAGTGTAAACAAGTTATTAATTTTCCAAATGGACATACTTCAGTCATTTCCAAAGTAGGCAATGTTGCTTTACAAAATGGACTTAAGCTAAACAATGTTCTCATAGTTCCTTCCTTCAAATTCAAGCTTTTGTCAGTCTCTAAACTAACAAAAGATTCTCATTGCTTTGTTACATTTTATGAGAAATTTCGTGTTATCCGGGACTTGAAAACCGTGGAAGGTGTTGGGCTTGGGTAAAAAGCAAGTTGGCCTCTATCATCTACTCAATCTTCCTCTGGATCAAATTCATTCTCAACTTTCTTCAATGGTTGTGTATGCCCTTGAAGATTGTAGTCTATTTTCATTTTTCTCAAACTGTTCGTTTCCAACAAACTATGCTTTTAGTGTTTTCAATAATTCTTACAGTTTGTGGCATCATAGACTTGGTCACATTTCTGATTCTACTTTCAAACATATTACTGCGTTCTCGAAAGTGTATCTCATTCTAATGAGAATTTTGTTTGACTTGTCCAATGGCAAAATTCACAAACTTCCATATTCTCGCTAGTAAATCTCATTCCAAAGTTCCATTTCAGCTCATTCATATAGACATTTGGGGACCCTATAAAGTTCAAACCATAGGGAATCATAAGTATTTTCTCACTATAGTTGATGATTGTAGTAGAGCTGTTTGGACATATTTACTAATCGAGAAAGTCGATGCCTTTGCCACTTTAAAGTCATTTGTTACTTTTGTGAAGAAGCAGTTTGAAAAAGATATAAAAGTGGTGAGATCAGACAATGCCTTAGAATTTCTCAAAGGATCTATAGGCCCTTTTATGGACTCACTGGGAATAGAGCATCAAACTTCATGTGTTGATAGACCTCAAAGAAATGGGAGGGTAGAAAGAAAACATAGAAACATATTGGAGATAGCTAGAGCCCTAAGATTGCATGCTCATTTGCCTGTACATTATTGGGGTGACTGTGTTATCACCGCAACATATCTCATTAACAGATTTCCCACTGCCTGTTGAAATTTAAGACACCTTATGAAGTTTTGTTGCAATCTAAACCTGAGTATAGTCATCTAAGGGTGTTTGGTTGTTTAGCAATGGCTAGTAATCCTTCCAGAGTTGCTGACAAATTTGATTCCAGAGGAGTACCTTGTTTATTTCTGGGTTATCCACAACATCAAAAGGGGTACAAACTTCTGAATTTGCTGAATCATACAAGGTTTGTGTCAAGAGATGTTGTCTTCTATGAACATATATTTCCATACTCTAAAACAAGTATGTTGCAAGTTCTTCAACCTCCTGCTGCACCCATTTCTTCACCATTGTGGTATGAAGATTTTGTATCCACAACACAACCTGCGTTCATGAGCCCTTTGTTATGGCGAAGTTGTTCATGATTCTGCTGAAGTTGTTCATGAATCACGTGATGTTGTTCATGATTCACATGTTGTTCATGAATCCTGATGTTGTTCACACCGCACCATCTTTCATTCCAACCACTAGTGTTCAAGATGCGTGAATCAAGAAGATCCACTAGAGTGTCAAGTGCTCCAAGTTGGCTAAAAGATTATGTAACACCAATTCATCAACCAAAGGCTAATCAAGTGTCGGTTACTCCTCTTCAGCTCAATTTCATGCTTTTCTATGTGCTTTGGTGGCTCAGTCAAGACCTACTTACTTCAAAAGCGTTAAAGAAGAAGATTGATGTAATGCAATGAATTTGGAGCTAAGAGCATTAGAGGAGAATGATACATGGGAAGTGACTGTTCTACCTAAAGGGAAGAAAGCTATTGCTTGTCATTGGATCTACAAAATCAAACTCAAAGCTGATGGTACACTTGACAAGAAGAAAGCTAGACTTGTAGTGAATGGGAATAGGCAAAGAAAAGGTGTTGACTATGAAGAAACTTTTGCTCGCTGGCAAAAATGGTGACTGTTAGAGCTTTACTTGCAGCAAGGCAGCATGAAAGGTTGGGAAATTTGTCAAATGGATGTGTCTAATGCCTTTCTCCATGGTGATCTCTTTGAAGAAGTGTATATGCAAATGCCTCAAGGGTATATTGGAAAGGGGGAGAGTGTGCAAAATGTTCCTGTTGATTCAAGTTTAGTATGCAAACTCAAGAAGTCCTTGTATGGCCTCAAACAAGCACCTAGACAGTGGTTTGCCAAACTCTCTTCAAAGATTGTTGTCCTTTGGCTATACTCAATCTAAGGTGATTACTCATTGTTCATCAAGACAGAATCTTTGAATCCTTACAGTTAGCCTTGTTTATGTTGATGATCTTCTAATCATGGTTCTAGCAACACCGATTCAAGCTCTTAAAACGCAATTAAGTACTCATTTTCACATGAAGGATTTGGGTCAGATGAATTATTTCTTAGGACTGGAGGTGTGCAAAAGTGACCAAGGCATTTTCATCTCTCAAAAGAAGTACACTATTGATTTACTTCAAGAAGCTGGTTTGACTAATGCAAGACCATACAAGTTGCCTATGGATTCTCATATCAAGTTGCAAGCAGACATGGGAACTTCTTTTTTCGATCCGTATATACGAAGATACATAGGCAAACTCATATATCTCACAATAACAAGACCTGATATTTGCTATAATGTGCAGTTGTTGAGCCAGTTTATGCAAAATCCTACATCAGTGCATATGCAAGCAGTGAAACATTTGATGAGATATTTGTTGAATTCACCAGGTCAAGGTATATTATTAGCTAAGGGTTATTATACAAAAAAGTCACTAAAGTTTGCAGGAAATTTGTCCTAAGTCACTAAAGTTTAAAAGTTGTCATTCAGGTTACTCAACGTTAAAAAGCAAACACGTCTATAATTTCAGCGATTTTTACGTTTATTTTTTTTATATGTTAAGTAACATAAATGTCTTGTCTTTGCAAGTTCAGTAACCTAGATGACAACTTTTACAAGGTCAGTAACCTGGATGACAACTTTCATAAGTTGAGTAACCTGAACGACAACTTTTAAACTTTAGTGACTTAGGACAAATTTCCCGCAAACTTTAGTGACTTTTTTGTATAATAACCCTATTAGCTAATGATTCAGCTGTTCATTTGACTGCCTATTGTGAGAGTGATTGGGCTAGTTGTCCTATGACAAGAAGGTCCACCACTGGCTATTGTATTTTGCTGGGTCAATCACCTATTTCATGGAAATCTAATAAGCAACAAGTGGTGTCTAGATCATCACCAAGGTTGAATACGAGCTATGGCCCTAACATGTTGTGAAGTTACTTGGCTGGTGACATTGTTGAAAGATTTGGGGCTCAAAGATCTTGGTCATGTAGATTTGAAATGTGATAATCAAGCGCCATTTATATAGCCGCCAATCCGGTCTTCCATGCCAGAACAAAGCATATAGAAGTGGATTGCCATTATGTAAGGGATCAAGTCAAGAATGGGGAAGTCCTACCTTCTCATGTTTCCACTAAAGACCAGTTGGCTGATGTGTTTACTAAAGTTCTTCCAGCAGATCAGCATTCTAAATTAATGTCCAAGTTGGGAGCTTGCAGTCCTTCCACCTCTCAACTTGAGGGGGAGTGTAAAAGAGGGGTTGGTTAATAGTTGAAGGACTCATATTGGAACATTGAAATAGTGTAGGGTTTGTTTTGTAACTTTTCTGTTTTTCTTTTTCTCCTTCCTCCCATCTGTTTTTCTGCTGTATAAAACCTTTGTATCTTTCATTTTGAAGTAATAAGAAGAATCATTTTCACTGTGTGAACTGTGTGTTTCTCTCTACTCATTACTGTCAACATTCTATGTCAATAATAACAATACTTTAAATTAGGGTTAAAGGGTTTTAGCTCTTACAATTTGGTGTACACACAAGACAGTAAGTTAGGGTAAATGAAATGATCAAGGTAAAAAAGAGTTTACCTGACTGTCAACGGTCAACGGTGGAGAAAACACGCACTAAAGAGTGAAAAAATGGGGAGTGTTTGGTATGAAGTGGTGAATAAAAAGAGTTTTGTATATGGTGGAGAAAACATTCAATGTTGGGGAGATGGAGATGATATGAATGATTTGGGGAAACGACGGCGAGGAACAAAGATGAAAGGCAATGTGTTATAAAAGTATAAGGGTGTGCTTGGTTCAAAATGAGGAATGGGAAAGGGAAAGGTAATGGGAATGCAAATAAATGAAATGGAGATTATCATTATCTTTGATAGTGCTTGGTTTAAGAAAAACACATTAACCTCCAAAGTGGTGGTGGTGGTGGTGGTAGCTGCTAGTGGTGGTTGCTGGTGGTGGTGGTGGCTGCTTTTGGTGGTGGTGATGGCTGGTGGTGGTGGTGGCTGGTGGTGGCGGTTGTTGCTACTGGTGGTGGTGGCTGCTAGTGGTGGTGGCTGCTAATAGTGGTGGTGGTGGCTGCTGGTGGTTGTGGTGGTGGATACTGGTGGTGGTGGTAGATGCTGGTGGTGGTGGTGGCTGGTGGTGGTGGTGGCGGCTACTGGTGATGGTGGTGGTGGCGGTGGTGGTGGTGGTACGCTAATGGTGGTGGTGATGGTGGTGGTGGTGCCAGGGTGGTGGTGGCTGCTAGTGGTGGTGGTGGTGGTTGGAGGTGGCTATTGGTGGTGGTAGTGATGGCTGCGAGTGGTGGTGGCTGATGGTGGTGGTGGTGACTGGTGGTGGTGGTAATGGCTGGTGGTGGTGGTGGTGGCTACTGCTTGTTGTGGCTGCTGCTGCTGGTGGGTAATCATTATCATACCTCTCAATTTACTGGGTAATGCCTCATTACCCAATACGAAACAATGATTGCATTCCCTAGTTCGAACCAGACATATTTAATCATTACCTTTGCCATTCCCCACCCCCCATTACCCCCAACCAAGCACCTCCTAAATGTGTATGGACTAAAATACCTTCGACTACAAAACAAAAATCAGACATTTACTTAGTCAAGGGACCACTTTAGACTATAAACAGTGAAAAAATGGACCCCCGACAATGAAAAGGCCGGATTTTGTCCCAACGCGATGCGTATTGCCAAGTTTAGGGACCAACCGTGTATTTTAGTCTAAAGTATATGAGGGTAACTATTGGTTTTATAAAGTTATTAAAAAACATAAAACCTAATAAGTTTACACATAAATCTATATATTTTATAAAAAACCTCAAATTGAATAAGTCTTGTTTAAATAAAGGACAAATCGTATAGTGTGCCCAACCACATATGCATTAGTTACAATACTTAAAGCACAAATAAAAATACAAATCAAACTACAATTAATACACAACTTAAAACACCCCTTCACATAAAAGTACATATCTCTAATCATGATGTACAACATTTGTTGTACAAATCTATACTCTATTATTTCCGGCAATAAATATGATTCCGGCTACAGTTCCGACTACTTGTCCGATGAGAGTGGCGGCTGCAAAAAAAATTAAAAAATGTTAGATCTACAAACATAAAATCATTAGATCTAAAAAAAAACCGGATCTATAAAATTAAAAACTTATGGTTTGACAAGTTTATTAAAAAATTTACGTAACTATTTTTTTATCACCAAAAAACGCATATTTATGAAAAAAATTTACGTAACTATTTTTATCACCAAAAATGCTTGTATTTATGAAAAAAAAAAATTACGAATCTATTTTTTTAAGACTAAAAAACGAATATTTATAAAAAAAAAATACGGGTCCATTTTTTTTAAGACAAAAAAACGCGTATTTATCAAAAACATTTACGGGTCTACTTTTTTAAGACCAAAAAACAAATATTTATCAAAAAAAAATTACGGATCTATTTTTTTTAAGACCAAAAAACGCATATTTATCAAAAAAAATTACGGATCTATTTTTTTTAAGACAAAAAAACGCAAATTTATCAAAAACATTACGGTTCTATGTTATTTTAAGACCAACAACGCATATTTATTAAAAAAAAATTACGGATCTATTTTATTTTAAGACCAAAAAACGCATATTTGTGGAAAAAAAATTCGGATGTATAAAAAAAAGTACCAAAAAAACATGGTAGGGTGGGGCGTCTTTGGTTGATGTTGTAGGAGGGTGGTGGCGCCGGTACGGTGGTGGCGGCGGTAGTGTGCCGGCGGGTGAGAGTAGGGTTTGGTTGGGTGTGTGTGTATTTTATTTAGAATGAGAGTGTTTTTGTTCTTTGGTTTGGAAATAAAAGAAAAACATGGTCTAGATTTGTGTACACAAAGGGTTTGTGTTTGCTGCATTTAGATTTAGGAAAAGAGAAAAGGAGATACGGTATATTTTTTTAGTGTGGCTGCGTGAAGTTGGTGTGAGATATTGTGTTTTTGTGATTGTGTATAGTTGGAGTGATTTAGGGTTAAGTTTATTAGATTTGGACTCTAACTTTTGGACTTATACCCAAAAATCTACATACTCCCTAAGTAACTTTGGGTTATGTGAAGTTGGATCGGTTTAAGTGGATCAAATCAATTTTCTTTTATCTACGAGTTGCATTTTTGTATCTTTATATGTGGTCACAATGCTCAAACATCGTGATACTATTACATAAAATTTTATGTTTTTCGATCGAAGAAAAGTGATACTTCCTCCTTAAACACCCCTTAACTTTAAACTATGTTGTGTAGCTCGGGTAGTCGGCTATCCTTATTATACATTAAAATCTATAATATTACTGAAAAGTTGCTCATAGTCAAATTGTATCCGTGATAATTTTGACGACAATTAAGCTTTATGAAATAGTTTCTCCTCATCCGTAATCTTATTGTTACAAAAAAAGGTATAATCGAAACATATTAATCTCCGAAAAGTTTAGTTATATGGTACCCGCCGTCGCAACGCGCAAACTTTATATAAGTCATGTAGTCATTATGAAGTTATTGTTAGAAAAAAATATATTGACAACATATGTTCACCATAAAATATAGTCACAGGGTACCCGCCCTCCTATCTATATAATTTATAAAACACCTCAAATTGAATAAGTCTTGTTTAAATAAAGGGCAAATCGTATAGCGTGCCCAATTTATACCAAATTTCAATCTAAGGTACTCCATTAATTTTTATTTATTTATTAATTTTTTCTGAATTTAGTGTACCTAACTTTTTCTAGTTGCAATGTTAGTCGATTTATAGGTTATCATGTCACCACTACCATACTTCATCTTCTCCGATCAAATTACGGCCAACTTCCGACTAGCTTTTTCTCAATCACATTTTTTTTATAGGTTACCATGTCACCACTACCATACTTCATCTTCTCCGATCAAATTCCGGCCAACTTCCGACTAGCTTTTTCTCAATCACATTTTTCACAACCCAAACCACATCACAACTTCACTATCTCACAACGTAAATATCTCCACAGGCCAAATCATCTCACGACTTGAACACCTCATGAACCTGATCCACCTCACAGCCGACGGCCAGAAAAGAAGAAGGCATGCAACAGGTGTCGATATGTTTTAACATTCAACAATGTCACCATAAACATCTTATAAAAACCAATGACTAAAATCAAAAGAAAAGGACGAAAGAAAAATAAACTTCATGATTCCATATCTAATATTTCTCATTACTCATTATTTTCTCTGTTTTGGTGAAAACGTTAGGATTATTCATTTCTCACAAAATTTGCTTGTTACTGGTTTGCAATTTGATAAAAAGAAAAACACAATAAAGCTACAGAGGTCAAGCGGGTCATTAGTGAAAAAGTGAAAACATGTTAAACCGGAAAGCGAAAACAAGTGACTAAAAAAACTAGCCGAAAGTTGGCCAAAATTTGGTCAGAGAAGATGAAGTATAGTAGTGGTAACCTGAAAACCTATTAATCGTCTAACATTGCAACTAAAAATTAGGTACACTAAATTTAGAAAAGAAACGTGGAGTACCTTAAATTAAAATTAAGTATAATTTGAGTACACTTTTATGCAATTTGCCGTTTAATAAATAGATAAGATCTTTCGATTCCAAACTATATACACATAACATCGACACGACCCATTTAACATGTTTATCGAATTGTTTTGCGAATTAAACTCATTTAATCAATTAATTTAATTTTTACACATAGAAAAAAAAGAGCTTATACGAGTTAATAAATTGACTCGTTTATCCTCCAAGAGGACCTGTCTATGAGTTATTAGGTTGTGAGAAACTTATAAAAAATCATTAAACCAAATAATAATAATGCTATTGATATACTCATTATTATAATACTAGATTTAGCAGCATAGCACGGGATTTAATAGCGGCAGACAGTTGTAGTGATAAAAAAAGTTTATGGGTTACAAACAAAAAATAAGAAAAGTTTAAGAATTTGGGGATTAAACACGATTTAAACCGAATGAAAATAATATAGGTTATGGGTTATAAACGAAAATAACAATAAAATTTTATGGTTTCCATTTATAGTTTTCTTAATTTTTCACTTTCAAGAATATGGGTTTTTCCATTATATATAGTATAAATATACGCCCTGATTAACTTTTTACATCTTAAAGCCTCGAGTTTATTAGGCGCGCATTTCTAGCTTTCGATGTGTCAATCTTGATTAGTTTATTAGCCGTTTGACTCATTACACTTAGAGCAACCGCAATGGTAGCTTTTAGAATGACTTTTCACTATTTGAAAAAGTCTTTGCAATGACTTTTTGCATTAAAGAGAAAGGCTATTTGTAACAAAGACTTGACATCTACCAAGCTTTTGCTAAAAGCTTTTCATTAAATATGCATTCATTTTATACCTTATTTTTCTCTGCAACTTCGATCATTAATTTCACAAAAAGCTATAGGAAAGCTTTTCACCATTGTGGGTAAAAAACATAAAAAGCTTTAATTTAATGAAAATTTATTAAAATGATGATGTATCTAAAATAAAAAGTCATTGAAAGACTTATGCAATGCAGATGCTCTTATAGAGAAGTCATGAGAGTCTAGCTTATAAAAAGTTATTGAGAGTCTGGCTTATGAATCTGGATTGATGTGTAGTTACAAAGGCATGTGAGATTGCTTTATTATCTCGAGTCTTAGATACCATGTATATTATTTATAGGCAACAACACACTCAACCATCAACACCTTGTACGGAGTATGTTTTACACACTTGAACTCTTAACTTTTTGGTTAATACATCACTCAAATACTTTTATACGAAATGACCTTTGATATGCCGTGCACATGTTATAAATGCTTAGTTTAGAGTTAATTGCATTTTTGGTCCCTGTGGTATGGCCAAATTGCAGATTTGGTCCCTAAAGCTTTGAAAGTGCACCAGAGGTCCCCATTTTCAAGTTTTCGTTGCATGTTTAGTCCCTGATCAATATAAAATGTCTAAAATGCCCTTGTCTTCTTCTTTCCTATTTTCTTTTCAGTCCATCCTTTTAGTTTCTTACATAAATGGTCCTTGTGTCTTGCCATTTTTACAAATTTAGTCTAATTTTATTTATTTATTTATTTAACTATTAATATTAGTATAATATTTTTTTATAAGTTTTCGCTTATTTTATAACGTCCGTTTTTCTTACATTTTGTCCGTTTCCCTTATTTATACGTTTTCGTCAATTTTATAATCCGTTTTTATACCTTTTCCGCTTTATACGTTCCTCCGCTTTTATTCCATTCCATTTTATACGCTTGTTTTCCGTTTCATGCGGTTTATCCGTTCCATTTTTCCATACGTCCATTTATATTAATGCTTTATATAACGCTTTCCATTCCGCTTTTATACGCTTTTCTTACGCTTTCCATTTTTCCGCTTTTTTACGTTATCATACATTTTATTCGTTTTAATACGTTTTAGTTCGTTCTTATCTGCTTTCATCATACACGCTCAACCGCTTATATACGCCGTAAGTATTTATCGCTTTTTGTCCATTTTACCTTTCATCCTTTTTACGTTTTCATCCTTTTTCGCTTTCTAATCGCTTTTATATGTTTTCATCATTTTTTTATGTTTTCATCCGCTTCCGTTTTTACATTTTCGTAAGTTTTTTTTTACGGTTTTGTCCTTTTTTATATGTTTTTGTCTGTTTTTTTCATTTTCGTCTGTTTTTTTTACAAAAATTTTAAAAAAATTTCGAATAATTTTTTTTTCGAAAATAATTTTCAAAAAAGTTTTGTCGAAAAAATTAAAAAAAAAAAATTCGAAAACAAAAATTTCAAATTTTTTTTTTAAAAAAAAAATTTTTAAAAAAAAAATATTCAAAATTTTTTTTTGAAATTATTTTCGAAAAAAAATTTCAAAAAAGTTTCGTTGAAAAAAAAATTTGAAAAAAAAAATATTCAAAAATTATTCCGAATAAATTTTTCAAAATTTTTTTTTAAAAAATTTTTGAAAATTTTCGAATTTTTTTTTAAATTTTTTTGAAAATTACACTATTGTTCCATTTATGTAATATTAATAGTTAAATAAATATTAATAGTTAAATAAAAAAAAATCGGACTAAATCTATAGAACATGGCAAGACACAAGGACCATTTATGTAAGAAACTAAAAGGATGGACTGAAAAGAAAATAGGAAAGAAGAAGACAAGGGCATTTTAGACATTTTATGTTGATCAGGGACTAAACATGCAACGAAAACTTGAAAATGGGGACCTCTGGTGCACTTTCAAAGTTTTAGGGACCAAATCTGCAATTTGGCCATACCACAGGGACCAAAAATGCAATTAACTCCTTAGTTTATGTAAAACTGATTTGATAAAACTACATGTCCAACTTATATATGTTGGTTGAACAACATAGGAGAAGTAATGGATAATCGCCCCGGCCAATTTAGTTATTTTTTGCTTATTCGGCATATCAATCCAAACTAATCGCTTATCAACTTGGTAAAGGCTAAAATGTATGTTGTGTGTTTCCAAAATGCATAAATTGTTTTCAAGAGGCTTCAAATCAAACGCATTGCACTCATTTCCTCATCACGAAACGTGGGACACACAACATATTCGCCAGTGTCGTCACTAAAACATTTCCGGCCTCGGTCCTCACTTTCTTATTCTCAAGAAGAATCTCTCCACACTCATAAACTCTTCCATTAACAAACTTAACGGACCCCACAATAGGGGTGTAAACGAGTCGAGTACTACTAAGCTCGAGCTTGGGCGAGCTTTAGGTTTCAAGCTCGAGCTCGACTCATCATCTAAAACTCAAGCTCAATTATTTCCATATCTCAAGCTCGAACTTAATGAAATATCGATATATCAAGCTCGAATCAACTCGATTTTTATGAAAATTAAGTAATAACATGTATAGAGTAAAACCGTAATTTAATTAAAGCTCGATAAGACTCGCTTCAATTTCCGAACACCACCCTTCTTATCTGCAATAACCGTAAGCCAATATTCATACCCATTACCGGCAATTGGGTTCTTTAAAAAAATGGTTTTGTGGGCCCCAATAAGTACACTTTCCCGCCAATTTAGAAAAGATGTAGGATGCATGGTTCATGGTGGGGTTTTGAAATTGGGGTTAGGGTTTGATGTGTATGTTAACAGCTCTTTGGTTGATTTCAGGAGATGTGGTATGGAATGCGTTTATAGCAGGGTGTGTGAAGATGGGATGGTTTGATGAGGCGATTGGGTTTTTTTTTTGAAGAGATGGGACGGGAGAAGGTTAGGGTGAATGTAACTACGTTGGTGACGGTTTTATCTGCTTGTGCCCAGTCGGGGTGTATTACGACAGGTGAACGAATCAGTACTTATATTATGAACCATCAACTTGGTTCAAATGTTCGGGTTGTTAATAGTCTTATTGATATGTACTCGAAATGTGGCGAGTTGGATAAAGCTAGAAGCTTGTTTGATAATGTAACTAATAGGAATATAGTCACATGGAATGTTATGATAGGCGGGTATACACATAGACACTCTTATAAATAATCATTAGACCTGTTTAGAACAATGCTGGAATCTAATTACGAACCTAATGGAGTCATGTTTATAAGTGTTATTCCAGCTTGTGCTCACTTGGCTACGCTTGATATCGGCAAATGGATCCATACTTATATCAATAAGAACTTTCGCGACTCATCTAACACATCTCTTTATACAAGTCTTCTTGATATGTATGCTAAATGTGGAGATATATAGAGGCTGCAAAAACCGCATTCAAGAGTGTGAAAACGAAAAATTTAGCTTCATGGAATGCGATAATTTCAGGGTTAGCAATGCAATTTGGGGGTTCAATTGGGTGAATATTTTGCTAAGAAAGTTCTTGAATTGGACACTGAAAGCTGGGAGCTCATACGCTTTTATCAAATCTTTATGCCGCAAATGGTAAATGGGATGATGTTGCAAGAATTAGAACAAAGTTTGGAGACGAATGATAAAAAAAAAAAAAATCCACGGGTTTCTTGCTAGTGAGAAAACACATCCCATGAGCGACAAAATATATGCTATGCTGGAAGAAACTAATAGTCTACTTGATAATTACGTTCATCTTCCTGATACATCTCTAGCTAGTACTTTATGATACGTACGATGAATTGAAAGAATCGTGTGGTGTCTCAAGATACTGAATGATTAGCTATTGCTTTTGGGTTGACTAGTACAAAGCCAATGAAGACTTTACCTGTTTGTGAGAATTGTCATTCGGCTACAAAGTTAATTTCCAAGATTTTGAAAAGGGAAATCATTGCTAGGGATCAGAATCGATTCCATCATTTTAAAGATGGCGTTTGTTCTTGCAATGATCAATCATGACAATAAACTAGAAAATATCCACATGTCTGCAATTCAAAGTGCATCTAGCATAGTAAATAGATTCACCCAATGTATATTTTAAACTAGTGGTCTTTGTAAACTAGAAATAGATAATGGAACGTCTAATGTTTCAATGCATATGCAACAAGCTTTAGATCAATAATCAGGAAAGACCTAGTATGAGGATTCGGTTGTTTTTTCTCGGGTTTTGACTAGTTTTGCAATTAAAACTTACAAGTTGGCGTTGTCACCGGGTCGCACCAAACCAAAAATTACACCCAGCTTGGTTCAATCCACACATGAGGGGACAAATGATATGCAGTTCCAAAAAAATCCTTTTGTTGGATGTTTTCCCCATTGTATGTCTGAAAGGTGCATGTTTTGAGTGAATAGTAAACTATCTTCTTGTTCTTGGAATGCAGTATTGGAAAGTAGATCTTGTTCTCCATTTCTCGTGTTTTGGCTTCAATGCAAAGACATGTCGTATCACAAATATAAATCATGTGATTTCCTAAACTATCTACTTTCTCCCATTCCTGTTTAGAAACCTCCCACGTTAAAACTTCAACACGTTCTCCAAACTTGCCCACTATCAGAGGCGGTCCCAAAGGGGGCAATGCACCGGCCTCACAAACCTCGCCGATTTTTTAAAAAAATAAAATTATAGGGGTGTTTTTTGTAATTTTGTATATTTGCCCCACATCCCAGTCTAAAAAACTAAGTGGCAATATTGACAAGAAAGAGGCGGCAACAGTTTCTACTTCTACACATCGTGTGTTAGTGGTTTCGAAATTTAAGACAAAATCCATCATTGAATAATACAAAATTGCTCCATTACATTTTTATATGATCAAAATTACTGGAAGAAGGCAACTCAAAGTGAAAAGGTAAATTTTTCAATTTGTTAAATTTAAGGTTTACAAAATTACATGTTTCTTTTTACGATTGTTGTTTTCTAACTTGAATCATGAGGCTTTTTTATTTAATACCATGTTAATATGTTTATGTAATTGTGTCACTTTGTGATTGATTGTGTATTTGTGAGTTTAAGGCAATAGCCATTTGGCCAATTTAGGGGTTATTCTTAGTTGTTTACATAATTCAAAGTGAAAGTTTGACACTTTTGTAACTTGGTGTAATTGTGTTATTTTGAAATTGGCTATAATTCATCACTACTTTTGGTTACACATTGCAACACCACAGTTAATTAGTTGGTCATTGGTGATAATGATTTTTTGGTCACCCACATCGAGAAAGATGTGTTTGAAAGTGTTTCCGACGAAGTAGTTATAAATAACTTTCAGACAATGAAGAATCGCCGTGGTCTTTTGCCCAAGAAATGATATGTTACTTTTATTTAGAGTGACGATATGTCACCTTTTTTATCGCACTTTTGATAGATAATATTTAATTTTTTTTTCGCTTTTAAGAAAAACGTTAAATCGCTATGTAACTGCAGTTTGCTACACTTAAGTATTTTCTGATGATATGGGATGCATGCTTTATTACTTTGAGTTTGCCCCCTCAGTTGTTTTTTTCTGGTACCGCCCCTGCCCACTATGACTTTTAAAATATCGTGACCGCATTTCATTAAATAAAATCGTGATGGAGATGTGGAAGAACTTATTGGGACTGTAGCTTCAACAAACGTCGAGGAGTAATTTTCTTCACCCGATTCTTTAAAACCAATAAGTTTACCATCTCCATCCAAGGCATAAAGATCTTGTCCAAAAAATGTAGGCAAACGTATAGAATCTGGCTGAGCACTGACACGTATTGTTCGCCAGGATGATTCCCGAGCTACATGATGGATCAAAATAAAACATTCATTCTCTATTGAAAATCCAGCAACCATACAATCCGGGGATGTAGGTGGTGCTGAGAAACACGCAGTATCAAAACCATAACCTGTAACCGGAAGCTTGCGGAGATCACGGTGAAGGGTTATACAAAACTAAACGCTGAATGTCAAAGCTGAAAAAGAACAACCAACCAAACCTGGAACATAAAATTTCTTGATGAGGTATCGATACATGTAGATTTTTCATAAAGTAGTTGTCACCCAACATCGGATCCGTAAAAGTGATCATGCCTTGATTGTTGTCTACCACCATCAACCATGGTGAAACTGATGAATACGTCTGCAATCTCGTTAATGAAGTTTTTTTGCTCTGTTGTACCAAAGGTGCTGCTACCTCACAAAGTTTGCATGTAGCACGGAAGCTCAGGTATTCCACAACTGCACAATGCTCCATAATCAACTTCAGAATATCAAACGGAAGAGTGAGAAGGTTCCATTCATCAAGTCCAATCCCATTGTCTGTAACTGATCTTAAAACTATCTCGTTCTTTTCTTGTTTAGAATCAAGAGTACACTTAGCTCCTCCAAGATCATCTTCAAACCTAAGCCACATATGATTTTAAGAAATCATACACTCGATGTAATAAATAAACACAAATCAATACAAATAAGAATAAAAAAAGAATACCTGCATTCCCATACTGACACATTGCTTGTTGGCAACACCAATGAAGGCGAGATGGTATTTTCTTTGACATGATATGAATACAAAATGTTGTCCATTCTGTCACGAATGTGTATATAACCCCCCAGCTCCGAGGCAATCCCAGGTCTGTAACATGTCAAGTTATCACGAGCAAGATCCAGAAAAAATATAGCATCTTTGAGGTCAAACAATTGTTCCCACAATTGCGTAGTCCCTAGTATGTCATTGAAGTCTTCCAAATCATGCCAACTATTGCTACTCATGTCCAAGCCTTTAAATTTCTCCATATCTTCCGACTTTATACTAGTCATGTCCAATTTAAATAAGTAAACTGCATCAAGTCTTTTCTCAGAAAATCCTACCTCAATGTAGAATAATTCATTACAATAACCTTTCAGAAAATTAGTGTAAGTCAGTTTTTCAGGATGCGCACCCCAGGAAGTACAAGGACCTGACCCTAAGAGCAAAAATTTTATTAAAACTTCTTTGTCTTTAACCAAGATGTCAAGTTGTATGATAAAACGAGCAAAAGAACCTTCATGACTCACTGCATATATTTTACCATTACACCAAGTTAAATTATGTATAAAATCACCATCTACACCGGTTATTCTTTTGAGTTGGCTAGCGTATGACATCTCGATCCATCTTAACTTCTTTCTTTTACCCACTAGACGAAAAAAAACAAAGGCAGGTTTGTTGGTGCGACTTAACAGGAGAATTGAGCTTGGATCATTAGGAGGGGCTGATAAACAACATTCTCGGAAAGATTCTGAATCTCCATCTTTTAAAGCCAAAGCGGGAAAATGGATCATCTTAGAAGTGACCGGATTCCAAAGAGACCACATTACATTTTGTAAATGGTCAGAAAGAATAACCCAGCCATGATAATATCCTCGGATACGTCTCCCCACCAACTCAGGGATTTGACATTGATATTTAGTAAGCGGGTCATGTAATGTGTAAAAGTATTGGTCTCTAGAACTGTCTTCGTCGGATCCTGTGTTCTGAGAAACAAACCACGGATATTTTGCAGATAACTGAGGCAATAAGTGACATACTGAACCACCATATGAACTTTTCTTCTGCTCCATCTACAATGTTCATAACAGTATTTACAATGTTAAACTTTTATTTCATTCAAAAGTGCATAACATGCCTTACAAATAAGCAAGAGCAGGTATCACTTTTGTTTCTATGATTTTCTTAAAGTTTTGCTAGCAAGAAACATCAATAAGCCAACAAAACAACCCAAACAATCACTCATAGGGGTTATGAAATTCCAAACACCCCTTATAATCGTAAGTTACTCGTTAAGTACATCATTAAACTAATAAACTGGGCCAATAGGGTATGAAGCTGCTTACCTGGTTTTGACATTCGACCCGTAAACAGATTCTTCCCAAAAGGACTCAACATTAATCAAAATTCTATCTTTTAAAACAAAACTATCCATAATTTTTAATTTTCACATCTAAAGATTTTTTTTTAAGAAAAAGCAACCCAAAGATTGATAAGCAGCCCAAAAGACCCGTATCACTACAAGTAAATCATCAAACTAATAACGCAGCAATTTTTATTCCCTAAAAGGTAGTTATGTAGCATCCTAATAAGCAAATTAAACGATCCAAACACTTAAAAAAGCTCCAAAATTAGCTATTTCAAGGATGAAAAAAGTGCTTTTTTGGTATCAAAATAAGCATATAAAACAAGCCAAACAGTGATTGCTTTCTTTTAAAAAAACATATGCAATGCCAAATACCCCATAGAATAGGAACTAATACTAAAGGTAACAATTTTTCTTACCTGGTTTTGACCCATGACTTACTTTTTCGACCCGTAATTGGAATCATCCTATTAGGACTCAAAACAAGCTGATGAAAGTGCTTATTTGGCATCAAAACAAGCAGATAAAAACAACTCGAACAGTAACACAGGTGACACAAGTAGACAACAAACCCGGTTTTCACCCATGACCCACAATTTCCACCCATCTACAAAATCACCAAAGGTACATCAAGATAGCTCAAAGGGTATTCATTTGCTTTGTGACACAAGTAGACAACAAACTGAGGTTACAATACGTATATAAATCTACGCTAATTAACCCTTTATAATCACAAATTTAACTACTTTACCATACGCTTTTATAAAACAAACCGGCACTTCTCAAACATACCTTACACTAATTTTACAAAACTGACTAAAAGTTTAAAATTATCTTTTCTACAAATGAAATCAAGTGGGAGTTTGTTTAAGCTAATTTTTTTAGCTTATGAGCTTACGTGGTTTCGGTTTATGTTTCACAAACCTACTTTTTCCATCTTATTTTGAAACTTATGACTCTACATATACCCACCTCCGAAAAACTCATGGGCCCGCTGGATAAAAGGTCATGGGTTCGAATCTCAGCTCCTACCTACTCCAGTTGGTGTCCCACTAGGCCTGGAGAGTTGCCGGACCTATTGCTTGTGGGGTGGACAATGGCGGGTGCCAAAAGGGCACCCGGGTCAGGGTGTTCCCGCCAATTCACACCTTTTGTGGATTATGTCATAATAACCTTATACAAGCCTATAACTTTCAAAAAAAGCTGGAAAAATAGGCTTATGAAGCAAAAGCCGAGAGCACATAAGCTAAAAAATAAGCTAACAAAGGACTAAACTAAGGAAGTAACATTGCCATAAAGTATAATAAAGATGGAAACCAAACTTACAGCGGCTCAAAAATTAGGGCTAAGTCTCTTCACTTCAATAATCGCAGCTCATTGTTGGGAATGTTTAGAGGTGCCAATTTGGTACCATGGGTTAAAACATATGTATGTGTTGGGTTAAGTGAGTAAATTTATAAGGGGCATTTACATACATCCCCACCCAAACTTCAATAATTACATATTTCTTCAAAACATGCTTTAATAGTATTGTACATCATGCATTAAAAACTTGTGTTTTGAAGAAATATGTAATTTTTGAAGTTTCCCCCAATTTATAACAATAGTTACTAGGCGGATGTAGCGGATCAAAACTTTCTTTTTTAATGTAATTTTTTTTTCACTAGCGAAAAAAAAATAATAATAATAAAAAATAAAAATTGTCAACCGAAACAAAACTCATTTAGTCCCGGACTCAACCCATTTAAACCAATGTTTTTAGAAAACTCGTCTAGACTCGAATCCGTCCAAACCTAAACCTTTCTAGACCTGCGACCCGACCCCATCCACCAGTTTTGCCACCTCTAGGTGTGTTTATGTACACGATTTCATTAATCTCTGCTCATTCTCAGTGTGTGTTTAGAGGTGGCAATTTGAGACCATGGGTTAAACATGTTTCTCTGTTGGGTAAATTTGTAGTAGTTGATGGGTTTAGTTGCGTTATTTTTATTTTATTATTATTATTGTTATTTTTATTTAATTATAAATAGATCTATTGTGTATCTTATAGAAAAGGAATATTACCATCACAATAAAACATTTACGAAATAGGTGTCAAAAAGTGATGTATTTTGTTATATTTTCTCTCTTTTTTTTGATTAAGTCAATCACTCAATAACACTTCGTTTTGTGAAATTTTGTGGATATTTGTTTGTGACTTGTGAGTGCAACATTCCTCTTTATAGAAAGTGTAATTATATAACAATTATTCAACAGGTGTAGGCGGGTTTAGCGGGTCAAAATTTCTTTTTATTTTATTCATTTTTAAGTAAAGATCGAATGAGAAATAAAATCAAATGAAGAATGATGACCAGTTAAGTCAACTTATTTAGTGATAAATTGATCTAAGAGACTAAGATGCCACTTTTAATTGGGTTTCGTTCAATACGCCTCTAACTATTGTTGATTACATTGAAGTGCAATATTGAAGCACAAAAAAATTGACGTATTTCAACATGTAATTTAACCACAATCCGACTCGACCCGGTTTGAAAAAAACAATTACCCTAAAGGCTTGTGTTTGTGTGTGAAAAAAAATTACACTAAAAATGACATATTTCAAACATTTTTGTTTCTAACTGCCCTTTTGATATCGTTTTCTGACTCCGCCACTGATCGTCACAAGCTCCTGATTGTTCTATGATTTTTTGTTTTTCAAAGCCATTTATAAACACAAATTTAGCTTGGCTCATAAACAAATACAATAAGGAAAAAAGGAACCTACAAAAATACACTTTAGTCATTAGTTAAATTAGCTTTATTTTTTAGTTTTGTTCTTAATTTCCAAGTAAAGATTTTGGGAATGCTGATTTGGTCTATCTTATTTTGTTTTTAATAAGCAATCACTTGTTTGTGTGGGTTGTTTTATCTACTTATTTTGATGCCAAGCAAACACTTTTGTCTGCTTGTTTTGAGTCCTTTTGAGACGATTGATTGAAAAAGTGGGATTGAGATCCTCTCATGTTTTATTTGAACATGAGAGTTAATGTTAAATTTTTGTGAGTGAAAAAAAAAAAATAGTCATTGTGGGACCATTGTTTAATAAATTAATAATTGTGGATAAAAAAAAATAACAAGATAACCTTTCATGTTCAAATAGAACATGAGAGGATCTCAATCCGAAAAAGTGAGTCATGTATTAAACAAGCTGCTTCACTCCCTAAACTGATTTTTTTTGTTGATAAAAATTAAGTTAAACTAATATGAAAGATTGATTTCGCCGCGTAACATAATTAAGTAATTTGAGTAATAAAATGCAAAACTGGCTTGAATTGGTTCTTTAAAGAAGAGCATATGTTCTTATAAACAGTTAAAAATATGAGTAAATTATTAAACTTTAAAGGGTAAATATAAAATAATCGATATTAATATTTAGATTGGTTAATGAATAATTAAGTTCAAATTTTAGAAAATTTTTATTTTCAATTCCTTTGATTTTTAAAAAGTCTATGATTTTGACAAACATATTACTTTACATTCTTTGGGTATAGGTTAAATAAAAAGAGAAATATTCGTAAGAAGCGTAAAAAAATTAAAAAGAATAAAAAGTTTTATAAAAAGTCCAAACAAATTTCATAAGATTGTGACATTGGTGTATAAAAAAAATGTGAAAACAACGTTTATGCATTAAAAAATTTTGTAATCGGCATTCGTGCATCAAAAGTCATTTTAGCATTCAACTTAGTATATGCATTAATAGTTGAATATTTTGTGCATCAAAATTTCGCTTTTTTTTTTTTTTCATAAAAAAAAAGTATAAAAACTCAAAATCAAAAAGAAAATTCACCATTTATAATTTTTTTATGCACAAACATTTTCTATCTTGTGAAAAAAAATCATAATTTTTTGAGAAAAGCTTACTTTACAAGTTTTTTACACTTCTTAAATGTATTTATCTTTTTATTCGTCTCACGTTAGTCTCACTTTTTTCTAAAACGTGGCTTGGGCTTTGAAAAATAAGTCTCTTTTGTCAAGTTTAGGGAAGCTTATGGCTTATAAAATAAGTCATAAGCCTACATAAGACTAGTTAAATTACTTAAATACCTTTAATATATAATTAATTATCGCATAAAAGCTAAAAAACATGTAAATTTAATTTGATATATTTTTAAGTGATTTTATATTAATAATCTTCAGCTCCAATTAATTTATACAATAAGCCCAGCCTTGCCCGTTGCGTCAAACATACCCATAGTTGTTGGGCACTTGCCTTAAAACCAATGTTTTAAAAACCGGGTTTTTAATCGACCCGATCGAGTCACTGAGCACTGGTTCGACCGATTCAACCGTCGGGTCAACCCGGTTTTCTAGTTATTCTTATTATTTTTTTCCGACCGGGTCAACCGGTTCGACCGCCAGATCAACCCGATTTTTATTTAAAAATTTTGAAAAAAAACAAACTCTGCCAGGTTTCAAGACCCGGGTGACCCGTTTTTGTGGGCGGGCAAGTCCAACCGACCCGGAAAACACTGCTTAAATTCAGAGTTACCACCAAAAGTACTCTCCAACACTTTTTCTTGTAGAATTTAGAAGGGAAGGGACCGGCTCCTAATTTGGGTGTAAGTTTCTTACCAGCTTTTAAAGTTTGGTTTCCATTCTTATTATACTTTATGCCATGTTATATGTTTCCTTACATTGATTCTAGTTTAGATGGGGGTGTTTGTTTAAGCTTATTTTTGAGCTTATCAGCTTATGTGGTTTTGGCTTATGCTTCTCATAAGCATATCTTCTCTGGTTTATTTTAAAAGTTATAGGCTTGTATAAGGTTATTATGACATAATAAAAATTTATGTAAACTCATACGTTTTAAAATAAGCTGAAATAAATGGGCTTGTGAAACATAAGCCAAACCAAAAAATAACCTTAAGTGTAAATTGGCAATAGCTGTAGCAATTTTGTTTTATAAAGTGTAAATTGGCTAAAAGCTAAACGCTTCTTCAAGTAGCATTGCTAATAGAAATTAAAGTGTTAAACGCTCCTTGCGAAGCCAGATTTCTATTATAAACGCTAAACGCTCTTTAAAGCTCCTTGCTAAACATATCCATAATGTAACCTGAGGTTTGTTGTCTACTTTTGTTGCAAAGTGAATGCGAACACTACCCTTAAAGCTATCTTGATCTAGCTTTAATTATTTTGTACACGGGTTGAAAAAGTGGGTCATGGGTCAAAACCGGGTAAGAAAGATAGTTGCTTTTAGTATTAGTTTCAAGTGTATGGGGGTGTTCAGGATTACATATTTTTAAATAGCCAATCACCTTTTTTGGGTTGTTTACTGTGCTTATTTTGATGCCAAATAAGCCATTTTTTTGTGCATTTTCAAGAACTTGTAATGGAAGTGTTCGGATTTAGGATGCTACATTACTGCTTTATAAGAAATAAAATGTGTTCCTGCTGTTTGATTAGTTTGATAATCAACTTTTTCTTATATGCGTCTTTTGGGTCGTTTATCATTGTTTATGGGGTGTTTGGGATTGCATTTCTTATTTTGCTTTAAATAACCGGTCACCTTTATTGCTGTTTGGGTTACTCTTATCTGCTTGTTTTGAAGCCAAATAAGCACTTTTTCTGCTTATATTGAGTACTTTTAGGATGATTACGCTATTACGGGTCAAAAAAGTGAGTCATGCGTCAAAACCGGGTAAGAAAGCCCTTTAGTATTAGTTCCAATTCTACGGGATGTTTAGGATTGCATATCTTTTTCTTCAATAAAAAAAGCGATCACCTTTATTACTGTTTGGGTTGTTTAATCTGCTTATTTTGATGCCAAAAAAGCACTTTTTTAATCCTTAATTAAAATAAGAGTTAACTACATTTTTGGTCCTTGTGGTTGTACCTGGATATCACTTTTGGTCCATTTGTTCAAAAAGTTGCGATTTTAGTCCAAAATGCATACTTTGGTTCCACTTTTGGTCCATTTTTCTAACGAAGTTAGTTCAGTTAGTTAAGTCTAATTGTAAAGTGGCAACATTAGTCCTTTAACCTAACGGTCGCTTGCAACGCAGTCCTTTATACCAAAGATCTTTTGCAACATTTGCAACGTTAGCCTTTTCAGTTAGTTAGTCCTTTAAAAAAAAATTCTTTTCGATGGTGGGTCAAGGTAAGCAAAAACAAACGTCCTTGGTCGGGCTGCTTTCACTGATAACAAACCAAACAACCATTTGGTTGTTTATGGTTTGCGAGTATATCAAACAAATACACCCTCTTGGGTGTTGTACCGAGACAATTAAAAACAAGTGCACCCTTAGCTGGCTGGTGTGGGCTGCCGACAACACCACCAAACGGACATGAGCTTGTGCCGAGTTGGTGAGCTAATGAAAACCAGCCAAACACCCAGTTGGGTGTGGCTGGGGTCGCGAGCAGCAAAAACAAACACCACCTGCGTGGTTTCTTTTCAGCTGGGTGACAAACAAATCAAGGCTAACACCCCGTGGTGCTTTTCTCTCAACCAGAATTAACCAAACACACCCCTTTGAGGTCCTGCTGTTGAACCGAGATAAACACCAAGCACAGCCACTTGGCTCCTTTTGATCTGAGCACAACAAGTAGACCCCAAACACCCCTATGGGCTGGATCAAACCAAAACAAACATACCCTCGTGGGTAGTCTTTTAGCAGCGGTCAACCCACGCCACAAACACTCCCTCTTGGGCGTTGGGTGCGACAGCGAACAAACAAACACCCCCTCGAGGGTTTATTCTTGAGTCGACAACAACCAAACGAACCTCCTGGTACACTTCCAAATCGAATCAAACACACACCCAAACGAACCACGAAGCCCTATGTATGACCCTCCTCTTTAACCTATAACACACCACCCTTTCTTTTCCTTGTGATGGCGTGGCGATGATGGTGTAGCTGATTGGTGGTGAGGTGATGTTGTGGTTGTTGTTGTCGTTCACCAAAGAGAGAGGAGGAAGAAGTGAGAGGGAAAAATGGATAAGATTTGTGTTATGGTTTTGATAAAAATGGATAAGATTTGTGTTATGGTTTTGTCAAAAAACTTTTTTTTTGAATTTTTTAAGAAATTTTTTTTTCTTGAAATTTAAAAAAATTTCAAATTATTTTTGAAAAAAATTCACAAAACATTTATTAATTTTTAAATGACTAACTAACAGAAGGACTAACGCTGCAAACGATCTTTGGTATAAGTGATTAACGCTTAAACGATCGTTAGGTTAAAGGACTAACGCCACTTTACGGTTCGACTTAACTAACCGAACTAATCCTAGAAAATGGACAAAAAGTGGAACCAAAGTGATGCATTGGACTAAAATCGCAACAAATCAAAAAGTGAAATCCAGCAGATAAACCACAAGCGACTAAAATGTAGTTAACTCTTAAAATAACTATTTTTGGAGCTTTTTTAAGTGTTTGGATCGTTTAATTTGCTTATTAGGATGCTACATTACTATTTACTACCTTTTAAGGAATAAAAAGCGCTGCGTTATTAGTTTGATGATTAACTTGTAATTATACAGGTCTTTTGGGCTGCTTATCATCGTCTGGGTTGTTTTTTCTTAAAAAAAAAAAATCTTTAGATGTGAAAATTACCGAGTTATGGATAGTTTTGTTTTAAAAGATGGAATTTTGATTAATGTTGAGTCCTTTTGCCGTAGAGGTGGCAAAATGGCGGGCCGTTGGTGAGTCTCTGGCCTTTGATGGGTATGAGGTCTGATGGTGATGGTCAGATGAGTCATTTGGAAGGATGAGTCTAGATGAGTTTGGGTCAAATGAGTTTTGACTCTGTCTGGCCGGTTTTAATGGATATTTTTTTTTTAATTATGGAAGATAATAATTCAATTACCATAAAAAAGACAAATAGTATTCAAAATATGTTTTTATACATTTTCGTCCGCTTTTATATATTTTCGCTAATTTTATATCGCTCTGTTCAGTTTTTCTTTGTCAGTTTCGTCGTAGGTTTTTGTCGTTCGTGTCGGGTTTGACCCATGCAAAAGATAATAATTCTGTCGTAAAGACAATTTCTTAAAGAATTTTAGTTGACTCATTTTGCCATCAATCATTAATAAGAAATTTAGTTGCAAACATCATCTACAAGACTCATTCTTAATCAAGTTGTATTCGAATCAGTTGGTAACCAATACAAAACATAACAAAAAAACACGAAAATATCATAACCATGATATCATTAAAAACCATACAGACAACTTTTATTACCACAAAACATGAATTCTTTCGTAAAGACGATATCTTTAGCAAGAACAACCATCATTCGAGATTCTTTATCTACAAGACGAAAGATTTTGATACGAATAGCCCATCGTCACCAAAAGAATCATCACCCGAAGTGGAATGATCACTGCAATCAACGCGAAAAGTTTACCTGCAAAAAAAAGAACTAACCGATTAATGTACATGTATTAAGAATTGAACCTACAAGTTTCATACAGATTACCAAAAGTCAAATTTAAGTTTCAAGTGTTTGGGAATTTTATAAACTGCATCGGTTCTTTAATAGCCGATCTACTGGATTAATGTACATCTGATGTACCATTGTTTATTAATAATACCGTATTTACATGTTGTTGTAAAAGTTATTAATTTGCTTTGACACTACACATTACCAAAAATAGAGCTATTATCTCCTCCCTTCTTGAGCAACCATATAGAATAAACATGCACATGCGTTCACATAGTACATAATAACTGAACAACACTTATTATTCTAGTCCTATATAAGCGGATCGGGAATGTGGATGTGGCAAGTTGCTACAATCAGTTCGAAAATGCACATCCGAAGAGCACATATACATACTCTCCCCAAAGATTTATCAAGTCGAAAGAGCATCACATCTAACACAAGCCAACATATTTACAAAATCGACCACCTCAAATGCTCAATCTTAACAATTTTTCATCACAAGATCCCTACGATCTGGTCACTAACTAAAGACCAAACGCTATTCTAACCATACAACAACTTTTCACAAAATGTAGCTTAATTAAAATCAATCTCGACTACTTTAAATAAACACTACTAACTTTAATTTCCTAACCGATTCCTTAACCTTCACCACTAATAAGAGCAAACACTCGAATAACCACAATCTCAGCTCTAGATATAACCTAATGCTTCTTCAATTCTCCAAATTTCTAGCATCTAACCGGAAGTGCAGGTTGCCAAAAACTGAACCAAGCCAGCAACACAAGACCAGTACCACGATACTGACTATCAAGCCACCAACTACTATATAAGCCAGCAACACAAGACCAGTACCACGATACTAAACCCATCATTTAAAAACAACAAAAGAAAAATATAACAAACCCATTTGTTCAGTTAGGCATTTTATCAAACACCTTATGTGCATCAACTACTATATAAGCTATAAGATGAAACAATAGATAATTAGTACATCAAAATGTAAAACAATTAAAAGGGTATTACCTTAAAACCAAATTAAGATGAAAACTGGAGACGTGGAGAGTGGAGTCGAGGACTGGTGGAGACGTAATAATCAGATCTGAATATACGTTTTATGACTTTTATGATTTATCTGATGACTGATGAGCAGATGAGATTCAAGAGAGTGGAAATAAGTGGAATTAACTATTAAGATGTTTTTTAAGAATTACCCACATGGGTATAATATTTTACCCATCTATACCCATCTAATTATTTTGATAAAGTCCAATTAGACTCATTTGTACTCATCTATTTATTTTAACAAAACCCAATTAAACCCATCTACTTTTATAACAATACCCAAATTGACCCAAATTTAACCAATGGGTAAAAAATTGCCACCTTTATCTTTTGGGAAGATTCTGTTTATGGGTCGAAAAAGTGGGTCAATTGTCAAAACCAAGTAAGCAGCTTCATACCCCATTGGCCCAGTTTATTAGTTTAATGATGTACTTAACGAGTAACTTACGATTATAAGGGGTGTTTGGAATTTCATATCGTACTATCTTTTATTCAGCAATAACCTCTACGAGTGATTGTTTGAGTTGTTCTGTTGGCTTTTCAATGTAATGAAAGTTTAACACTGAAAATATTGTTATGAACATTTTAGATGGAGCAGAAGCAAAGTTCATATGGTGGTTCAGTATGTCACCAATTGCCTCCGTTATCTGCAAAATATCCGTGGTTTGTTGCTCAGAACTTAGGAGCCGATTTAAGATAGTTCTAGAGACCATTACTTCTACACCCTACATGACCCGCTTACTAAATATCAATGTCAAATCCCTGAGTTGCTGGGAAGACGATTCGGGATATTATCATGGTTAGTTATTCTTTCCACTACCATGTAATGTGGTCACTTTGAACCCGTCACTTCTAAGATGATCCATTTCCCCCCTTTGATTTTAAAAGATGGAGATTCAGAATCTATCCGTGAATGTTGTTTGTCAGCCCCTCCTGATGATCCAAGTTCAGTTCTCTTGTTTACTCGCACCAACAAACCTACCTTTGTTTTTTTACGTCTAGCGGGTAAAAGAAAGAAGTTAAAATGGATCGAGATGTCATACGCTAGCCAACTCAAAAGAATAACTGCTGTAGATGGTGATTTTATACATAACTTAACTTATTGTAATGGTAAAATGTATGCATTGAATCGTGAAGGTGATTTTGCTCATTTTGTCATACAACTTGACATCCTGGTTAAAGACAAAGAAGTTTTAATAAAATTTTTGCTCTTAGGGTCACATCCTGCTAAATCCTGGGAGCATTCTGATGAACTGACTTATTTTCTGAAAGGTTATTGTAATGAATTATTCTACATTGAGGTAGGATTTTCTGAGAACAGACTTGATGCAGTTTACTTGTATAAATTGGACATGACTAGTTTAAAGTCGAAAGATATGGAGAAATTTAAAGGCTTGGACATGAGTTGTAAGAGCTGGCATGATTTGGAAGACTTCAACGACATACTAGGGACTACGGAGTTGTGGGAACAATTGTTTGACCTCAAAGACGCTATATTTTTTGTGGATTTTGGGCGTGATAACTTGGCATATTTTAGACCTGGGATTGCCTCGGAGTTGGGGGGTTATATACACTTTCGTGACAAAATAGACAACATTTTGTATTCATACCATGTCAAAGAAAATACCATCTCCCTATCTTCTATGCCTTCACTAGTGCTGCCATCAAGCAATGTGTCCGTATGGGAATGCAGGCATTCTTTTTTTATTCTTATTTGTATTGATTTGTGTTTATTTATTGCATCGAGTGTGTGATTTCTTAAAATCATATGTTGCTTAGGTTTGAAGATGATCATGGAGGAGCTAAGTGTACTCTTGATTCTAAACAAGAAGAGAACCAGATAGTGGTAAGATCAGATACAGACAATGAGGTTGGACTTAATGAATGGAACCTTCTCAATCTTCCTTTTGATATGCTGGAGATGATTATGGAGCATTGTGTATGTGTGGAATACCTAAACTTTCGTGCTACATGCAAACGTTGTGAGGAAGCAGCACCTTTGATACAATGGAGCAACAAAACTTCATCAAAGAGATTGCAGACTCATTCATTAGTCTCTGCTTGGTTGATGGTGGTAGACAACCATCAAGGCATCATCACTTTCACTGATCCGATGTTGGGTGACAACTACTTTATGAAAAATCTACATGTATCGATACCTCATCATGAAATTCTATGTTCCAGGTTTGGGTGGTTGTTCTTTGACAGCTATGAAATGCAATGTTTAGTTTTATATAACCCCTTCACCTGTGATCTCCGCAAGCTTCCGGATACAAGTTATACTTTTTATACTGCGTGTTTCTCAGCACCACCTACATCCCCGGATTGTATGATTGCTGGATTTTCAGTAGGCGATGAATGCCTTGTTTTGATCCACTGTGTAGCTCGGGAATCATCCTGGCGCATAATTGTTGGTGCTGAGCCAGCTTCTATTCGTTTTCTTACATTCTTTGGACAAGATCTTTATGCCTTGGATGGAGATGGTAAACTTATTGGTTTTAAAGAATTGAGTGAAGATAATTACTCGACGTTTGATGAAGCTACAGTCCCAGTAAGCTGTTCCACGTCTCCAGCAAGATATTATTTAGTGAAATGTGATCAAGATATTTTAAAAGTCATTGTGGGCAAGTTTGGAGAACGTGTTGAAGTTTTTAAGTGGGATGCTTCCATAGAGGAATGGGAGAAAATATATAGTTTAGGAAATCACATTATCAATTCAAGACCCACAACTGATCGTAGTTCACAAGCAGAAAGACAAAAAACGATAACCAGATACTTGGAATAAGCTCTCCAATTAATCAGAAAATTACTTGCTTACAAAAACTGATATTGAATGCATACATGACAAACCACAGCTCGGTTTGTATATATAGGTGTTAGAATTTGCTTTCTAATCCTACTACAATTCTAATAAAGCAAGATAGTCCTTAACAAATAAGGAGTCCTAATTAGACTAGAATTGTAAACTTCCATATGCTTGAACTGTTTGTCTTCCATCACCGTCGCATAACAATTTGCCAACATTCACCCCCTAATTTCGACTCGAGATAGGTAGGTCTTCAACTCCAGTAACTCTTGCATCTCCTTGAACTTAATCCTTCGAGCTTTCGCTTCTAATATCAGACGCTGTAAATCACCTCTTACAAACTCAACTTGTGCTTGGCCTCTTTCAACACATTCTCGGATGAAATGATAACGCGGTGTTTATATGCTTGCTTCTTCCGGAAAGACCGGATTTTTCATAAGTGCAATAGCCGATTTGTTGTCAACAAATAAGACCACCACTTCCATTCCCGGTTATTTCACTCAACAACCCACGTAACCATATCCCTTGACACGGGCCGAGGTTGCACCATGAACTCGCTTCACAAGACGATAGAGCCACCGTGTTTTGCTTTTGTGAGCACCAAGTGATAGGTGATTTTCCTAGATAAAATACATGCCCAGCTTGTGCTCGACCATCATCTTGGTCCATAGCATAACTACTATCACTAAACCCCACTAACTCCTTGGTCTTCTTTTGGTTGTATCGTATTCCAAAATTCAAACTACCTTGGATATACCTTAGTATTTGTTTCACAACTGCCATATGTGATTCTTTTGGTTCTTGCATGTAACGACTAACCAAACCAACCTAATAAGATAAATCGTGTCGAGTGTAGTAAGTACCTTAAACAACCAACTCGTTGCCTATACAAAGTTGCATCAACTGGTTTTCCTTTTATCCACGCTTAACTTCATTCCGTGTTCTAATGGACATTGAGTAGAATTCGCTTCATGCATCCCAAAGATCTTTCAAGATCTTCTTTGCATAGCTTTCTTGACTTATTGAGATACTCGAATCCTCTTGCTTTACTTCAATGCCAAGATAATAGCTTAATTTTCCCAAGTCACTCATATCGAACCTTTCTTGCATTTGTCTCTTAAATTCACCAATTTCGACAAGCTTTGAACCGGTTACTAAGAGATCATCTACATAGACCGCAATAATCAAGATTGACTTGTTTGTCTTCTTCACATACACCGCTTGTTCGTTGGCATCTTTTGAAAGACATTTGCTTGAGTTCACTATCAAGTTTTGTATTCCACTTCGGGGCTTGTTTAAGTCCATAAAGCTTTTTCAACTTGTAGATCTTCCTTTCTTCCCTTTCTTTTAACCCCTCCGGTTGTGTAACAAACACTTGCTCTTTTAGTTCTCCATGTAAAACAGCTGACTTTACATCCAGATGATGTAGCTCCCATGCTTCTTTAATGCCAATGAGATCAATAAACGCACCGCTTTCAACTGGTACACGCCAAGAAATACCTCGCCATAGTCAATTCCTTCCGAGCATAACCCTTTGCTACTAACCGAAGCTTTAAATTTATTAATTGAACCATCCGATTTAATCTTGAACACCCATTTTAATCCAATGGGATTAACATTAACCAGAGCTTCAACTAATTCCCATGAATCATTCTTCTCGATAGACTCAATCTCTTGTTTCATAGCAACCATCCACTTGCTTGAGACTTTTGCTTTTGGAACGTTTGGTTCATCATCTTCAATCAAAAGTAGATTTTGATCTTCATTAGCAATCGAGGTTCTTGAACTAGACCCCATAATAAAGTCATTAAATCTAGTTGGCTTAGTTGAAACCCTTGAAGAACGCCTCATAATTGGTTGAGTTTCCGTCACAAGATTAGGGTCATTGTCCACTTCGAATTGAACTTCTTGTTCGGTATTGACCGATTGATTTTCATCAACATCATGATTATTTTCATCCTCTTGATCTTCTACCTCAACTTCATCGGTCACATCAAGTTAACAAATCCACAACCCGATCAATAGAACTGTACATAATAAACATACCCGGTTTAGCTCAGGTTTTCGCTTCAAAGAATATACTTCCAAAGTTTCTCATTAAACTCACGACATACCACTATCTTCTTTAGTTTTGGATTGAACAATAAAACCTTTTGTACCGGCTCGCTTCCGATGTAAATGAGTCGTTGACTGTCGTCTAACTTATGTAAATATGGCTTTGTTCCCGCTGTAAGCCACACATCCAAATACCCTTAAACCCTCCAAGTTAGGCTTTTTTCCTTTGAAAGCCTCGTATGGAGTTTGATTAACTAGAGCTCGAGTTGAAACTCTATTAATCAAGAATTTAGCGTGTCTAACTCCTTCAGCCCACATGTAGTTTGGTACGCCTCGCGCTTTCAAGATGCTTCTAGTCATTCCCATAAGAGTAAGGTTTCGCTTTCCACTCCACTCCATTTGTTGCTGGTGTGTAGGCGCTTAGATGTCTTGTTAAACCCTCGTTTTCACAAAAGTTGGTAAATTCTTTTGAAGTGAACTCACCTCCTCTATCGGTCCTTAGGGTTATAATCTTCTTTTCCGACTTCTTCTCAACTAAAGCTTTGAACTTTTTGAAGTATTCAAATGCTTCTCCTTTTTCCTTCAAGGTAAAAGTCCACATAAAGCGTGAGAAGTCATCAATAAGAACAAATATGTACAAGCTATGGATGGTAGAGAAATTGGTCCACATAGGTCGGCATGTATAAGTTGAAGAGAATGTGTTGCCTTAAATTTTGCCTTTTAGGAAACGCCTTCTTTGTTTGTTTTCCTACCAAGCAAGATTCACACAACTTGTTCTCTTGATGAATTATTGGCAAATTTTCAACCATGCCTTTCCTTGCCATTAATTCCATCGCTCTAAATTAATGTGACCCACCCTAGCATGCCATAACCAAGCATCATCTTCCATCTTTGCTTTGAGACACACCGGACTTCCAACTTGGAGCTTTATCTTGTAAAGTCTATTACTTGTTCTAGGAACCTTCATCAAAAGCTTGCCATCCGAGTCAATGATAGTAAGAAAGTTACCTTTCATACGAATGTCACATCCGCCTTCGGTAGCTTGCCCAAGACTAATTATGTTGCTTTTAGCTCGGTAGGTAATAGACTCCTGATTAACCGCTGTCTCCCCGCTTTCCCTTCAATGACCTTTCCTTTTATCTCGATGTAGGAGTTATCACCAAACTTCACTATGCCGGAGATATTCTCATTCAACTCCTAAAAGTATTCTCGATCCCCGCCATGTGATTACTTGCTTCATTATCCAAATACCAAGTGTCTTCCTCGTTTGGCTTAGTATTCAATTGGTTTGGGATAATCTTTTCTTCATTCAAGAAAACTACTTTTTGAACGCTTTTCATCATAAAAAGTGTCGGGTCATCATCATCCTCCGCTTTCAAAAGGTTTTTCATGCTTTTTCTTTGTTCATCATGCTCGGGACAATTAGAAGAAAAGTGACCATATTCATCACATCTGAAGCATTGAATCTTTGAAAGGTCTCGACTTTTGTTCTTCTTTTGATCCGATTGCTCCCGAGTTGTTTTGGTTTCCACTTGCTATGTATTAGCTTGACCACTACCTCGAGATTTGTTTTGAGAAGAAAAGTTTTGACCTTTATCGTTGCCACCAGAGGAATTCCTTCCTCGACCTTTCTTATCATATTCTTCCAACATCAACTTGCCTTGATCTTCGTTGGTGTCAACACCTTCATTCTTCCTTCAAAAGCTTTCAACCTTCCAATTGCTTCTTGTAAAGACATAGTATTCAAGTCAAAGAAATTGTTCTATTGAGGCAACGATTGTAACATACCTATCCGAACGGATGCAAGTAGCTTCTTAACAAGTTTCTTGTCTTCATAAACTGTTCCCAAGCTATTTACTTCAGCCATAATTTTGCCTAATCCCAAAGTCATCGCTTTCATCTTTAAAGATTCAATTCTCTCCAAGGTTTGCAACCTTGCGCTCAACCCGACCAACACCACATACCTGATCTTCAAAGCTCCCGCATTTCTTTGGCTGTTGAATTGTGAAACTTGAAAACACGCTCTTCTCGAATCGCCTGAAGAGTAACGCCACCGCCATGTGATCTTGCTTAGCAACAACTTGTGTTCCTTCCCTCTCCAGTTGCATCGAGTATTCCATGGACTCGAATTTTAACTCTTATTGCCCATATGTTATAGTTCGTGCTTGTTAACATTGGACATTGAAGATCCGTTTTAGAATGTTCAATAGGTGGTTGACTCGACTCGCCTTGCACCATCCTTCTTGAACGCCTTTTGTAAGTTACCGGTGTAGTTGGATTGTCTTCCAGCCTCTAGAACACGCTTTGTTTTACTTCTTGCCTAAGTAAACCAAGTTAAAGTTTGAAACTTTATCGACTTCTTGGAACCCTTTAGTCGTCTTGACTGTCTTGGAAAACCCTTTAGTCGACTTCTTTTGAAACCCTTTGGTGATCGACTTTGGAACTCGCCAGATCGACCGCTTTGGAAACCCTTCATTGATCAACTAAACTTAAACTTTGGATCGACTACTTTGGAAACCCTTCATTGATCGACTAAACCTCAACCTGGTGGATCGACTACTTGAAACCTTGCTCTTGATACCAATTCAAGACCCACAACTGATCGTAGTTCACAAGCAGAAAGACAAAAAACGATAACCAGATACTTGGAATAAGCTCTCCAATTAATCAGAAAATTACTTGCTTACAAAAATTGATATTGAATGCATACATGACAAACCACAGCTCGGTTTGTATATATAGGTGTTAGAATTTGCTTTCTAATCCTACTACAATTCTAATAAAGCAAGATAGTCCTTAACAAATAAGGAGTCCTAATTAGACTAGAATTGTAAACTTCCATATGCTTGGAAACTGTTTTGTCTTCCATCAGCTCGGTCAGACAATTTGCCAACATTATTTATATTTGTGACACGACATGTCTATGCATCGAAGCCAAAACACGAGAAATGGAGAACAAGATCTACTTTCCAATACTCTATTCCAAGAACAGGAAGATGGTGTTCTATTCACTTGAAACATGCACCTATCAGACATACAATGGCGAAAACATCCAACAAAACGATTTTCATGGAACTACATATCATTTGTCCCCTCATGCGTGGATTGAACCAAGCTGGGCGTAACTATTGTTATCATTGTTATGTTTTCTAACATCACGGGGCATGTTGGAGTAGTTACCTCTTTATGTTTATTTCATTCCATTTGACCTGTGCTCATAGAATGTTTCTGCTCCCATGTTCATGTGTTGGTTTTACAATTTGTTAATTACCCGTGTTACCATTATTCAAGAGTCGGCGAGCTTGAACAATCTGTTTTGCTGTTTTACATCCAGTTTATCCTTTTAAAAAACTGTCCATTTGGGAATGAAGTCTTTACAGATCTGCCATTATGACCCCTTCCAAAATTCTTAGGCATATTAAGAACCTAGCAGTAAAATACAATGGTCCAAATCCCTGACCCAATTCACCAAAAATGGGCCATTTTGTGTAACTTTTGCTACCTGTGGGTTGAAATCTATGTACTGCTTTAACAGTTGACTTTCTAGTTTTTTTGCCAAGTACTGAACTGTTTGGGTTGAAATGGGCGTTGACTTGGTCTAAGTATGGGTCATTCTTTACTTTTTCAGCTCAGTTTAGAAGAACGGCTTGAGCTGGGTCATGAGTGGATTGAAATGGAGTTTAATGTCTACATGTCGCAGTCGCTGCTGTGTAACCACCATGTCCAACTGACCCATCATACAACAACCAAACCCAATCCTGCCGGAGCGGGCTATGGTTTTAACTGACCCATTATGTCTAGCTATTAAAACTAGAATATGGTTAAGCTGAAATGTACATGTGTCTCAGGCTCTCAGCCCATTTAATTGCTGAAATCTTGTGACCTTTATTTGAAGAAACAATGTGTTTGTCTTAAGTATGTATTATGGGTATCATTTGGGGACATTCAAAAGTCTATTCATTTCTAAGTGGTTTCAGTTGAGTCGAGTGATAGTATTTTGAACCGTCGTTTCCAACCCAAACGATTATAAAACAAGCTAGCATAGGTAGTTTACCCATCATCACAAGCACAGTGAATCCATTGTCACTACATATCGATGATCATCAATTCATCATCGTGATTCAAACATGGAAATTTGCCAATAGCCAAAGAGCAACCCTCAATGACAATGTCGCAAGCAATAGACAACTGACCATTGACAGAATTGTTGGTTTTAAGTTCTGAAAAATGTGAAGTAAAACTGATTTTCAAATTGTCATCTCAAGAAACTCTTTCTTTGTTGAGAACAATCCGCGTTAATGGTACAGATACAACATAACAGGAAAGGTAGATATGTTTAAAATCTTTTCTTACTATTAGAATTAATCATATGTATCGGATATAAAAGCATATTAGTACACAAAATACTCGAGCTAGCCATAATAAGTGCAATGCATAATTATAGGTTACAAGTTACGACCAAACAGTTATGGTCAAATTAGGTTAATATTATCACTACTATGTGATAGTTTGGTTGAGTATTATCAAATGTCGAAGATGAGTCTAACGGGTGTAGTGGGTCAAAATAAATTTAACTTAAAATAACCTTTTTCATTTGTGAATCAGAATTTTTTAAAAATTGGTGAAAACGGCTGGGTCAAAGACCCGTTTGACCCGGACCTCTCAAAAGACCCGTTTAGACCCAAAACCCATTCACCAAAAATGCAATGGTCCAAATCCCTGACCCAATTCACCAAAAATGGGCCATTTTGTGTAACTTTTGCTACCTGTGGGTTGAAATCTATGTACTGCTTTAACAGTTGACTTTCTAGTTTTTTTGCCAAGTACTGAACTGTTTGGGTTGAAATGGGCGTTGACTTGGTCTAAGTATGGGTCATTCTTTACTTTTTCAGCTCAGTTTAGAATAACGGCTTGAGCTGGGTCATGAGCGGGTTGAAATGGATTTTAATGTCTACATGTCGCAGTCGCTGTAACCACCATGTCCAACTGACCCATCATACAACAACCAAACCCAATCCTGCCGGAGCGGGCTATGGTTTTAACTGACCCATTATGTCTAGCTATTAAAATTAGAATATGGTTAAGCTGAAATGTACATGTGTCTCAGGCTCTCAGCCCATTTAATTGCTGAGATCTTGTGACCTTTACTTGATGAAACAATCTTGTGACCTTTATGGATATCATCATTTGGGGACATTCAAAAGTCTATTGATTTCGTGTGGTTTCAGTTGAGTCGAATGATAGTATTTTGAACCGTCGTTTCCAACCCAAACGAATAAAAAAAACAAGCTTGCATAGGTAGTTTACCCATCATCACAAGCACAGTGAATCCATTGTCACTACATATCGATGATCATCAATTCATCATCGTGATTCAAACATGGAAATTTGCCAACAGCCAAAGAGCAACCGTCAATGACAATGTCGCAAGCAATAGACAACTGACCATTGCCAGAATTGTTGGTTTTAAGTTCTGAAAAATGTGAAGTAAAACTGATTTTCAAATTGTCATCTCAAGAAGCTCTTTCTTTATTGAGAACAAACCGCGTTAATGGTACAGAGACAACATAACAGGAAAGGTAGATATGTTTAAGATCTTTTCTTACTATTAGAATTAATCATATGTATCGGATATAAAAGCATATTAGTACACACAATACTCGAGCTACTTCGGAGCCTAAATAAGTGCAATGCATAATTATAGGTTACAAGTTAAGACCAAACAGTTAAACATGGTCAAGTTAGGTTAATATTATCACTGCTATGTGATAGTTTGGTTGAGTATTACGGAGTATCAAATATCGAAGATGAGTCTAATTGATTATCCGTATAACAATTATCTAACGGGTGTAGTGGGTCAAAATAAATTTAACTTAAAATAACCTTTTTTCATTTGTGAATCACAATTTTTAAAAATTTGGTGAAAACGGCTGGTTCAACCCGACCAAAGACCCGTTTGACCCGGACCTCTCAAAAGACCCGTTTAGACCCAAAACCCATTTAGACCCGTGACCCGACCCACCTATATTGCCACCTCTAGATTAAATCATCGAGTGTCATGCATTTTTCTATACTTAGTTATAGGTTTAATTAACTTGCTTTTGTAAGGGTGTGACATAGTGCTTTCATATGGACTGGAATGTTAGTTTCGATGATCTCTTCCGTTTAACACAGGTTTATTGAATCCGTGCTGAAGATATGCTGTATATACTCCAGTATCAACTTCAATGTAATTACTGTGAAGTATAACAATAAATGGTAATATGGTCATTTTTTCACATCGAACCAGAAGTCACAGCTGCTGCACCATTCTAAATATAAACGAATAACTTAAAGAGTAGTGTTAAAGTCTTATTTTACAAAGCTCAAGTAACCACAAATAGTTAAGAGAAGTTACTTGTAACTTGCACCCAAAGGACCTCAATCTCCAATAGCACTTTCCAACTAACTAAAACACATGACACCAAACAACCACCTGCTGTGACCAACCCTTTCAATGACTTTAACATAATACCAACATAAAGGAACCAGATAGCGCGATTTACCAAAAAGACATGTTGCAAATATTTACAAAAGTAATAGATGATATGTAACATTGGATTTCATATATGAGCTTTTCTAAAGTAAGTACACAGCCCAAATTCCCAAAACCTGAACACAAGTCAAACATAATGAAAAAACTTAAAAGAGGTAACAGGTCCAACATGCCCCACAATCTTATAAAACATAACATCGATACCAATAGTTACGACCAACTAGGTTCAATCCACGCATGAGGGAACAAATGATATGTGGTTCCCAAAAAATCCTTCAAGTGTTGTTGGATGTTTTCGCCATTGAATGTCTGAAAGGTGCATGTTTCGAGTGAATAGAACACTATTTTCTTGTTCTTGGAATGCAGTATTGAAAAGTAGATCTTGTTCTTCATTTCTCGTGTTTTGGCTTCAAGGCATAGACATGTCGTATCACAAATATAAATCATACGATTTCCTAAACTATGTATTTTCTCCCATTCTTCTTTAGAAAAATCCCACATTGATACTTCAACACTTTCTCCAAACTTACCCACAATGACTTTTAGAAGATTTTGGTCGCATTTCATCAAATAATATCGTGTTGGAGATGTGCAACAACGTATTGGGACTGTAGCTTCAACAAATGCCGAGGAGTAATCTTCTTCACCCAAATCCTTAAAACCAATAAGTTTACCATCTCCTCCCAAGGCATAGAGATTTTGTCCAAAAAATGTAGGAAAACGCATAGAATTTGGCTCAGTGCCAACATAATTGGTCGCCAGGATGGTCCCCGCGACATTGTGGATCAAAACAAGGCACTCATCAGCTATTGCAAATCCGACAACCATACAATCTGGGGATGTAGGTGGCGCTGAGAAACATGCAGTAGAAAAACCATAACTTGCTTCTGAAGATCATGGAGATCACCAGAGAATAGTAAACAATCAAGGTCGTCATAGCTGAAAAACAACAACCAGCCAAACCTGGAACAACAAATTATTTGATGAGCAAGCGATTCATGTGAACTTTTCATAAAGTAGTTGTCACCCAACATCGGATCAGTGAAAGTGATAATGCCTTTATTTATGTCTATCACCATCAACCATGGTGAAACTAATGAATATGTCTGCAATCTCATTGATGAAGTTTTGTTGCTCCATTGTACCAAAGGTGCTGCTACATGACAAAGTTTGCATGTAGCACGGAAGTTCAGGTATTCCACACATACACAATGCTCCATAATCATCTCCAGAATATCAAATGGAAGATTGAGAAGGTTTGATTCATTAAGTCCAACCTCGTTGTCTGTAACTGTTCTTGTAACTATCTCATTCTCTTCTTGTTTAGAATCAAGAGTACAGTTAGTTCCACCATGATCATCTTCCAACCTGCACAACATATGGTTTTAAGAAAATCACGCTCTTGTTTTAAAACTACAAACATATACTATCCTACATACTTAAAAGCTTATTCTATATTTCAAAATACAAATATCATCTGTATAAACTCTCATGTATGTTTGTCCATCAAAATCTGCGTATATGTTCCATTTGGTCAAATAAAGGTGTTAATCCATAACTGATATAGTATAAAAGAAAGTAAGTTGGTTTTCTGCAACCAAAGTAGTACTTATGATACTAGCTGAGAACTGAGAACCATTATATCAGGAAGCATTTAATCACAGTGGACCACCATGGTCGAGTCTTAAATTAGATATCAAAACTGAATCGTTTGTTGACTACTGAAGTAACTATTTTTCTAAGAGGCCGTACTCTCTATGCATTAAATAAAAAATAAATAAAAAAAGAATACCTGCATTCCCATAAGGACACGTTGCTTGTCGGCAGCACTAGTGAAGGCATATAAGATAGGGAGATGGTGTTTTCTTTGACACGGTATGAATACAAAATGTTTGTCATTCCGTCACAAATGTATATGTAACCCCCGAGCTCCGAGGCAATCCCAGGTCTGTAATATGACATGTTATCACGACCAAGATCCACCAAAAATATAGCGTCTTTAAGGTCTACCAATTCTTTCCACAATTTCATACTCATTAATATATCATCCAAGTCTTCCTCTTCCCATCTCTTACAACTCATGTCTAAGCCTTTAAATCTCTTCATATCTTCTGACTTTACACTAGTCATGTCCAATTTAAAAAGGTGAGCTGCTTCAAGTGTTTTCTCACGAAAACCTACCATAATGCAGAATAATTCAGTACCACACCCTTTCAGAAAATAGGTCACGTCATCACAATGTACCAAGGTAGGAGTAGGATATGACCCCAAGAGCGATAACTTTATTAAAACTTCTTTGTCTTTAACCAAGATGTCAAGTTGTATGATAAAACAAGCAAAAGGACATTTGCCATTCAACGCATACATTTTACCATTGCAACAAGTCAGCTGATGTAAAAAATCACCATCTTCAGCGGATATTCTCTTGAGTTGGCTAGCGTATGACATCTCGATCCATTTTAAGTTCTTTCTTTTACCTTCTAGACGAAAACAAACAAAGGCAGGTTTGTTGGTGCGAGTTAACAGGAGAATTGAGCTTGGATCGTCAGGAGGGGCTGACAAACAACATTCTCGGATAGATTCTGAATCTCCATCTTTTAAAGCCAAAGCGGGGAAATGGATCATCTTAGAAGTGACCGGATTTCAAAGAGACCACATTACATTTTGTAAATGGTTAGAAAGAATAACCCAGCCATGATAATATCCTCGAATACGTCTCCCCAGCAACTCAGGGATTTGACATTGATATTTAGTTAGCGGGTCATGTAGGGTGTAGAAGTACTGGTCTCTAGAAGTATCTTCGTCAGATCCTAGGTTCTGAGAAACAAACCACGGATATTTTGCAGATAACGGAGGCAATTGATGACATACTGAACCACCATTTGAACTTTGCTTCTGCTCCATCTACAATGTTCATAACAGTATTTACAATGTTAAACTTTTATTTCATTCAAAAGTGCATAATTGGCCTTACAAATAAGCAAGAGCAGGTATCACTTTTGTTTCTATGATTTTCTTAAACTTTTGCTAGCGAGAAACATCAATAAGCCAACAAAACAAAAACAACCCAAACAATCACTAATAGAGGTTACTGCTGAATAAAAGATAGTACGATATGAAATTTCAAACACCCCAAGTTACTCCTTAAATTCATCATTAAACTAATAAAAACATCAATCTTTATCTGAATCAGCCTTCAAAAAATATAAGTATAGTACAATAAACTGGGGTATGAAGCTGCTTACCCAGTTTTTGACCCATGAATCACTTTTTCGACCCGTAACTGGAGTCATCCTAAAAGGACTTAAGATAAGCAGATAAAAACAGCCCAAACAGTTATAAAGGTGACTGGTTTTCTGAAGCAAGATAAGATATGCAATCTTAACACCCTATAGAATTGAAACTAATGCTAAAAGCAACTAGCTTTCTTACCAGGTTTTGACCCATGACCCACTTTTTCGAGCTGTAACTAGAATCATCCTAAAAGGACTCAATATAAGTAGATAAAAGTGCTTATTTGGCATAAAAACAACCCAAACAGTAATAAAGGTGACGGTTTATTTAAAGCAAAATAAGATATGCAATCCCAAACACCCCATAAACGACCCAAAAACGCATATTACAGAAAGTTAATCTTCAAACTATCAAGCAGCTTTTTTTTTATATCAATTATACAGGTAATAATAGCTAAAAAATAATCCATAAGAAAGCAGGAACACATTTTAAACAATCCTAACACTTACATAAGCTTGAATGCACAAAAAAAATGCTTATTTATCATCAAAGTAAGCAGATAAAAACAAAAGTGAGTGGTTTCTTAAAACACAATAAGATATGCAATCCCAAACACCCCCATACATTTGAAACTAATACTAAAAGCAACTATCTTTCTTACCCGGTTTTGACCCATGACCCACTTTTTCAACGCGTTTACAAAAACATTAAAGGTATACAACGAGATAGCTCAAAGGGTGTGCATTTTCTTTACGACATAAGTAGACTACAAACTAACTTTGGTTGTGTTTGTTTTCTAAAACGTTCTAGGTCTAATCTACAATACTATAACGGGTAAAAACATATGATGTTTTCTTTGTTCAGGTTACCCGATACACCTAGTGAGTTTGAACCCTAAATCCGCAATACTATGTCTAACAGGAAAAAAGTCATTTCCGCTTCCTATGTATAAAAGTAAACAAACACTAACGCCTACACGCGCCTACACACATAACAAGAAAAAAGCAAACACTTTTTCTCCAAAACATTTACGCGACGAAAAAAACAAACGCACTTATTTTAAAAACCTATGCGCGCCCGCAAACATAAAAAGGAGAAACTACTTAAAAAAAAAAAATTATCTTTTTTTTTTATACAAATGATATTAAAACTAAAATGTATAAACATTTCAACATTTAAAACCTGTTACGAAACAGAAGAATGGTGGGTAACTTACATCGACTCAAAATCTCTGCTTAATTGTTTGTTTTTGTGTGTTTTTTGTTTTTGTTTTTTTTATAAAAAGGGGTATTCGTGTTTATTTATGGAACTGGCTATTCTTGGGCCTCAAGGCTAGGAGTATGGTTAAAAGAAAAAGAAATTGACAAATGGATATATGTTTATTTTCTTGGTCATTAGGTAGTTATTTATAGAATGTGATTGGTTACTTTTTGTGATACAATTACAAAATGGATCAAGATTCTTTAATGTTTAGTTAACATGATTAGCCATCTTGTGTCACGTAAGAGAATGTGGTTCTCATAAGATGATTTATTTTGAATAAGGTTATAAATTGCATGAGGTGTGGCATGGTGGAATGATCATGTCTCACGTTTTAGCGGCTAAATCGAAATTTTTGCGTTTATAAGACGTGGCATAAGGCAGCACAAAATATGAAAATATTTATATATTTATATTATATGTCATATATATTGAGTTTTAAAAAAATGGCATAAGGCGGCATAAGTCGTGACGTGGCGGTATGACCAAGCCTCACTCCTTTGAGACGCCTTTGCAGGGCGTTTGCGCATCTTTAAAACCATGATTTTGAATTTAAAATAAAAGACCCACCAATATTTATTTGAGATAACATGACTAATCATGTTGAACTCAAACATTAAAGAATCTCAATCCTTACAAAATACAGGTATATTTGATAAAAGTAGCAGTATAAGTGAATAATAAGTAGTAGCTTTAAGCCGTAGTGGTAACAATAAGTAGTAGCTTTAAGCCGTAGTGGTAACTTTAAAAATCCTTGGTTATTACTTTATAAAGTATATTTATTTGTGGTATAACGACACAATATATTTTATAAATTATACTATGTTAAACATAGTCCAATAGAATTGTTTAGTATTTTCATCTTACTTTGGAAATGTACGCGTCATATCACCATCACCATCAAACAAGTATAATGGTCGTCACCAAACCAAAAACATATACCTCATAAAATATCTCACAAACAACACAAAAAAGATAGTGCACCACCAAGCTAATGAAAAATGAGACCATGTCGCGTGGTTGGATATGAGAGGTAGTGGGGTTGGCGCGTAATGGTGGTGCTCAACCATTTAGTATACCCAACCTTAATCTTAAAAACTTATAAAATAAACACATTTCTTTTTTTAAACTAGCAAAGTTTGAATTAAGAATTTACTAATATACCAAGGATTTTTAAAGTAATAACAACTACCATTATCTTAACCGCTTACAAAGAGAACATATTTTCTTAAAACCTTCGTCCTTGTAGTTTGATCAAATTGCAAGTTTATCCTTACTATTTCGAAAGTGCAGCCACCGTTCGTGTGGGTAACTTCGGGTTGCAATTTTCATCCCTGGGTTTTAGTTTTTGACAAAAGCATTTTAGTTATTTTATTTTGAACAGAGAAATTTACTCTATTTTTAGCCCTCAAACTTCATCATTTTCAGTTCAACCCATAATTTTTTTTGGTGGTAATGACTATAATTAAACCCTTAAGAGTTGCATAAAGGGTCATAGCGGAACCGAATTTCACAAATATAACTATATGGCGGCTATATACCGCCGTTATGCACGGGTGTATGCCTACTATTTATTTATATAAGATGAGTGTTTGACTGTGAAATGTCATGAAAGAAAAGTTTGGTGTATTTGTTCGATTAACCATATTTCTGACTTATTAGCTGACTAATTTACAGTGTATCATATCACCGTCTCACAAATATTTTATATAATAAAAGAATTACATCATTTCGGAGTGTTTTTTCAAAACCCTTCTTATTGAAAAAACAATTAAACTAATAGGAGAGCTCGAATTTGCCACGTAGGCAAAATCGAGCAATATGATTGGTCAATAGAAAGTCAAAATTAAATTGGTTTTGGTCAAACTTAATAATTTGGTGGAGAAATTTGGTTAAAAAATGCATAAAAATATAGGTGTCAAATTTATGAAAACATAAACTTAAAAAAAGAGGAGTAATTAATAAAACTTTAGTGGTTGAATTTTAAATAAACTATATGAAATTAAGTGTAAAATTACAAGTTTTCATATTTTTTAATAACTTTAGAAAAAAAAACAAATAACCCCTTACACTTTATACCCATATACTTTATAATATTAGTAACGGGAACATAAAAATAAATATACGTGATTCTACTTATAACAACGACTCGTGAATTATTATTTAAAATTTATATACGGATATCCATAAAAACATTTTAAAAACTTTACGGAGCATATTTTAACTTCATCAACGCTCATTATGTGCTACTAAACTCGCACATTTTGTACAACATGATATCAATAGTTAAAGTTAAAAACATCAACCTCAACATGTCTGTCAGTTAAAAACGTTTTACAAAGCTAATTATTAAAATAAAAACAAACAAGCGCATGGGTTAGATAGTTGTTAATTTAGAAGGTGTTTTCCTTAAATTATTAAAAAAATGCACGCATCACAATCCTTATTTAATAACAATCACCTCCTAAATCAAAACCGTAATAGTTTGGCTGTAAAGAAATAAAGTATGTACATGAGAATTATTAAGCAAGAATATATAGTTTTTAATCAGGTTATTACTACTATATTGCGATAATGTTATTGAGTTGGTAATCACGGATGTGAGATACAACCATTCTTCTATACTTATGATTTATGTGTTAACCTCTTTTGCTTCTGAATAGAATCCGAAGAGACTTCAACAGAACTTTGGCTTATGCCTTATCTAGCTGATAGTTTTTAGTAACTTTTTTTTATGGTTTAACTTTTTTGTTATACACACCAACTTTTAGTAACCTTTTATATTTTTTTTATTTTAATGTTTTATTGAAAAGTTCTACGCTTAATATTTGTGTTTTTACTATAAACACACTAAGCTATGATAGAATTAGTGAGTTGGGTTTTACTAAGCTTCACAAAAAAGCTTATAGCTTTATCATAAACTTATTGTGTTATGGTAATTGAATAAGCCAATAAGCACATTTAATGAGCATACCAAACACCCCTTTGTTCTAATATGTTTTCTTATTTGATTTTATGACTAACTTTGTTGTTATCCTCACTATAATGCAACATGTTAGTGGTTTTTGCTTTATGATCTTATCGCATACTACAAAGTGCAATGCAATTTTTTGTGTACGCTTTTAGAAGAGGATTAGTATCAACACGATTGTCAGAAGGATTTTTTACCGCTTCAAGGTATGAATGTATTATTAAGTTGAGTTGCTGATTTAGATAATACATGAATGTATTTTAATGTACCAAAGATGTGTTTTAGTGCCTATATAGGGAATTTTATGGTAGGAATGTTCGAATATGTGAGTCGGATACGCATGTTATACGGTTAGAAATACGCGAGCCTATTGGCACACACGCAGCAGCAAAATCGTGAGATGTGATTGGTTAATTAAAGTCAAAATTAAATTGATTTTGGTCAACTTTTAAAGCTGAACACGTCATGACCTCAAGTGCCACATCACTTTCGACAAAATAACTTTGAAATGACCAATGTGGGGTGTAGGTCGAAGATCGTTCGAGGCAACCTAAAACGAAAACCGTTGTTTTTTCAACCGATATTTACACATTTCTTTTTCTTTTTCTTTTTTTTTTTTTTTTTTTTTTTAACTGGTCATCCTTAACTGTCGTTCGTCATCTGGAGAGAATTCATTCTTATTGAAAAATATGGGCCAATAGAGAGCTCGATTTCGTCACGTAAGCAAAATCATGTGATGTGATTGGTTAATAAAAGTCAAAATTAAATTGATTTGGTCAAACTTTAATAAATTTGGTGAAAAATTTTGGTTGATAGAAAAAACACATAAAAATATATGTGTCAAATTTGTGAAAACAAAAACTTAAAAAAGATGAGGTAATTAATAAAACTTTAGTTGAATTTTTAAAAATTATATAGAGTTAAGTGTAATATTATAAGCCTCCATGTTTTTTCAATAACTTTGGATTATAAACAAATACCCCCTTATACTTTATACCCTTTATACTTTATACCTTAAAAAATACAATGTATATGTTGTTTTAAAATAACAACATATAAATTTGCATAAGATTATAAGTATAAATTTTTTTACTTTTTACGTTCAATAAAGACCCACTTATTTCATTTTTAAAAGTTTAACTTATGTGGACACGAGTTTACATTTTAAATAATGGCTAAATTCATGAAAACGAGAATATAATTATCAAATTGTAAGCACGGGTTACTTTAATATAAAAAATAAATATACGATTATACTTATAACAATATTTGTAAAAACAAAACTTAAAAATATGAGGTAATAAATAAAACTTTAGTGGTTGAATTTTTAAAAATTATATAAGGTTAAGTGTAATTTTATAAGTTTTCATGTTTTATAATAACTTTAGAAATCAAACAAATTCACCTTTATACTTTATACCCCCTATACTTTATATATTAAAAATACAATATATATGTTGTTTTAAAATTACAACATATAATTATGCATATAGGATTATAAATATCAAAATATTTCTTTTACTATATAAGTTCAGTAAGGACCAATTTATTTTATTTTAAAAGTATGATTATATGGACACGAATTTGAATATTAAATACGGCTAAATTTTTAAAAACGAAAATATAATTATCAAATTGTAAGTACGGGTTACTGTAATATGAAAAAAATATATATGTGATTGTACTTATAACAACGAGTCATGTAATTCTTATTTATTTATATAAGGATATGTAGAAAAACATTGTTTTTAAACTTTAAAGAATATATTTTAACTTCATCGACGCTAATTATGTGTTACTAAACTCGCATCTTGTGTACAACATAATATCGATAGTGAAATTTAAATAGCAACATCAACATATATGTCTGCTAAATATAGTTAAATCTTGAGTTATCTAAGAGAAATTTTTACAAATTTTTATTTTAACAAATTCTAATGGATATTAATATATAATGGAAAACTCGTGCATAAGTATATAATTATATGTAATTACTTTTAAATACAAAATATTCAGTATTAATACAAAATATTTTTTTTTTGTCAAAAACCCGTGCGTACACGGGTATTATAACTAGTTCTAATCAAGAAAAGACTTCCTTTTATATGACGTTGGCGTCTATAGCAAAGTTTAGATATAGTTATGGTTATTGACAAAGTAGGATGATTAATATTAAATTCGGCAAATTACATGGATGACTTTTGCAATTTACTCCTAATTTGTTTGAATCAAACTTAAATTAGTAAAAGTAGAATGTTTATAAATTAAAGTCTTTAACTCCTATCAGTCTTCATAAACATGCAATACTCATATGGGCTACCTTTCGGTTTAATAAGCTGGTCGCCTTGAAATCTTTGAATAATGATTCACGCTCTTTAACTATAAAGAGACGATCACCAAAATTTTGATTACTCATCAGATCTAATCATTAAATTCAATCTGTTGAATCATAAGTAGAGTTGTTTGGCCTAAGGGTCATGATGTGTGCGAGTATTGTGTATGTGAGGTGTAGTACAGTTGTTGTTCATGTTGTGTACAAAAAAAAAAAAAAAAGAGAATTGCATATATATCTTTTCAAAAGCCTAAAATTACATATATATCCAACTCAAATTCAAAATTGCATATATATCCTTCTAAAACCTTAAAAATGTCATATATCTCCAAATATTTATTTTTAATAAAATTAAGGCAACAAAAATATATTATAACAATAATTTTAATCTAAAATGTCTATTATACCCTAATTCATATCATTTTTCATAACTGCATAAATATCCTTATCTAAAAACCTGATGGAGATCAAGAAAGACCAATTCAAAGTGTCAAAGGCTTTTTCAAATTGAGTGAGACGTTTCTTATACTTCAAGAGATGATTTCATCAACTATATGTGGACCGTCAACTATTTGCCACCATTTTATGTAAGCCATTTGCACTTCACCGATCACTGATGGGACAACGAGGGAAAGACGATTAGCAAGGACCTTAGCGATTATCTTGTATTGGCACCCAATAAGACTAATAGGACGATAATCTCCTATTGAAAGCGGGTCATCGGTTTTGGGGATGAGAGTGATGAAGGACGATTTGCAACCTCTCGGGGTGTAAGCAGAATTTTCAAATTCTTGAACATATGATGTTATGAATATGATTAAAACTCCTAAAGGGTCGGTTGGTTTTTACTTTCGAAGGAGGTAATCTCTTCCACCCCTCATCTCCTTTTATAGGTGGAGGAGGGGGAAGCAAGCAAACTTCAATTTGGATTTGAAGACGGCTCTTCAAATCCAATTTGGACTTCAATACGCGTAGCTTAGGACTTAAGTAAAAACCAACCGACCCTTTAGGAGTTTTAATCATATTCATAACATATGAAATAGTATCGTCTTTGAGTACATCAATGTTCCTTTATGAACTTAAAAGTTAAGCCATCCGGGCCTGGTGCTTTGTCTGCATCACAATCCCAAACTGCTTGCTTGATTTCAAATGGTGTAAAAGAACGATCAATAAGTTGGGAATCAGCTACTGTAATGCGCTTAAACAGATTGCTTGAGAAAGTTGGTCTTTTAAGATTCGCTTCTTTGAATTTCCGCTCGTAACATTGTAGGATATGATTCTTAACTAACACAGGATCCGTGGTCCAAGTGCCCAGAATATTGAGGCAATTTGTTGTTGATCTATTAAATTTATCATTTAACATACCATGGAAAAAGCTGGAATTTTCATCACCATCCAATGCCCATATAACCTTAGCCTTTTGACGAAGATCCATGACTTTTTTTCTTTCCAAAGTTGTGAGATCCTTGACATAGTCGATCCTTGCAGCAGCTTCTGATGTTGTTAGAGGGCCTACCTCTGCTTTGTTATCAAGATCATCAAACAAGCCACGTAGTCAGTGGCAACAGACTCTGAAGTCATAACATTGATTCTCCATTGCTTGATGGATAATTTCAGTAGCTTTAGTTTAGCTTTGAAGTTCACAGCCGGGTGAACTGTAGGTTGACCCACTGTAGGGGTCCAACAAGATGATAGTAGTGGGCTGAAATCTTTGTGTAGGAGCCATGAGTTGTAGAATTTAAAAGGTGAAGGTCCAAAGTCAGTGGTGGAGTTCGATAGAAGCAAGGGAGTATGGTCTGAAAATTCTCTCGATAAAGCGATGATGTACGAATTCGGCCACAAATCTACATAGTGCTTAGAGACAAGGATTCGGTCAATCTTACTAAGTTTAGAACCGATGTTGTCCTTCTGTGTGAAATGCTTACCTCCTAACGGGAGGTCACATAATCCCGCGTCAAATATGAATTTATTGAAGATAGAGGCTCCCTTCGCATCAAAAAGTGTGCCTTTCTTTCTGAGGCAGTTCTCACTTCATTAAAGTCGCCTAACACAATAGTAAGCATATTGTGTTGATTGGTGATGCTAATCAAATCCCGCCAAAGCTTTTCCTTCCTACTGAGTTCTTGTGGAGCATATACTACAATCAGGAGACAATTCTCATCAAGATCTATCTAATTCCCAATAATTGCAACAAAACAATCTCCATCCATGGAAGTGGTTGAGGATAAGTAATTAGGATCCCAAATAGCAATGATGCCCCCAGATTTTCCATCAGCTTTCTTAGTGTAGTGGCCAAAGGTATTACTTTTCCATAAAGATTGGATGACATAGCGAGTGTCATCATGGGACATAGTCTCTTGTAATCCCATGAAATTAACTTTGTTTTCAATGCAAAGTCTTTTCGCCCAACTCCTTTTATGATCTTTCCTAATCCCCCTAATGTTTAAAGAGAGAACATTCATTGATTAACATTACAATCACCGTGGTTGAGGCAACGAGTTACCTCCTGTTCCATGCCTACCATTAATCGTGTTGTTCACCTTATTAGACTCTGACTTGGAGGTGGTGGTTTGAGAAAGGAGTCCATCATTGCATCGTTTGATATAAGAAAGTGAATCTGAGATAACAGTGCCGTTTGTTGGTAAGATGGTGGTTACAGGGATGGGTTGTGATAGTGTTTTTGGTTTCTTCTTCACCTTGCGTTTTTTTAGGTTGTTTGAGTGTCTCATTGATAGGATTGAAAAGCTTCATAGAAGCAAATCGTTTTCTTCTTAGTCTGGGTTGAGATAATTGAGATGAGGAAACAGGGACAGATTGATGACCTCTAGCACATTCTTATATGAAAAATGTAATAGATAAAAAAGGTGTACACCTTTAACTCTCTTCGTAGCCTTCCTGTAAACCTAAGCCTAAAAAGCTTAAAAAAAGCAAAAACAAAATAAAAAATACAAAAAACATCAAGGAAAAAAGAAATAAAATATATTGAAAGTACGGTAAGCAGTTTTGTTTAAAAATACAAAAAACATCAAGGAAAAAAGAAATAAAATATATTGAAAGTACACATAGCAAGAAGTTAAGGAAGAAAGCAGAGTAGTGTTTGTTTAAAAAATGTAACGTAGCTGTAAAGAATTATAAATTGAAATTATTTAAAAAGGTCATATACATACTAAAATAAAATAAATGATTAAACAAATGAGGGTATATATGTAATTTCATAAACTAAACGCTTGGAGCAACTGTGGAATGTTTAATCAAGAAGATTTAGATTGGGATGGTAAGACAATATTCAAATGCTTGTTGAAGTGTTGCCAAACAAGCTTTTCATCTATAATGCTTACCGCTTACGCTCCTAAACGCTTCCAAATGCTGTTGCCAAACATGACCCAGACATTAGATTAGATAGGAACAAGCTAGAAAACCAGACGATCCACTCCATGTTTGTATTCCAATGTTAGTAAAAATAGTAATAATAATAATAATATAAGGGATGTGAACCCTCTGATTGTGAA
>OU343221.1:165771966-165814659 GCA_910596185.1 Chrysanthemum makinoi
AAACACAAAAATGATGAAAATATCACAAACAAGTGTTTTATGTGTTTTAAATGCAAAAATATCAAAATCGGATGAAAAATGATTCAAGTTTGCAAAATAGCGATTTTAGTCCCCCGAGTTTTTAAATTGTCAAATCTAGTCCACAGGAATTCAAAAATGTGGAATTTTATCATTCAAGGTCCTGAAAGTATTCTAAGTTGTTAAAATTGGTCCTTGAATGATTCTTTGGTCAAATGGCGGAAAAGGTCCTTAAACTTTGAAAATTTGCAAAGTAGTCCTTGGATATTTTAAAATGGAATTTTATGCAAAAGTTATCCTTGTACTATCAAAGTTTGTCAAATTTGGTCCTTATGATATCTTTGGAAAAGCTACATTTTGGTCCTCATGTTTGGCAGATTTGCAAATTTGGTCCTTGGGTTAATAAACTACACCAATGGATCCTTTTAATATATCAAGCCCTCAAATCCTTTGGCCCAAAACCAACCCACCCGTTGTTATATACCGGTCAACAAAAGTCAAAAACTCTCAAGCGCGCCCAAAAACCACTTCGGTAGCTCTCCTCTTTCCCCCTGACGTAAAACCGAGAAACCAGCGGTTTTCCATGACTTTCTCCATTACCTTGTCCCTCTCCCACTAACACCCAAATTCCTTTAATTGACTCAAACCAACTCCATTATCAAAACACGCCGAAGAATTTGGCCAAAATCCAAGTGGACCGGATATGATGGTTTTAGCCAATCCAATGGCTCAGTGGTGGGAAAGATTGAGAGGTCAAGATTGAATCATAAAAGTCTATAAGAGACCAAGAGAGGATGTATGTGGGAGATAGAGAGTAACTTTAATTTCTTAATGTCGTTTTATCATTTAAAATTCTAGTGTAATTTTAAAGCTTCCAAGTCTGTTCTAGCTATTTCTAGGTGTATTGTAAAACTTTTTCAATTATCAGTTTCAAGTTGTAATCATATTTCAAGTTTATGCAAAATTTCATATTTATGCAAAATCTCATGATAGTTCAAATGTTGTTGTTAGTTGTTGTAGGCCGAATAGGCATATAAGCTCCTATATAGCTTATTTAAGCTATTAGAGACCTTTAAAATCGGTTTAGAATAAAACAGGAAAAATCACAAAAATACAAATTAATTAGTGAAAAATCAAAAATCTCATGGAAATGGTGTACACAATTTGGAGCGTGGGAATTGTGGATGGCCCTGGGTTAGAAGCTTTGTGGAAAGCTATTAGGATTGGTCTTGGTCATTGGTTCTTGGTTTTCACTTGGATAAGCATTTGTAAGCACTTTTGATTATCTTGGCATTTTATTACATTGTAATTGTTCATAAGCTTAAATTCGTTTCTTTGTGTTAATTAGTTATAGTTAAGTCTAGTTGATCATTAAAATCAGTGTGTTGTTCTTTTAAATTTGTAGTTTATAAAAATCTTTTTTGACGGTAAAAGCATCATAATTTTCATTAGTGAGTTTCCTGTTGTTAATGTTGTTGTTTCATGCTTCATCAGTTCTAATATATGAGATTTCATGGTCTTGAATCAGTTTTATGGTTTAAATTTGTGGTTTGCTTTGAAAAATCTTCAAAACAGTCATAATAAGTGTTGTTTGGTTTATCTTGTTTGATTGTTCTAGAGTTTGTTTAAGACAGTATTATTGCTTGTTCTTTGTCACTTTAGTATCTAATATCTCAAGCAAGTCAAGAAAACCAGTGTTTGTTCATTAAAGTCAAAAAATCCTTTTAATCATATCTGCTTGTCCAGCATTGGGATTTTAAGTCCCATGATCATGATTTTGTGTTAGAAAGTTGTTAGTGTTGCTCAATTTAGTCTTAACAAACCTTAATACATCACATTCAATGCTTAAGATCAAATCAAAGTTCATCTTGGTCAACTTTTAGTTTTCTCAAAAAGTCAAAATTCTCATTTGGTCGATTTTGAATAAACTTTGGGATTTCACTGTGTGCTTAATATTAAGTTTTAGCCTAAAAGCTCTTGGGATATTAAAGATCAGTTGCTAAACAAAATTAGAAAAATAATAGATCTCTTTGAATCAGCTTATAAAGTGCTTATTTTCTAGCTTTTGTGGATACTTGTTCGAAACCATGCCACATTACTGATGAATGGTACCATTTTGAAAAGCTTGCACAGAGCTTATTAGTGGGTCAAATCTTGTGATCTTTGTTTCTTTAGAAAGCCAACTGGTCATCTTGAGTCTAAGCTTAAGTTTTAATTTTGAAGCTTGTTTTGCTTTTAGAAGTGCCTTTGTCTTGTCCCATTACTGACGTTTTAAATAAGTGCTTATTAGCTTATTCTAGCTTTTCGGTGTGCTTATTTGTATATTTTAGCTTCATAATAGTAGCACTAGCTTATTTGAATCTTATTCCACTCTTTGTTTCAGCTTTTCAAGCTTAACGAGCTTAATTCCATCAGATAAGCTTGTTTAGCCCACTGTTGGGATTTTAAGCCCTCAAACAGCTTATTGTAGTTTTGTAAAATTTTTGTCTTTATTAAAGTTTCATATTTTTAGTATTTAAGTAGTTTTTAAAAAGAAAATCCAGAAAAATCTCAATTTAAAAATCAGTGATAGTGTTTATTTAATAGTTTTTAGCTTTTTGATTTTTCTTTTTAGCTTATTAATAAGCAAATCTTGTTTTCTATTTCTTAGTTTTCTGTCATAATATAGTATTTTTTGAAAAAGTTTCATAATTTTCCTAATCTTTTTTAGCATTTATTATAATTTTAATTAGTTAAAATAGTAATTAATTAGTAATAAATAATTAAAAGCATAAAAATATCTTTTAGGTTTAAAATTAGTTTTATCATATTTTAGATTTTTCCAAGTTAAAAATTCATTTTCCGGTTTATTTTATACTTTCTAGTATTTAAGTGTATTTTAAATAATAAATAATTAGTAATAATTAGATAAAAAATGTGAAAAATATATTTTTAATTTTAAAATTAGTTTTATAATATTTTAGATTTCTCTGAATCATAGTTTTATTTTTCTAGCCTTATTTTGTATTTTCTTCTATTTTAGAGTATTTATTAAATAGTTAAAATAGTTTTTAATTAATAATAATTAATTAAATAGTGGTAAAAATAATTTTCTTTTTCTAATAATTTTATTTTATTTTTAGGATTTCAAAAATGTCATTTTCATATTTTTAGGTATTTTATTTTTTAGATCTCATTTTTTATTTTTGTGCATTATCTGAGTTTTAAGCGTTACTTTTGCGTTTGTTTCATCTGATTGTTGTGCTTTCCAGTTCCATATCCTATTCCATTCCAATCAATCAGTAGTGTAATTTCTCAATCCAAACCTTATACTGATCACTATCCTTAGTGATCATTCTATCCTCTGAGTTTGTTTTAACACACCATTGAGTCTCAGGTGGGACTTAACGACGAGAATTCATTATATTCTCGATCTTCATTGCATTTTGTTTTAAATTTGTTTTAAGCTTCTTACGGTTAGCCATTCACAAGTGGCTAGCTTGTGTGTAATGATTCGGAGACCAGATCAAATTTTGGCATGCCTGCAGGAGGCTTTAGCTTGTGTTTAGCCATTTTCAGACCCATTCTTGCACATACCCCATCATTTGTAAAAGTTTTTGTAAAGTTATAAGAAAATTTCAAAAACATTAGCACTTTTCCTAAAGTGTTAAAAACCAAAAAATATAAAACAACAAAACAATGAACGTTTTCTATCTTGTATTTTCTTTGAGGATTCTTAAGAATACGATTTGGATAAACGAGACGATACCAAAATATTGTCCAAAAGTTTTAAACCCATCGCACAAATCATTACCTCGTCTTTTCAGTGGTACTTAATTCATACATAAAATCAACCCCGCAAATCAAGGCGATACACCTACTAAGCGGGGGTGTGACCATAATAAGTTCAGAACATGATTTAAAACTTGCCTGTGTGTCACTTGTGATTTGGTGTACCTTTTTCAAAGAAGCCATTTCATTTGTGATTATTGGTTAAGTTCACTTGTCGTTTTGCCTCATTTGTTTTGAAAATTGATTTTTATACTTAGTGCATGCGCTTTTCGTTCTTCCAATTCTACAAGTCCACTTTCGAAACTTGGAAGATTCCTAGTAGCGTAGAGGACGTTCAGCTCCTTCAGTAGTGGCGAGGCGTCTACCACCACCACCACTTGTCGTAATGGCAGAAGACAAACCCATGAATGAGCTTCTCCAAGCACCCATCGGGGTTCACGGAGATGCTATTGTTGTCCCACCATCGGTGGTGACACTTTAAAGCTCAAACGGGTTGCTCAATCTAGTAACCCAAAGCCAATTCTATGGTTTTGGGATGATCCTCATGCACACATTCGATGGTTTAACAAGATTGCATCTACCATCAAGTACAAGAATGTCCCACATGAAGCTATCAAGCTATTACGTTATTTTCTCTAGGGGACAAGCCGAATTGGCTTGAAAACAACCCCTCGTTATTGAGACATGGAAGATCTAGTCACCAAGTTCGATTACGAGTTCTATCCTCCATCTCGAACTACAAGTCTTAGAATGAGATAATGAAATTTTCTGGAGATTTGATGAATCGTTCGGGGAGGCATGGGATCGTTACAAAGAGTTGCTTCGCAAGTGTCCGCATCATGGTTTTACCGGGTTAATGCAAATGGATACTTTCTACAATGGTCTCAATCAGACCAATCAAGACTCTTTGAATGCCAGCGAGTAATTTCCTAGCAAGACCACAAAAAGGCCTTGCAATCATTGAGAACAAGTCTGAGTTCGCCCTTTCAGCAAACATATCGGTCTCATCTTTGGACCTTCTTCTTCATCTCCCGTGAGTATATCTAGCACCGATGCTAAGATTGACAAACTCACAGACATTGTTCAAGCTTTGGTTCTTGCTAACCAAAAGAAAGTGACCTTCACTCAGACACCAACACATGGTGAAGTGAAGAAAGTCGAGAATTGTGTTACTTGTGGTGGTCCTCATGCATACTACAATTGTACTGCCACCGATGGTAGTCCTTTTGAGGCCAATGCTCTAGCCGGTAGTTCACAGCAAGGAGGTAATCAATATCGTCCTCAAAATGAACCACACTACCGTGCTAACACTAATCGAGACACCACCGGTTTTAACGAATCATAACATGCAAAACCGAATCGAACCAACCAAGAATGAACCAAGGTTATCAAAACCAATGTAATTTCTATCCTGGACCCCATCAAGGTTTCCAACATCAAGGGAACCTCCATCAAAACAATTTCAATCGAGGGAATCAATTTCATGGGAATATGAATCCTAATCAAGGGAATTTTGGCTATAATCAAAACATCGGCCCAAATTATCCTCAGGCTCCTCCGTCATTGTTCCTCGGGACCATCATCGATGAGTTCTTGAAGCAATTCATGAAGTCCCAAGATGAAATGAAGCAGGTTGTTGGTCGATCAGCTGATCTTAAGAAGTCTTTAAATGATCAACCCTTGGGCTCAGGAAAACTTCCGAGCAACACGATCAACAACTTGATGCAAAGGCGATCACAACCGAGTGGTGTTTCATACAATGGACCTGCTGTTCCTACTACCTCTTTTCTTCTCCCCCCTAGGTAGTGGAAAGTGAACCTCCGACACACATGGACCTCGACTCCAATGCCTCCTCCACACTGTGAAAGAGTCAAGTTACCAAGGAAACAGCGGACAAGGTGCATTATTCTAGCCCAATTACCGCACGTCCCCGCCTTGGGTAGTCCAACCTCAAGTGTCGAAGCCAAATCAAATCAGGGAGTTGTTTTTGAACCTCTGTAGCTCTGTTGAGAATCAATCAAATCTTCTATTCCTTACCCATCCGCGTTTGAATGAGCAAAAGCTCCGCGAGAAAGCTAGTCATTAAATGGACAAATTTTTCCAAATTTTCCAAAGTTACATTTGACATAAGCTTTGCGGAGGCTATCATGTTGATGCCCAAGTTTGCATCAACTCTCAAACACATGTTAAGCAATAAGGAAAAGCATTTGAAATGGCAAAACTCCTCTAACGAATTTCTGATTATTAAAACTTCAAAAGCTTGGAGATCACGGAAATTTCTCTTACCTTGTGTATTCCAGGGAATGGTTGAATGCTTTGCCTTAGCGGATCTTGGTGCAAGCATCAACCGATGCCTCATTCATGTGGAAGAAACTTTCTCTTTCGGAACTTACTCCTACATGCATGACTCTCGAGCTTGCAGATCGTTCCATATCCCGTCCTCTTGGCATTGCCGGGGCGTATTTAATAGTAGGAAAGTTCCATTTCCCGGTGACTTCTGTGGTTGTTGATTTTGATGCGATCATCGGGTTCCTCTCATTGTTGGTCGATTCACGAGCGGGCGTGCTCTCATTGATGTATTTGACGGAAATCACATTGCGTGTTGGTAATGAAGCTGTCACCTTTAACCTTGATCAAACTTAGAGGTACTCCGCAAACTATGATTGAATCGGTTAACGAATAGATATCATTGCGTTGCTCTTGAAGAGTACTCTGAAGTTCTTGGTTCTTATAATTACGTGAGTGGGGATCCCACATCTTCTCAACCTATCATAGCCAATTCTACTCCTTCTCTCCTCCGTTTGAGGCGACTTCATCTTAGATGAGATTGAAGCATACTTGGCTAGTGATTATGTTCCTTGGGAAATTGATCACGCTCCAATTGACATTGAGGGGGACATACTTCTTATTGAAAAGTTGCTCAATGATGATCCATCATCAACCCTCACCTAGTGATTCAATTCGGATGAGATTAATTTGGAGGAGATATTCTTCTTGAGGAATTGTTGACTCATGACACTTCTCTCCTCCTCCCGTCGAGCTTCATAACAAGGAAGTTAAGTCAGTTGAGAAAAGAATTTCCTGAGGTTGAGCTTAAGGACTTACCTCCTCATCTCGAGTATGCATTTCCTGAGGGTGATGATAAATTACCCGTCATTATTGCTCGAGATTTGAGTAAAGATGAAAAAGCTGCTCTCATAAAGGTTTTGAAGTCACACAAGCAAGCGATTGCTTGGAAACTCTCCGACATTAAGGGTATCAACCACGAGTTACGTACTCATAAAATCTTGATGGAGGATGACTTTAAACCAGCGGTTCAACATCGGAGAAGAGTGAATCCAAAAATCCATGATGTTATCAAACGGAGGTTATCAAACTTCTTGATGCGGATTGATTTACCCAATCTCAGATAGTCCTTGGGTTAGCCCAATTCATTGTGTTCCTGAAAAGGGTGGCATAACTGTTGTCACAAATGAAGATAACGAGTTAATTCCAACTTCGATTGGTTCTGGGATGGCTGTGTGTATTGACTATCGTAAGTTAAATGGCGCCACCGTAAAGACCATTTCCTCTACCCTTCATGGACCCGGATGCTTGAGAGATTAGCATGGAATGAATACTATTGCTTCCTTGATGGTTTCTCGGGTTATTTTCAATCTATTGATCCACGGGATCAAGAAGACCACATTCACGCCCACGTACGGAACTTTTGCGTACAAGCGTATGCCTTTTGGCTTATGTAATGCTCTGACGCGTTCCACGATGTATGATGGCCATTTTCCACGACATGATCAGGGAATCAATGGAGGTGTTTATGGATGACTTCTCGGTCATTGGGGATTCGTTTCAAACATGTCTCTCCCATTTAGAAAAATGCTTCAAAGGTGTGAAGACACCAATCTTTGTCTAAATTGGGAGAAAAGCCACTTTATGGTCAAAGAAGGCATAGTCCTTGGCCATAAGATTTCAAAGAATGGGATTGAGGTTGATAGAGCAAAAGTTGATGTTATTGCTAAGCTGCCTCATCCTACTACCGTCAAAGGTATTAGGAGTTTTAGGTCAGGTCATGGGTTTCTATCGTAGATTCATACAAGATTTTCCAAAATCGCCCGGCCAATGACCCATCTTCTTGAAAAGGATGCTCTTTTTATCTTCTCACCCGAGTGCATCAAAGCTTTTGAAACATTGAAGAAAAACTTCGAGGCACCCATTCTCGTTGCTCCCGATTGGGATTTACCCTTTGAGCTTATGTGCGATGCAAGTGATTTTGCTATCGGTGCACTCCTAGAACAGCGAAGAGCTAAGCATTTTCGACTATCCCTCGCATAAGTAAAACTATGGTGAAGCTCAAACTCAATACACCACCACAGAAAAAGAGCTATTAGCCGTGGTGTATGCATTTGAGAAGTTTCGGCCGTACTTAATCTTGACCAAATGCGTAGTGTATACGGATCACTCGGCTCTTAAATATCTCTTTGCAAAACAAGATGCAAAGCAGAGATTGCTTCGTTGGATTCTCTCCTCCGGGGAATTTGATATCATTATACGTGATAAAAAGGAGTGAGAATCTAGGCTGGCGATCATCTGTCGATTAGAAAACCCTCACCAAGATGTTTTCGAGAGAAAGGAAAAAATGAAACATTTCCTCTCGAGACACTCAATGCGGTTTCTTTTCATGGAAACTCTTCTACCCCATGGTTTCTTGCGACTTCGCAAATTACCATGTGGGTAACTTCATAGTGAAAGGAATGTCGACCCAACGGAAGAACAAATTCTTCAAGGATGTTAAACATTATTTGGGACAACCCTTCTTATTCAAAATCTGTGCGGATCAAGTCATCCGACGGTGTGTTTATGGACGGAAGCTATTGACATTCTCAACTTGCCATCTTTGACCCACGGGGGGCCATCATAGTCCAAACTACACCGCCAAAAAGGTGTTTGATTTCGGATTTTATTGGCCCACAATCTATAAGGATGCCCACGATTTTGTCAAAACTGTGGCTTGTCAGCGTCATGGAAACATATCTCAAAGAAATGAAATGCCACAAAATGCCATTCAAGTTTGTGAGATATTTGACATCCGGGGTATTGACTTTATGGGGCCATTTCCATCTTCGTTGGTAACAAATACATACTTGTGGTACATTGACTATTTGTCAAAATGGGTTGAAGCAAAAGCTTTACCTACAAATGATGCCCGAGTTGTTGTGAAATTTTTGAAATCTCTTTTTGCCAGGTTTGGAACTCCTCGTGCTATAATCGGTGATCGTGGTACACATTTTTGTAATGACCAATTTGATCGTGTCATGCAAAAGTATGGTGTTACCCACCGTCTCTCTACTACATACCACCCCGAACAAATTGGGTGGAAGTTTCAACCGTGGTATTAAAAGGATCCTTGAAAGGACGATGGCGAAAATCGTGCATCACGGTCGGATAAACTTGATGGCACTCTGGGCCTTCCGTACGACTTACAAAACACCCATGGTGTACTCCATACAAGCTTGTTATGCGGAAAGGCATGTCATCTTCCGATTGAGCTAGAGCACAAGGCATATTGGGCCTTAAAGCATGCAAACTTCGATATACGGACAGCCCGTGATCATAGAAAAGTACAAATGAATGAATTAAATGAACTTCGTGATCAAGCTTACGAGAACTCTTTGATCTACAAGCAAAAGACAAAGAAGATTCATGACTCTAAAATCAAGAACCGCGTTTTCAAGCGTTGGTGATCGAGTCCTTCTTTTCAATTCAAGATTGAAGATTTTCTCAGGAAAGCTCAAGTCCCGTTGGTGCGTCCATTTACTATCATTAAGGTTTATCCTTATGGTACCATTGAGTTATCTCAACCCGATGGTCCTAATTTTAAAGTGAATGGTCATCGGTTGAAGCATTATTTTGGAGAGGACATTCCCCCTGTGGTTGTCCCGGATCTACAAACTTTCCCCATGAACCAATGAATGCGGGGATCGAGTCAAGCTAATGACTCGGGAATCAAAACATTAAGCACCATATGGGTTTTCACCCATATTTACGTCTTCTTTCTCGTTCTACCACCTAGTGTGGGGAGTTGCCACTGTTGTATATAAAATCTTTCAAAAAAAAAAATCTTTCCAAATAAAAGGCCGTAGTATTTCCCTTTTTATGTTCTTTGTTTCGGCATAACCGCCGGTACTTTGAATATTGAGGGCAATATTCATTTCTAAGTGTGGGGGGGAATTCTCACGAATTTTATCATGTATTATCCGCCCAATTTCCCCCGTTTTTGGCAAAAATTTTCAAAATTTTTTCACTTTATTTAGAAAAATTTTGTGGTTATCAGTCCGCCTTGTCTAACCGACAAAAGGGATTGGCTAATCCCGGAGCAAACGGCTCTGGGTAAAGATAACTCAAATCCGTTTACGGCTTGCAATTTGCCTAAAATTGTATGGTATTCAACTCACCATATCCTAAAAAGTGAAGAGTTGGCTAGCCATAAGGTTATGGCTTGTGGTAAAGGCGATGGAAAATCTATAATTGGTATTGACTCACCAAAGATAATTGATAATTTATCTAAGAGTTGGCTAGTCAGGAAACGGCTTACGGTAAAGACACATCAAATCCGTTATATGGTTCTTTGGTTTGCCAATAAATCGATGGTTATCGATTGTACCATAGTTCTTACTTGGCTGAAACATTTGGCTACTCAAGAAGTGATGGCTTTTGGTAAAGAGTTTTTAAAATCCATTAAAGATCTAAATCATTGCTAGGGACTAGCAATATCTCGTAATGGGGTTGATGAGTGTCTAAATACTCATCATTTTTGTACAATCTAAGCTGCAAAATCATCTGAAAACACTCAGAAACACATCAAAATGATGAAAATATCACAAACAAGTGTTTTATGTGTTTTAAATGCAAAATTATCAAAATCAGATGAAAAATGATTCAAGTTTGCAAAATGGCGGTTTAGTCCCCAAGTTTTAAAAGGTGTCAAATCTAGTCCCTGGAATTCAAAAATGTGGAATTTTATCATTCAAGGTCCCAAAGTATTCTAAGTTGTTAAAATTGGTCCTTGAATGATTCTTTGGTCAAATGGCGGAAAAGGTCCTTAAACTTTGAAAAATTGCAAAAGTAGTCCTTGGATATTTTAAAATGGAATTTTATGCAAAAGTTATCCTTGTACTATCAAAGTTTGTCAAATTTGGTCCTTATGATATCTTTGGAAAAGCTACATTTTCAGTCCTCATGTTTGGCAGATTTGCAAATTTGGTCCTTGGGTTAATAAACTACACCAAACGGATCCTTTTAATATATCAAGCCCAAATCCAATCCTTTGGCCCAAAACCAACCCAACCCGTTGTTATATACCCGTCAACAAAGTCAAAAACTCTCAAACGGCCCAAAAACACTTCCACTAGCTCTCCTCTCCTAACTTGTAAAACCGAAACAGGCAGTTTTCCATGACTTTCTCCACCCCCACCTTGTCCCTCCCTCCTTCACTAACACCCAAATTCCTTTAATTGACTCAAACCAAATCCAATTAATATCAAACCTGCGAAGAATTTGGCCAAAAATCCAAGTGGGCCGGATATGATGGTTTTAGCCAATCCAATGGCTCGAGAGTGGTGGGAAAGATTCAGAGGTCAAGATTGAGTCATAAAAGTCTATAAAGAGGAGCCAAGAGAGGATGTATGAGGAGATAGAGAGTAACTTTAATTTCTTAATGTCGTTTTTATCATTTTAAGAATTCTAGTGTAATTTTAAAGCTTCAAGTAGCTTTCTAGCTATTTCAGAGTATTGTAAAACTTTTTCAATTATCAGTTTCAAGTTGTAATCATATTTCAAGTTTATGAAAAATTTCATATTTATGCAAAATCTCATGATAGTTCAAATGTTGTTGTTAGTTGTTGGTAAGGACTGAATAGGCACATATAAGCTCCTATATAGCTTATTTAAGCTATTAGAGACCTTTAAAATCAGTTTAGAATAAAAAAACAGGAAAATCACAAAAATACAAATTAATTAGTGAAAAATCAAAAATCTCATGGAAATGGTGTACACAGGCGATTGAATTGTGGATGGCCCTGGGTTAGAAGCTTTGTGGAAAGCTATTAGGATTGGTCTTGGTCATTGGTTCTTGGTTTTCACTTGGATAAGCATTTGTAAGCACTTTTGATTATCTTGGCATTTTCTTTTTTGTAATTGTTCATAGGCTTAAATTTCTGTTTCTTTGTGTTAATTAGTTATAGTTAAGTCTAGTTGATCATTAAAATCAGTGTGTTGTTCTTTTAAATTTGTAGTTTATAAAAATCTTATTTTGACATTAAAAGCATCATAATTTTCATTAGTGAGTTTCCATTGTTAATGTTGTTGTTTCATGCTTCATCAGTTCTAATATATGAGATTTCATGGTCTTGAATCAGTTTTATGGTTTAAATTTGTGGTTTGCTTTGAAAAATCTTCAAAGGTCATAATAAGTGTTGTTTGGTTTATCTTGTTTGATTGTTCTAGAGTTTGTTTAAGACAGTATTATTGCTTGTTCTTTGTCACTTTAGTATCTAATATCTCAAGCAAGTCAAGAAAACCAGTGTTTGTTCATTAAAAAGTCAAAAATCCTTTTATATCATCTTGTCCTTGTTGTTGGGATTTTTAAGTCCCATGATCATGATTTTGTGTTAGAAAGTTGTTAGTGTTGCTCAGTCTTAACAAACCTTAATACATCACATTCAGTGCTTAAGATCAAATCAAAGTTCATCTTGGTCAACTTTTTAGTTTTTCTCAAAAAGTCAAATTCTCATTTGGTCGATTTTGAATAAACTTTGGGATTTCCTTTTGTGCTTAATATTAAGTTTTAGCCTAAAAGCTCTTGGGATATTAAAGATCAGTTGCTAAACAAAATTAGAAAAATAATAGATCTCTTTGAATCAGCTTATAAAGTGCTTATTTTCTAGCTTTTGTGGATACTTGTTCGAAACCATGCCACAGTACGGTGAATGGTACCATTTTGAAAAGCTTGCACAGAGCTTATTAGTGGGTCAAATCTTGTGATCTTTGTTTCTTTAGAAAGCCAACCTGGTCATCTTGAAGTCTCAAGCTTAAGTTTTAATTTTGAAGCTTGTTTGCTAGGTACTGCAAGTGCTTTTGTCTTGTCCCATTCGTGTTTAAGCCAAGTGCTTATTAGCTTATTCCTAGCTTTTCAGTGTGCTTATTTGTATATTTTAGCTTCATAATAGTAGCACTAGCTTATTTGAATCTTATTCCACTCTTGTTTCCAGTTTTCAAGCTTCTTTGAGCTTAATTCCATCAGATAAGCTTGTTTAGCCCACTGTTGGGATTTTAAGCCCTCAAACAGCTTATTGTAGTTTTGTAAAATTTTTGTCTTTATTAAAGTTTCATATTTTTAGTATTTAAGTAGTTTTTAAAAAGAAAATCCAGAAAAATCTCAATTTAAAAATCAGTGATAGTGTTTATTTAATAGTTTTTAGCTTTTTGATTTTTCTTTTTAGCTTATTAATAAGCAAATCTTGTTTTTCTATTTTTCTTAGTTTTCTGACATAATATAGTATTTTTAGAAAAAGTTTCATAATTTTCCTAATCTTTTTAGCATTTATTATAATTTTAATTAGTTAAAAATAGTAATTAATTAGTAATAAATAATTAAAAAGCATAAAAAATATCTTTTCAGTTTTAAAATTATTTTTATCATATTTTAGATTTTTCTAAGTTAAAATTTCATTTTTCCAGATTTATTTTATACTTTCTAGTATTTAAGTGTATTTTAAATAATAAATAATTAGTAATAATTAGATAAAAATGTGAAAAATATATTTTTAATTTTAAAATTAGTTTTATAATATTTTAGATTTCTCTGAATCATAGTTTTATTTTTCTAGCCTTATTTTGTATTTTCTTCTATTTTAAAGTATTTATTAAATAGTTAAAATAGTTTTTAATTAATAATAATTAATTAAATAGTGGTAAAAAAAATAATTTTCTTTTTCTAATAATTTTATTTTATTTTTGGGATTTCAAAATGTCATTTCATATTTTTAGGTATTTTATTTTTAGATCTCATTTTTTTATTTTTTATGCGATATCATGCAGGTTTTTAACGATACTTTTTGCGTTGTTTCATCGATTGTTGTGCTTTCCAGTTCGTATCCTATTCCATTTCAATCAATCAGTAGTGTAATTTCTCAATCCAGACCTTCTTGATCACTATCCTTAATGATCATTCTATCCTCTGAGTTTGTTTTAACACACCATTGAGTCTCCGTGGGACTTAACGACCCGGGAATTCATTATATTCTCAGATCTTCATTGCATTTGTTTCTGAGCTGTTTTAAGCTTCTTACGGTTAGCCATTCACAAGTGGCTAGCTTGTGTGAGGTAGCTTGACGGTTCGGGACAGATCATACACCATACTTTTGCATGACTCTATCAAATTGGTCATTGCGAAAATGCTACGATCACGATTATAGCTTGGGTTCCAAACCTAGCCAAAAGAGATTTTTAGAATTTCACAACAACTCGGGCATCATTGGTGGGTAAAGCTTTTCGCCCAACATTTTGACAAATAGTCAACAACCACGAGTATGTATTTGTTTCCTCGAGATGATGGAAATGGCCCCATAAAGTCAATGCCCCAGATGTCAAAGATCTCACATACTTGAATGGCGTTTTGCGGCATTTCATTTCTTTGAGATATTTTCGTTGCGTTGACAAGCGTTACATGCTTTGACAAATTCGTGGGCATCCTTGTAAATAGTGGGCCAATAAAACCCGAAATCAAACACCTTCTTGCGGTGTAGTTTGGACTATGATGGCCCGGTGGGTCGGCATGGCAAGCTTTGAGAATGTCCATAGCTTCACGTCCACCACACAGTCGGATGACTTGATCCGCATAGATTTTGAATAAGTAGGGTCCGTCCAGTAATGTTTTACATCTTTGAAAATTTGTTCTTGGTTGGGTCGACATTCCTCACTATGAAGTTACCGCATGGTAATTTGCGAAGTCGACAAACCATGGGGTAGTAGAGTTTCTACGAAGAAACCGTATTGAGTGTCTCGAGGAAATGTTTCATTTATTTCATTTTCTCGAAAACATCTTGGTGAGGGTTTTCTAATGGAATGAGATGATCGCAGCTAGGTTCTCACTCCTTTTTTATCCGCGTATAATGATATCAAATTCTTGGAGGAGAACCCAGAAACAATCTCGGCTTTGCATCTTGTTTTGCAAAGAGATATTTGAAGCCAGTGATCCGTATACACGCATTTGGTCAAGATTAGTCTGGCGAAACTTCTCAGCGCGTACACGGCTAGTAGCTCTTTTCGTGGTGGTGTAATGGGTTTGAGCTTGATCATAGTCTTACTCGCGTAGTGGATAGGCGAAAATGCTTGGATCTCGTTGCCCGGACTACCGATAGCAAATCACTTGCATGCATGCACATAGAAAAGGCAAGTCCGTCGGGAACAGCGAGAATGGGTGCTTCGTAAGCTTTTCTTTAATGTTTCAAAAGCTTTGATGCACTTTCGGGTGAGAAGATAAAAGGAACATCTTTTTCAAGAAGATGGGTCATAGGCCGAGCGATTTTAGAAAAATCTTGTAAGAATCTGCGATAAAAACCGGCATGACCTAAAAAACTCCTAATACCTTTGTCGGTAGTAGGATGAGGCAATTTAGCAATAACATCGACTTTTGCTCTATCTACCTCAATCCCTTTTTTTGAAATCTTATGGCCAAGGACAATGCCTTCTTTGACCATAAAGTGACTCTTCTCCCAATTTAGACAAAGATTGGTGTCTTCACACCGTTTGAGCATTTTTCTAAATGGGAGAGACATGTTTGAAATGAATCCCCAATGACCGAGAAGTCATCCATAAACACCTCCATTGTTTCCCCAATCATGTCGTGGAAAATTGCCATCATACATCGTTGGAGCGTGCCGGGGCGTTACATAGGCCAAAAGGCATACTCGTAGGCAAAAGTTCCGTATGGACGGTGAATGTGGTCTTTTCTTGATCCACGTGGATTAATGGGGATCTGAAAATAACCGAGAAACCATCTAGGAAACAATAGTATTGGTTCCCTGCTAATCTCTCAAGCATTTGGTCCATGAAGGGTAGAGGAAAATGGTCTTTTCGGGTGGCGTCATTCAACTTACGATAGTCAATGAAAACACGCCATCCTGTAACCAATCGAGTTGGAATTAACTCGTTTTCTTTATTTTAACAACATTAATGCCACCCTTTTAGGAACCGGTGAATTAGGTAGACCCAGGGACTATCGAGATTGGGTAAATTAAAAGCATCAAGAAGTTTGAGAACCTCTTTTTTGATAACCTCGTGAATCTTAGGATTCACCCTTCTCTGATGTTGAGCTGCTGGTTTGAAGTCATCCTCCATCAAGATTTTGTGAGTACAAAACTCGGGGTTGATACCCTTAATGTCGGAGAGTTTCCAAGCAATTGCTTGCTTGTGTGACTTTAAGATCTTTATGAGAGCAGTCTTTTCATCTTCACTCAAATCTCGAGCAATAATGACGGGTAATTTATCATCACCCTCAAGAAATGCATACTCGAGATGAGGTGGTAATTCCTTAAGTTCGACTTCAGGAAATTCTTGATTTTCTCAAGTGACTTGACTTCCTATTATGGCTCGGCGGAGGGAGTGATGATGGATCATCATTGAGCAACTTCGATGAGAAGAATATCTCCTCGATGTCAATTGGAGCGTGATCAATTTCCCATGAAATCGAATCACTAGACAAGTATGCTTCAATCTCTTCCAAGATGAAGTCACTTTCCTCAAACGGATTGAGAGAAGGAGTAGAATTGGCAATGATGGGTTGAGATGAATGAGTGAGATTATCACTGGAAGAATTATGAACATAACCGAGAACTTCTTGAGAGTACTCTTCAGAAGCAACATCAATGATATCTATTCGGTTAACCGACTGAGAATCATAGTTTGCGGTACCTCAAGTTTGATCAAGGTTAAAGGTGCGACTTCATTACCCACACGTAATGTGATTTCTTGCTCAAATACATCAATGAGAAGGCCCGTTCTCGGAATCCTCGTCCAACAATGAGGGGAACCCGAGGATCAGCATCGAAATCAACAACTACAAAGTCAGCTGGAAAATGGAACTTTCCTACTTTCATGAATACGTCCTCGGCAATGCCAAGTGGGCGGGATATTGTCACGATCTGCAAGCTCAAGAGTCATGCATGGAGTAAGGTCCGGAAGAGTTTCTTCCATCTTGAATGAGGCATCAGGTTAATGCTTGCACCAAGATCGCTAAGGCAAAGCATTCAACCATTCTGGAAATACACAAGGTAGAAATTTTCCGGGATCTCAAGCTTCTGGAAGCTTCTTTAACGAAGCTATTTGGCAGTTCTCGTTCGAAGAGTTTTAGCCATCTCAAGCGACTTTTCCTTGTTGCTTAACATGTGTTTGAGAGTTGATGCAAACTTGGGCATCGACATGATAGCATCCATGAAAGCTTATGTCAAAATGTAGTTCTTGGAAAATTTGAAAAAATTTGTCCATTTGATGACCGGCTTTTTTGCGGCTTTTGCTCATTCAAACGTGATGGGTAAGGAATAGAAGATTTGGATTTGGGGTTTTCAACCGAGATGTCATGTGAATCAAAAACAACTCCTGGATTGGATTTGGGTTTTGGGACAACTTGAGGTTGGACATTGTTGGTACCTCCGTTATTAGTAGGAAGTTCCTTGTCCTTTGTCGCCTCAGGTTCACTTTCCACTACCCGGAGAAAAGAAGAAGAGGTAGTAGGAATAGCGGGTCCATCGTATGATACACCACCAGTTGTGTGATAGCATCTCCCCTCGGGTTAGCGATCGTGTTGCTCGGAAGTTTTCCTGAGGCCGAGGGTTGATCATTTAAAGACTTCTTAATGCAATCGTAACCAACAACCTGTTCATTTCATCTTGGGATTTCATGAATTGCTTCAATAGCTCTCATCGGATGGTCCGGTTGGAATAATGGCTTGAGTTTGATTAGGAAAATTCTGGCCTCTATTGTTCGGGTTAGGGCCTTGATTTTGAAAATTTCCTTGGTTAGGATTCATATTCCCATGAAATTGATTCCTTCGATTGAAATTGTTTTGATTAAAGTTTCCTTGATGTTGGAAACCTTGATTTGGTCGGGGATAGAAATTACCTTGGTTTTGATAACCTTGGTTCATTCTAGGTTGGTTCGATTCGGTTTGCATGTTAGGATTCGGTTAACGGGTGGGTCCGATAAGTATTACGGTGTAGTTTGTTTCATTTGAGGACGGTGATGATACGATGTGAAATGCAGAAGCTATAGTATTGGCTTCAAACGGACTACCATCTATGGCGATAGGTTGTAGTATGCATGAAGGCCACCACAAGTGACACAGACCTCGACTTTCTTCACTTCACCATGTGATGGTGTATGTGTGAAGTGACTTTCTTTAGTTAGCAAGAACCAAGCACGAATAGCATCCGTGAGTTTATCAATCTTAGCATCGGTGCTAGATGCCTCCGCGTGAGATGAAGTAGAAGGTCTGCTTGTTAGAGTCGATATGTCTTTGTTGTTATAAGAGGCGGACTGGGACTTGTTTTCTATGATTTGCAAGGCTTCTTTTGTGGTCTTGCTCAGGAATTACCTCCATGGAGGCATTTAAAGAGTCTTGGTCAGGCTGCAGGACCATTGTAGAAAGTATCCATTTGCATTAACTTCGGAAAACCATGATCGGACACTTCGGACAACTCTTTGTAACGATCCCATGCCTCTCCGAATGATTCATCAAATCTTTGAGTGAATTTCATTATCTCATTCTTAAGACTTGTAGTTCGGGATGGAGGATAGAATTCGTTAACAAACTTAGTGACTAAATCCTCCCATGTCTCAATGGACCGAGGGGGTTGTTTCTCAAGCCAATTCCGGGCTTGTCCCTCTAGAAAGGAGAAGAGAAGAAGCTTAATTGATTCATGTGGGACATTCTTGTATTTGATGGTCGATGCAATCTTGTTGAACCATCGAATATGTGAATGAGTCCGCTCAAAACCATAAAATTGGCTTTGGGTTACAAGATTAAGCAACCCTGTTTTGAGCTGAAGGTATCAACCACGATGGTTGGGACAACAATGGCATCTCCGTAACCCTCGATGGGTGCTTGGAGAAGCTCTTTCATCGGTTTATCTTCGCCATTCTGACGAGGAGGGTGGTGGTGCTAGGTTCCTCATCACGGTGAGGAGCGAACGTCCTCGTCTCGCGAATACTTGCAAGCTCGAAAGTGGACTTGTAGAGCTGGAAGAGCGATGCGCATGCACTAAGTAGAAAAATCAGTTTTCAAAAACAAATGCGAGGCAAAACGACAAGTGAACTTAAACCAATAATCACAAATGAAATGGCTTCTTTGAAAAAGGTACACCAAATCACAAGGACACAAGGTAAGTTTGATCTTTAAGATTGGGAACTTATTAATGTTCACACCCCCAGTTGGTAGGTGTTATGCCTTGGTTTGCGGTGGTTGATTTTTATGTATTTATTAAGTACCACTGAAAAGAGCGTAGTATGGATTTGTGCTAATGGTTTAAAACTTTTGGACAATATTTTTGGTATCGTCTCGTTTAACCAAATCGTACCTCTTTAAAAATCACCTTAAAGAAAATACAGGATAGAGCGTTGATTGTTTTGTTGTTTTTATATATTTTTTTGGTGTTGTTAACACTTTAGGAAAAGTGTTAATGAACTTTTGATATTGATAACACTTTGTTTACAAAAGGTGGTATATGTGTAATTATGGTGCGAAAATGTTTAAAAAACACGCTCACACCCGGCGGCCCGGTAAAATTTTGATTCGTTTCAAAGCGGTCGGGGTTTATTACACAAATTAACCACTTGTGAATGGTCAACCGTAATAAAATTCAAACAGTCTAAAACCAATGCAATTTCCTTGGAATTTAGTGGATTCCGGATCGTTAAGTCCACGGAGGTTGAATGGTGCTTAAAAGCGTTCGGATGTGAATGATCACTAAGGATAATGATGTAAGGATTTTGGTTGATAATTACACTCTGATTGTATGGAATTGTATTGGATACGAACTATAAAGCACAACAATCAGATTAAACAAACGTAAATGCGTACGTTTACTAAATTTTACGTAAAAGTATAAAATAAAACGTAAATTTAAAAGAATAAAATACCTATGGATATGAAAATGATATTTTACAATCCTAATGAAAATTATTGGAAAACTAAAATTATTTTTATGACTATCTATTTAATTATTATTAATTAAAAACTATTTTTAACTATTTAATAATACCCAAAAATATAAGAAAATATGAAATAAAGCTAGAAAAGTGAAATTATGACTTAGAAAAATCTAAAATATTTATAAAACTTATTTTAAGATTGAAAATATATTTTTTACACTTTTTATCTATTTATTATTAATTAATTCCTATTTATTAATTATTTAAAATACACTTAAATACAAGAAAATATAAAATTAACCTGAAAAAATGAAATTTTAACTTAGAAAAATCTAAAATATTAGAAAACTAATTTTAAAACTGAAAAGATATTTTTTATGCTTTTTATTTATTTATTATTAATTATTTAATACTTTTTAACTATTTTAAATTCTAATAAATACTAAACAAGCTAAGAAAATTCTGAAATTTTCTCTATAATTATCCTATGGTGACAGAAAACTAAGAAAATTATAAAAATAGAAAGTGCTTAATAATAAGCTGAAAAAGAAAATTAAAAAGCTAATTTCTATTAAATAAACGTTATCACTATGTTTAAAATGATGTTTTTGTGATTTTTCTTTTACAAAACTATTTAACTACTGAAAATAAGCAACTTTTATGAAAACAAAAATTTTTAAACTTAAAATAAAGCAGAATGAGCTTATGAGCTCAACAGTTAAGCTTTGGCTTATTTTGATTTTTTAAGCTCAAATAAGCTTAAAATAAGCTTCATAGACAGAACCAAAGATGAAATAAGATACAAACAGGTTAAAGCTACTTATATTAAGCTAAAAGGCACAGAAGAATCACTTGATAAGCTTTAAAATAAGCAAATAAGCACTTATCTAAACCTATAAACCAAACAGACTCTGAGTCATATCTAGAAGCAATTTAAGCTTATTAAATAAGCTAAAAGCTCAAAATAAAGCTGAGGGAGCAAGATGGGTTGGTGAGATTTCCAAAAGTCCAAGCTCATGTGGGAACCACTGTAGAGCTTATGAAAGCTTGAGAAAAAGCTTGTATCACCCAGGTATCAGGGTTTACACGAAATGGGACAAAGTAAAGCTACTTGACCCTATCAAATAAGCTACAAAGTTGAAATTAAACAAGGACTAGAGAGAGCTAGGATAGCTTTCCAATAAGCTAAGATACACAAGCTAAAGCTAACTAATGAGCTCTGGATGAGCTTGTGAAAAAGGATGGCTCAACTGTGCCAGGGGCACTTTCAAAACAAGTGGTTAAAAACTAAGAAATAAGCTGTTTAACTAGCTAACTAGAAATTATAAAAATACTATGATTAAGATGAGCAACTAAATTTTAATATCCCAAAAGCATAAAACATGAAACTCTATATTAAATCCTATAGAAATTTATCTTTTTTATTCAAAAACCACTAAACTTAAATTTTGACTTTTTAAGTTATACTAAAAGTTGACTTATATGAACTTTGGATCAATCCTAATCACTGATTATGTTATATTAACCTAAGTTAGGATGAAATTAAGCTATATTACCAAGTTATAAGCTACTATGATGAATTTGACAAGCTAAATCCTAACAGTTAACTAGTAAGTTGAGATTGAAAGTAATTTTGACTTTTTAACAAGTGAGGTGGTTTTATTGTTGCAATGAGTTATTAGATTCTAATAAGACATAGAACAACAACAAGTAATAACACAAACACTTCTAACCCATAACAAAGTAAATCCAAACAACTCTTTATGGAATTTGTTATGAAACTTAAAGTACTAAAACAGTTTTTCAAACCAAGAAATCTAGTGATTAACTTAAAATAACTATATTGAGACAGGATTAAACTAGAATTAACAAGATTTAACCACTTATACTAAGAAATGCAATTTTTAAAGAAATTGCTTACAAATTGAGTCCAAGCACCAAAACCAAGAGCCAAGACCTCAACCTATAGCTTCCCAAGAAGCACTAAACCAAGGGCAATCCAAAATCAACCCTGCTCCAGCTTCTTGATCATTTCTTGATTGATTTTTAATTTATAACTAATTTTTTTTTTTTTTTTTGTATTTTTGGTATTTTTGCTCTTTGATACTAAACTTACTTTTATGGTTTCTAAAAGCTTAGAAAAGCTTTAATTATGTGATCTTATAAGGCCAAAATAACAGCTACAAACAACTTTAGACTAATATGAGAATTTTGGATATGAAAATTGCACAAACTGAAAATGAAACTGAAATTTGAAATTGATTACTGAAAATAGATTCACATACACTTGAAAAACTTAAACAAAGTACTTTAAAGCTTAAACATACAATGGAATTTGAAATTATTCTAAAACGACATAAACTAAGTTAAATTACTCTAGATATTTTTCTCCATTGCTCCATCCTTGCTTTATAATGATCTTTTCAACTCTTTGTCGACCTCTGATTGTTTCCCACTTCATCTTGGCCATTGAATCCTTCAAATTCATCAGTCATTTACATGTAGCACTTTTGCAAAAAAGTATTTGGCGGTTTTGCATTTAAAGAATTTTGGGAGGATGTGGAGGTGGAAGAGTGGTTATCAGTTGGGTGACAGGTGGTGGTGAGGTGGTAGAGGTGGTGGTGAAAACACCCGGTTTTGGGTTTGAGACTTAGGTGAGGGAGATGAACAGTGGAACGGTTTTTGGGCGTTTGACTATTTGACCGGTGGATATTAATAACGGTCAAAATGGTATATTGGCAGGGTCAAAATGATTTTGGACTAGCTCAAGGTTCAAGTGGAGTTGGGTTGGGCTTGTGTGTTGGGCCAGCTGGGTTTGTGGGTTGGTTAATAACAAGGGTCCGGTTTGGTTTTTAGCTAATACACAAGGACCACTTTTGCAATTTCTGCAAAGTTGAGGGACTGAACCTGCAACTTTTCCAAACTTATCAAAAGGACCAAATATGCCATATATGAATAGTACAAGGGTGTAGTTTGAATAATTTCCATTTTTAAACACCCAGGACTATTTTTGACATTTTTCAAAGTTGAGGGACCAAAGTTGTCATTTTGCAATTTTAAACTTCAAGGACCAAGTTTGACAACTCATTAATCCCTAGGGACTTTAAATAACATTTTTCATTATTTTGATTTATTTTGATTTACCAGGGACTATTTTTGACAACTTTTGAAACTTGGGGGACTAAAACGGCCAATTATGCAAACTTGATACGTTTTCATCGATTTTGGTATTTTTTGCATTTGAAACACATAAAACACTTATTTGTGATATTTTTATCATTTTGATACATTTCTGAGTGTTTTCAGATGTTTTAGCAGACTAAAAGGTACAAAAATGATGAGTATTTGCACACTCATCAATATCTCATTCATATCAACTTCATTTTTGACACACTTTAGCTCGTTGCAAAGCTCTCGTCAAGAAGAATGCAAAGCTACCAAGAAATATAAATATATATAACATATACATATATTAAATAATGTCTAAAATTTGTAAAAACTCATTTTGCAAAACTATTTTTCCAACATTTGCTTATAATTTTTCCTTTTAAAAGCCAATTCAAGCCAGTTTTGCATGTTATTACTCAAATTACTTAATTCTGTCCGCGTGAATCAATCTTTCATGTTTGTTTAACGATTTTTATCAACGAAGAATCAGTTTGGTGAAGCAGCTTGGTTTAATACATGACTCACTTCTTCAATCAATCGACTAAAAAAGGACTCAAAATAAGTAGACAAAAGTATTTGCTTGGCGAATCAATCTTTCATGTTTGTTGAAATACGTCAATTTTTTTGTGCTTCAATATTGCACTTCAATGTAATGAACAATAGTTAGAGGCGTATTGAACGAACGAAACCCAATTAAAAGTGGCATCTTAGCCTCTTAGATCAATTTATCACGAAATAAGTTGACTTAACTGGTCATCATTCTTCATTTGATTTTATTTCTCATTTGATCTTTACTTAAAACCGAATAAAATAAAAAAAGAAACTTTTGATCCGCTAAAACCACCAACACCTGTTGAATAATTGTTATATAATTACACTTTCTATAAAGAGGAATGCTACACTCACAAACAAATATGTACAAAATGGTTCACCAAATGAGGTGTTAATGAGTGATTGACTTAATCAAAGAGAAGACAAAAGAAAATATAACAAAATACATCAATCAGTTCTTGACTACTCATTTTGTGGACTATTATGTGAATGTAGTATTCCTCTTTTATAAAATACACCATAGATTTATTTATAATTTAAAAAAGTAATAAAAAATACACAACTAGACCCATCAACTACTACAAATATACCCAACAGAGACACATGTTTAAATGGAATGAGATTCTTTCAAGTTGTGTTATACAACTTGACTCAAGTTGGGAGTTTATGAGCTATTGGATTTGGTCCAATGACTCAAATCAAAAGAACTTATTTTGATTTGAACAATTAGATCAAATCCCATGGCTCACAATAATTTAACTTGATCAAGTTGTATAACACAACTTGAGAGGATCTCATTTCTGTTTAACTGTTTAACCCATGGTCTCAAATTGCCACCTCTAAACACACACCAAGAATGAGCAGAGATTAATGAAATCGTGTACATAAGTACACCTAGAGGTGGCAAAACTGGTGGATGGGGTCGGGTCGTGGGTCTAGATAGGTTTAGGTTTGGACGGATTCGAGTTTAGATGAGTTTTCTAAAAACATTAGTCTAAATGGGTTTAGTCCAGTTGACAATTTTTATTTTATTTATTTATTTATTTATTTTTTTTTTTGTTTCTTTAGTAAAAAAATGAAAAAAAAAAATTAAAAAAAAAAATTTTGATCCGCTACATCCGGCTAGTAACTATTGAATATAAAATTATTTCAAAAAAAAAAAAGAAAAAAAAAACTATTGTATATAGATTTAAGGAAAATGACAAAAGTACCTTTTTTACAAGCATACTTCACCAAATACTCATTTCTTTCAAAAAAATTGAAATACCCACAAAATCCGCAAGATTTGCTACATTTCGCGGATTTTTGAAAATATCGAAAAAACGAAAAATCGCTAGGTCTTGAGAAACCTTGCGATTTTTTGAATTTTTGATTTTTCGATTTTTTTTAAAATCCGCAAAGTTTCAGATAAATCTTGCTAGATTTTTAAAATCTTGCGAGATTTTCATGCAAATTTCGGATAAAACGTGCTTATTTGTTATTTCTTGTTGATTTTAGCTCTTTTCACTCAAAAATCACTTTTTCTATGAAATCCGTCAAGCAAACCGCAAAAATACGTGTGTGCAAAAGAGGCTAATGGAAAAGAGTGGATGATGTGTTGAAGTATATGCCGTTAAATTATGTTTAGTTTGAAGTTGATAATAATTAATCAATTGCTAAGAGTGTTTAACAAATTGATTATTGAAAGTGTTAAGTTGTAGACTGACCATTAGTGTCAAATTCATATCTTAAATAATTTGACGCACTTAAATTTACTAATCCGTATGATTATTTGTATGACAAAACTATCTGAAATATGTCAAATAAACATAAAGGAAATCATACCTACATTACAATGTAGGCAATTTCTTACATTTTTTTTGAAAAAAGTTTCAAAAATGTACAGTTCAGTCCTTGCGGTAGCCCGTAAGTCCTTGATACATCATATTTTCCCCATGTCCCTACCTTTTTTTCTAAAGGAAATGTAAGGAATTGCCTACATTGTAATGTATGTATGATTTTCCCATAAACATAACTATATGAAAACATGTTAAATAACACAAATAGGTTCGTATCCTCACAATTTAAACAAAGACTTGCCATTTTAGCACAAACCTTGCGAAACTTTTTTTTTAAAATATCGAAATATCAAAAAATCGAAAAATCGCAAGGTTTTTCCAAACACCTTACGATTTTTTGATTTTTCGATTTTTTCAAAATTCCGCAAAGTGTAGCAAACCTTACTGATTTTGTAGGTATTTCGAATTTTTTATAAAGGAATAAGTATTTAGTGAAGTATGATTATAAAAATAAATATTTTTGTGATTTTCCCATAAATGTACCCAAGTAACCCAACACATACATATGTTTAACCCTTGGTCTCAAATTGGCTCTCTAAACATTCCCAACAAATGAGCTGCGATTAAGAAATCGTGTACACTGAACACTTTTCTTGTACAACTTAGAAGAGAAGAGACTTGCCCCTAATTTTTGAGCCGCTGTAAGTTTGGTTTCCATCTTTATTATACTTTATGGCAATGTTACTTCCTTAGTTTAGTCCTTTTTAGCTTATTTTTTAGCTTATGTGGTCTCGGCTTTTGCTTCATAAGCCTATTTTTCCAGCTTATTTTGAGAGTTATAGGCTTGTATAAAAGGTTATTATGACATAATCTGTGTGAATTGGCGGGAACACCCTGACCCGGGTGCCCTTTTGGCACCGCCATTATCCACAAGGAATAGCTCGTAACTTCTCGCAGTGGAATGGCCAGGAGTAGGTAGGAGCTGAGATTCGAACCCATGACCTTTTATCCAGCGGGCCCATGAGTTTTTGAGGTGGGTATATGTAGAGTCATAAGTTTTAAAATAAGATGGAAAAAGTAGGTTTGTGAAACATAAACCGAAACCACGTAAGCTCATAAGCTAAAAAAATTAGCTTAAACAATTGTCAACTTTTAGTCAGTTTTGTAAAATTAGTGTAGGGTATGTTTGAGAAGTGCCGGCTTGTTTTATAAAAGCGTATGGTAAAGTAGTTAAATTTGTGATTATAAAGGGTTAATTAGCGTAGATTTATATGCGTATTGTAACCTCAGTTTATTGTCTTCTTGTGTCACAAAGCGAATGCGTACCCTTTGAGCTATCTTGATGTACCTTTGGTGATTTTGTAGATGGGTGGAAAAGGTGGGTCATGGGTCAAAACCGGGTTAGTAAGATAGCTGCTTTTAGTATTAGTTTCAAGTGTGTGGGGATATTTGGGATTGCTTAGCTTATTTTGCTTTTAAAAGACCAATCAACTTTTTGGGTTGTTTTATCGGCTTATTTTAATGACGAATAAGCACTTTTTTCCTGTATTCAAAAACTAATTATGAAGTTTTTGGATTGTATAGTCGGCTTATAAGAATGCTATATTACTGCTTTTTAAGGAATAAAAATATTTTCCCACTTACGGAATATTTTTACCCATGTTTACTTGAATAATATAATAAAAAGCGCTGCTTGATTAGTTTGATGATTAACTTTCTGTAATATGCGTCTTTTGGGTCGTTTATTAATTTTATGGAGTGTTTGGGATTGCATATCTTATTTTGCTTTAAGTAACCAATCACCTGTATTACTGTCCGGGTTGTTTTTATCTGCTTGTTTTGATGCCAAATAAGCACTTTCATCTGCTTGTTTTGAGTCCTAATTGGATGATTCCAATTACAGGTCGAAAAAGTAAGTCATGGGTCAAAACCAGGTAAGAAAAACTGTTACCTTTAGTATCAGTTCCTATTCTATGGGGTATTTGGCATTGCATATGTTTTTTTAAAAGAAAGCAATCACTGTTTGTTTTATATGCTTATTTTGATGCCAAAAAAGCACTTTTTTCATCCTTAAAATAGCTAAGTTTGGAGCTTTTTTAAGTGTTTGGATTGTTTAGTTTGCTTATTAGGATGCTACATTACTACCTTTTAGGGAATAAAAATTGCTGTGTTATTAGTTTGATGTTTTACTTGTAGTGATACGGGTCTTTTGGGCTGCTTATCAATCTTTGGGTTGCTTTTTCTTACAAAAAAATCTTTAGATGTGAAAATTAAAAATTATGGATAGTTTTGTTTTAAAAGATAGAATTTTGATTAATGTTGAGTCCTTTTGGGAAGAATCTGTTTACGAGTCGAAAAAGTGGGTCAATTGTCAAAACCAGGTAAGCAGCTTCATACCCTATTGGCCCAGTTTATTAGTTTAATGATGTACTTAACGAGTAACTTACGATTATAAGGGGTGTTTGGAATTTCATAACCCCTATGAGTGATTGTTTGGGTTATTTTGTTGGCTTATTGATGTTTCTCGCTAGCAAAACTTTAAGAAAATCATAGAAACAAAAGTGATACCTGCTCTTGCTTATTTGTAAGGCATGTTATGCACTTTTGAATAAAATAAAAGTTTAACATTGTAAATACTGTTATGAACATTGTAGATGGAGCAGAAGAAAAGTTCACATGGTGGTTCAGTATGTCACTTACTGCCTCAGTTATCTGCAAAATATCCGTGGTTTGTTTCTCAGAACACAGGATCCGACGAAGACAGTTCTAGAGACCAATACTTTTACACATTACATGACCCGCTTATTTACTAAATATCAATGTCAAATCCCTGAGTTGGTGGGGAGACGTATCCGAGGATATTATCATGGCTGGGTTATTCTTTCTGACCATTTACAAAATGTAATGTGGTCTCTTTGGAATCCGGTCACTTCTAAGATGATCCATTTTCCCGCTTTGGCTTTAAAAGATGGAGATTCAGAATCTTTCCGAGAATGTTGTTTATCAGCCCCTCCTAATGATCCAAGCTCAATTCTCCTGTTAAGTCGCACCAACAAACCTGCCTTTGTTTTAGTCTAGTGGGTAAAAGAAAGAAGTTAAGATGGATCGAGATGTCATACGCTAGCCAACTCAAAAGAATAACCGGTGTAGATGGTGATTTTATACATAATTTAACTTGGTGTAATGGTAAAATATATGCAGTGAGTGCATAAAGGTTCTTTTGCTCGTTTTATCATACAACTTGACATCTTGGTTAAAGACAAAGAAGTTTTAATAAAATTTTTGCTCTTAGGGTCAGGTCCTTGTACTTCCTGGGGTGCGCATCCTGAAAAACTGACTTACACTAATTTTCTGAAAGGTTATTGTAATGAATTATTCTACATTGAGGTAGGATTTTCTGAGAAAAGACTTGATGCAGTTTACTTATTTAAATTGGACATGACTAGTATAAAGTCGGAAGATATGCAGAAATTTAAAGGCTTGGACATGAGTAGCAATAGTTGGCATGATTTGGAAGACTTCAATGACATACTAGGGACTACGCAATTGTGGGAACAATTGTTTGACCTCAAAGACGCTATATTTTTTGTGGATCTTGCTCGTGATAACTTGACATGTTACAGACCTGGGATTGCCTCGAGCTGGGGGTTATATACACATTCGTGACAGAATGGACAGCATTTTGTATTCATATCATGTCAAAGAAAATACCATCTCGCCTTCATTAGTGTTGCCAACAAGCAATGTGTCAGTATGGGAATGCAGGTATTCTTTTTTTATTTTTATTTGTATTGATTTGTGTTTATTTATTACATCGAGTGTATGATTTCTTAAAATCATATGTGGCTTAGGTTTGAAGATGATCTTGGAGGAGCTAAGTGTACTCTTGATTCTAAACAAGAAAAGAACGAGATAGTTGTAAGATCAGTTACAGACAATGGGATTGGACTTGATGAATGGAACCTTCTCACTCTTCCGTTTGATATTCTGAAGTTGATTATGGAGCATTGTGCAGTTGTGGAATACCTGAGCTTCCGTGCTACATGCAAACTTTGTGAGGTAGCAGCACCTTTGGTACAACAGAGCAAAAAAACTTCATTAACGAGATTGCAGACGTATTCATCAGTTTCACTATGGTTGATGGTGGTAGACAACAATCAAGGCATGATCACTTTTACGGATCCGATGTTGGGTGACAACTACTTTATGAAAAATCTACATGTATCGATACCTCATCAAGAAATTTTATGTTCCAGGTTTGGTTGGTTGTTCTTTTTCAGCTTTGACATTCAGCGTTTAGTTTTGTATAACCCCTTCACCCGTGATCTCCGCAAGCTTCCGGTTACAGGTTATGGTTTTAATACTGCGTGTTTCTCAGCACCACCTACATCCCCGGATTGTATGGTTGCTGGATTTTCAATAGAGAATGAATGTTTTATTTTGATCCATCATCTAGCTCAATCCTGGCGAACAATACGTGTCAGTGCTCAGCCAGATTCTATACGTTTGCCTACATTTTTTGGACAAGATCTTTATGCCTTGGATGGAGATGGTAAACTTATTGGTTTTAAAGAATCGGGTGAAGAAAATTACTCCTCGACGTTTGTTGAAGCTACAGTCCCAATAAGTTCTTCCAAATCTCCATCACGATATTATTTAATGAAATGCGGTCACGATATTTTAAAAGTCGTAGTGGGCAAGTTTGGAGAACGTGTTGAAGTATTAACTTGGGAGGTTTCTAAACAGGAATGGGAGAAAGTAGATAGTTTAGGAAATCACATGATTTATATTTGTGATAAGACATGTCTATGCATTGAAGCCAAAACACGAGAAATGGAGAACAAGATCTACTTTCCAATACTGCAATCCAAGAACAAGAAGATAGTGTACTATTCACTCAAAACATGCACTTTTCAGACATACAATGGGGAAAACATCCAACAAAAGGATTTTTTTGGAACTGCATATCATTTGTCCCCTCATGTGTGGATTGAACCAAGCTGGGTGTAATTTTTGGTTTTGGTCTGACCCGGTGACAACTGCCAACTTGTAAGTTTTAATTGCAAAACTAGTCAAAACCCGAGAAAAAACAACCGAATCCTCATACTAGGTCTTTCCTGATTATTGATCTAAAGCTTGTTGCATATGCATTGAAACATTAGACGTTCCATTATCTATTTCTAGTTTACAAAGACCACTAGTTTAAAATATACATTGGGTGAATCTATTTACTATGCTAGATGCACTTTGAATTGCAGACGTGTGGATATTTTCTAGTTTATTGTCATGATTGATCATTGCAAGAACAAACGCCATCTTTAAAATGACGGAATCGATTCTGATCCCTAGCAATGATTTCCCTTTTCAAAATCTTGGAAATTAACTTTGTAGCCGAATGACATTTCTCACAAACAGGTAAAGTCTTCATTGGCTTTGTACTAGTCGACCCAAAAGCAATAGCTAATCATTCAGTATGTTGAGACACCACACGTTCTTTCAATTCATCGTATGTATCATAAAGTACTAGCTAGAGATGTATCAGGAAGATGACCGTAATTATCAAGTAGACTATTAGTTTCTTCCAGCATAGCATATATTTTGTCGCTCATGGGATGTGTTTTCTCACTAGCAAGAAACTCGTGGATTTTTTTTTTATCATTCGTCTCCAAACTTTGTTCTAATTCTTGCAACATCATCCCATTTACCATTTGCGGCATAAAGATTTGATAAAAGCGTATGAGCTCCCGAACTTTCAGTGTCCAATTCAAGAACTTCTTTTAGCAAAATATTCACCCAATTGAACCCCATATTGCATTGCTAACCCTGAAATTATCGCATTCCATGAAGCTAAATTTTTCGTTTTCACACTCTTGAATACTGTTTTTGCAGCCTCTATATGTCTCCACATTTAGCATACATATCAAGAAGACTGGTATAAAGATATGTGTTAGACGAGTCACGAAAGTTCTTATTGATATAAGTATGGATCCATTTGCCAATATCAAGCGTAGCCAAGTGCGCACAAGCTGGAATAATAGTTATAAACATGACTCCGTTAGGTTCGTAATTAGATTCCAGCATTGTTCTAAACAGGTCTAATGATTCTTTATAAGTGTCTATGTGTATACCCGCCTATCATAACATTCCATGCACATTTCTAGTAAACAACCCGAACATTTGAACCAAGTTGATGGTTCATGGTATAAGTACTGATTTGTTCACCTGTCGTAATACACCCCGACTGGGCACAAGCAGATAAAACCGTCACCAACGTAGTTACATTCACCCTAACCTTCTCCCGTCCCATCTCTTCAAAAAAAAAAACCCCAATCGCCTCATCAAACCATCCCATCTTCACACACCCTGCTATAAACGCATTCCATACCACATCTCCTGAAATCAACCAAAGAGCTGTTAACATACACATCAAACCCTAACCCCAATGTCAAAACCCCACCATGAACCATCCTACAGCTTTTCAAAATTGGCGGGAAAGTGTACTTATTGGGGCCCACAAAACCATTTTCTTAAAGAACCCAATTGCCGGTAATGGGTATGAATATTGGCTTACGGTTATTGCAGATAAGAAGGGCGGTGTTCGGCAATTGAAGCAGTCTTATCGAGCTTTAATTAAATTACGGTTTTACTCTTTTATATACATGTTATTACTTAATTTTCATAATTATGGAGTTGATTCGAGCTTGATATATCGATATTTCATTAAGTTCGAGCTTGAGATATGGAAATAATTGAGCTTGAGTTTTAGATGATGAGTCGAGCTCGAGCTTGAAACCTAAAGCTCGCCCAAGCTCGAGCTTAGCAGGACTCGACTCGTTTACACCCCTATTAGGTGGTCCGTTAAGTTTGTTAACGGAAGAGTTTATGAGTGTGGAGAGATTCTTCTTGAGAATAAGAAAGTGAGGACCGAGGTCGGAAATGTTTTAGTGACGACGCTGGCCAATATGTTGTGTGTCCCACGTTTTGTGATGAGGAAATCAGTGCAATGCGTTTGATTTGAAGCCTCTTGAAAACAATTTATGCATTTTGGAAACACACAACATACATTTTAGCCTTTACCCTTTCAAGAAGTTGATAAGCGATTAGTTTGGATTGATATGCCGAATAAGCAAAAAATAACTAAATTGGCCGGGGCGATTGCTCATTACTTCTCGTAAGTCATCCAACCAACATATATAAGTTGGACATGTAGTTTTATCAAATCAGTTTTACATAAACTAAGCATTTATAACATGTGCACGGCATATCAAAGGTCATTTCGTATAAAAGTATTTGAGTGACGTATTAACCAAAAGGTTAAGAGTTCAAGTGTATAAAACATACTCCATACCAGGTGTTGATAGTTGAGTGTGTTGTTGCCCATAAATAATATACATGGTATCTAAGACTCGAGATAATAAAGCAATCTCACATACCTTTGTAACTACACATCAATCCAGATTCATAAGCCAGACTCTCGATAACTTTTTATAAGGCTGGTTCAGTAAGGAGCCCCATCCCCTTATTTTTCGTATTTTCTCTCTCCAGTGACCTTCCGATTAGGTCTGCGTGTAATGACCACACTACACAAAAAATATACCCCACAAAAATATCTTTTATATTACTTAAACACATACAAACAATCACACGATTATCGATCATGTAAGTGATCAAGTTGGGCCTTTTTTGGATGATCGATTGTTACCACAATAAGGACGATCGATTGTCGATCAAGTGTGGGTGTCGATCTCGATCGCCTATTGCAAGCAGCCTAAGCTATACTCTCATGACTTCTTTATAAGTGTAATGAGTCAAACGGCTAATAAACTAATCAAGATTGACACATATATCGAAAGCTAGAAATGCGCGTCTAAACAAACTCGAGGCTTTAAGATGTAAAAAGTTAATCAGAGTGTGTTTGGTTTGTTATTTGGAACAACAATGCGTATATGTTTGAATAATATATAGTATAATAATGAGTATATCAATCGCATTATTATTGTTTGGTTTAATGATTTTTTATACGTTGACATATATAACTAGTCGTTTAACTCGCAGAGCCAATTAGATAAACATGTTAAATGGGTTGGGTCGAAGTTATATGTAAACAGTTTGGAATCGAAAGATCTTATCTATTTATTTAAGGGCAAATTGCATAAAATTGTACTGAGCTTATACTTAACTTTAATTTAAGTTACTCTACTTTTCTTTTCTAAATTTAGTGTACCCAGTTTTTAGTTGCAATGTTGGACAATTAATAGGTTTTCAAGTTACCACTACTATACTTCATCTTCTCTGACCAAATTTTGGCCAACTTTCATTTGTTCTTTTTAGTCACATGTTTTCACTTTCCAGTTTAACATGTTTTCACTTTTTCACAAATGACCCGCTTGACCTCTGTAGCTTTATTGTGTTTTTCTTTTTATCAAATGCAAACCAGTGTCAAGCAAATTTTGTGACAAATGAATAATCCCAACATTTTTACCAAAATAGAGAAAATAATGAAATGAGAAATATTAGATATGGAATCACTAAGGGTGTGTTTGTTTTGTGGTGTTAGAATGGGATTGGGAGAATGAAAGAAAAAATTGTCATTTGATTGAAGTTTTAGGCTAGACACAGTGGCGAACTAGTTCGTCGGTGCCTCATCAGCTTTCTCTCTCCGACGACCTAGTTGTCACAGTGATGACCTGAGAATTTTTTATTTTTAATTTTTTTTTTTAATTCATATTTTTAAAACAAAATTAAAATTCATTAAAAATAAATAAAAACATTACAATATATTAAAAATTAAACGATATGCGGGATCATACGCGGGAGGATCATACGCAGGATCATACGCGGGAGGTATATAATCCTCGAGGCGAGACAAAGCTTCCTCGTCTACCGGAGATTCCTCACCGGAGACTCCTGGAGCATCATCTTTGTTCACCCGATAGCTCCAATTGACTTTGGTGTTGATGTTGTTCGTTACCCGTTGAACACACTTCCACAACTTGTTAATAATTTCGTCATCTCTGCGGGCTTCCTCCTTCAGAAATTTCTCGATCACACCTTTTCGTTAAGTGCTGATGTCGTTGCAACTCTTGTAGTTGTCTCTCATCTGCAGCTTCTCCGTCCTCCCCTGCTCAAACAATTGGATGACGCGTATAATAGCGTCTTTTCCAGCCTCATCATCGTTATTGCATTGATTTTGAACGTACGTTTGCATATCTTTAGCAGAATGCGGTAGACGGCAAGCCATAATAATCTTGCGTAAAGAGAAGTGTGAATTGTGTTTGAAATTGTGTGTTTAAAAATGTGTTGGTTGGTATTTATAATGCTGTAAAAAGTTTTGGAAAAGTGGAAGTTTGAGCTTGTGAAACTCGGTTGTGTGCTCAACCGAGTTCACCTTTCTTCTCTCCCCAACCGACGCCAACCGAAGGGCTCACAATGGCTCGACCCTGCTCGACCGAGGGCTATAACCGATGACAACCTTGGCCATTGTGGCCAGCCTTAGATTTAGAAATTAGGATTCATTGTCAAAAGTTGTGGGGCCTCTCATTCCACATGATATATCAAGGTTTGAACCAAAAATGGTAGGAATCGATGGGTAATCTCTTTATTTGTGTGCTACATAACTATATTTAATTTATTTATTTTTATTTTTTTAAAATTCATTTTTATAAATGAAAACAAATATATATTTATTATAACTAGCAGGGTATCCGTGTGATGTGGCGGCGAGTACCATGTGACTAAATATTTCGAAGAACGAATGTTATTTTGTTTTGGACTGCTGGATTTCAGATTTATGTTTTGGAAGCTTAATTAGATTGTACATTGTGGTTAAATAGTTGTATATTTTTGCTGAAAGGGTGTTTTTAATAGTGTATTAATAGTATGTGTTGAATAATGTTTTTTTTAGTTTTATTTGTGCTTTAAATACTTGTAAATTATGCTTATTTACTTGTATTTGCTTAAAAATCAATTTTTTGTTTATTCATGCGTGGAAGCTTAATTATATTGTAATTTGTGATTAAAAAGTTGTATTTGTGAATGAATGGGTGTTTTTAATAGCGTATTAACTGTATTATATGAATAGTGTGTTTTTAGTTTTATGTGTGCTTTAGATACTTGTAAATAATGCTTATAAGGTAGTATTTGCTTAAAATTGTATTTATGGTGGTCTTAAAATAATAAATATGAGAGAAGTGTTTTTCTCCATTATAAATAGTATAAATATTAATTTTCTCTCTCCTACCTTTCTTTCAAATCATTCCTAAATGCAAATCTTATTCCAATCCCATCTACATAGAGGTGGCAATCGAGTCGTGTTCGGGTTAATCTATTCGGGTTCGTGGTTTGACGTGTTATTTTAACCTCTACCAAAACACGACTCATTTATTAATCGTGTCAAGAAACTCAACCCTAACTTTGACTTGCATAACATGTGTAACCAATTTGTGACCCGTTTAACCTGTTTAAATAAAGAGGTCAAGCGGTGAATAAGGTTAGTGGTTTGTCGATTTAACTTGTTTAAATGCAAAAAACGATATAAAGATCTAAAAAATGATAATAATAACATACAAATAACTACACGACAATTTCAATGATATTTGACTATAATCGTAACTTACACATATATTAAGTACATAACATAGTACATTTAATAAAAATCCAACATGAAATCTAAGTTACATATTTTAATTTTAGTGGCTTATATAACTTAAACGGGGTTCATGGGTTGACCTGTTTAATACTAACTCAACCCAAACACGACCCGTTTATTAAACGGGTTAGACATGTTGACCTGTTATTTATCCAAACCTGTTTATCCTTGACCCAAACATGTTTAACTTCGTGTCGGGTTCGTGTCGTGTCAAAAATTGCTACCCTTACATCTACATAACAAACGTACCCTAAGTTTATTTTTCTTTCGTCCTTTTCTTTGAATTTTAGTCATTAGTTTCTATAAGATGTTTATGGTGACATCGTTGAATGTTAAAACATACTGACCGCCGCACGCAAGACAGCCGCTGCACGCCCTATTCTTTTCCGGCCGTCGACTGTGAGGTGGATCATGTTCATGAGGTGTTCAGATCGTGAGGTGATTTGGCCTGTGGAGATATTTATGTTGTGAGATGGTGAAGTTGTGATGTGGTTTGGGTTGTGAGATGGTGTAGTAGTGAAGATGAGGTGGTTGTGGAGATGAGGCCATGAGATGGTTTGTGAAAAATGTGATTGAGAAAAAGGTAGCCGGAAGTTGGCCGGAATTTGATCGGAAAAGATGCATGAAGTATGGTAGTGGTGACATGGTAACCTATAAATCGACTAACATTGCAACTAAAAAAAAAGTTGGATACACTAAATTCAGAAAAAAAGTGGAGTATTTTAGATTGAAACTTGGTATAAGCTGGGTACACTTTTATGCGATTTTCCTTTTATTTAAATACGACTTATTCAGTTTGAGGTTTTTTATAAATTATATAGATTTATGTGTAAAATTATTAGGTTTTATGTAGCCCTTTCCACTAAAATTGTGAGGATTTGAGCCTGTTCTATAAGAAGCATACATCTTTTATGCTTAAATCTTTTGCTATGAGCGTGCCGGTGATTTTATTTATTCTAGAACTTGTACTTGTAAATCATTACCAGACCGCAGTGAGATCACATTCGTGTGATATAAATGAATTCGTGTGATAAAGAGTCACCTTAGGATTTAACCCAAATGGCCTTCCATTTTTCATATCATGCTATATTAGCTAGCCACATCGGTTAGTTAACCACCCACATGGACCCATTTGTAGTGCTCATTTTTAGCACTAGATACCCCTAGTTACACCCTCTGAGCCATCCTTTTCATTTTTGCTTCACCCAGAAAATACAAAAAGATTTTACACTTTAAACCTTAGCCTAACCCTTATCAATGTCTAAACGATTGGTTGCTAGTCACCTGGAAAGTGAAGATTGTTCAAATGATTATGAGTACCACATCTTGTGAGATTGATTGAGCCATATTATGTTCAAAAAAAAATAAAAATTGAAAGTATGGATATATTAGCCAATGTGCTATGTTCGAAGAAAAATTGTCATGGCAAAGCAAAGCAAAAAGCTGTGGAAAGCCGAAAAGGAGAAAATGAAGCTATAATCATTCATTGGTTCGCGGATTGTTTGGTAGCTAGCAACATGGGTATTAGACTTGATTTTATTTTTATTTTAACACCAATTTCATAAACACTCCCATGCCTTATCCATACCCTTAACCCGAAGTCATATCATTATAACCCGAATAAAAGTCCTCTTTAGATGTTTTTACTTGATGCTCACGCCACATCGGTGGAGTTTTGTTTCTTGTACAAGCTTATGGTAATAATCTAATCATGACTGAGCAATGAGTGTGATTTATCTTGTTACTCCACTAAATGAGTGATTGAGTGAATTATATTTCGTTCCTTTTTCGTGAGGTGTTTTGAAATGTTAATCATGCAAGAAAATCATTGGATATTGTCAAACATCTTGAATGTTTCACCTTTAAAAGCATAATTGATGAATCTTCTCTCGTACTCGTACTTGGTAGATTTGCATCACATTTTTCATAATCACGATCTTGTACCAGTGGATGTTTTTCCTAGATTTGCTTGAGGGCAAGCAAAGTTTAAGTGTGGGGGAATTTGATAACGCTCAGATTGTACATGTTTTTAGTAGCGTTATGTGTGCTTTTGTATATGTTATTTGGTTATATTTGTGTGATTTCAGTGCCTAATTGCATCAAAAGATGTTTGTCTAGTATTTATAACCAAGTGCAGGGAAACGGAAGGAAAAGTAAAGTAATGTTCAACAAATAGAAGATTCTCGTTTCAGTGTAGCATGTCAAGCACAAATCAGTATCTCAAGTACCATAGTGATCGAAGAACCAAGTTATACAAAACAAAGAAGTAAAGATCAAGTTTCTGTAATTCAGGATCCAACCGGATCGGTTGCGAGTGCAACCGGATCGGTTGGAAAATGACCATAAAGTGCCAAAACGCCATCACCAACCGTTCGGTCGCCACCCGCAACCGGAAACGGTTGGCCCATTTGTAGAAGACCAACCGGATCGGTTGGTCATGTAACCGATCCGATTGGAGGACCTGTATCTGTCAAATCTTTATCACTAAGTTTCCCCTTTGCATCCAAACGATTCTAGGTCATTCTCTTGGTGTATTCTAGTCCCTTCCTTACTCCTTGGAGGCCAAGTTCAACAATTAATACCCTAGGCTTTGGAACTAGTATAAATAGAGGCCTTTTGTGAGCATATGAGACACACACTTGAATACAACTCTCTCTACTCATCAAACAAAGCTCTTAAGCTCTCAAATTCGTCCTTAGAAGTCCAGGAAAGTTTGGAGTTCTAGAAGTTACACATTTGAAGGCCAAATCACCAAGAAGTCTACCCCAATACTTTAGGAATCATTACTCCACCATTTGTAATTTTATTCCAAGCATTGTAAGACTTTTAATCATGTTTTCTAATGTTCAAAGTTCTGAGTTTATGTTCATGTTTGCTATGAGTGGATACTTTCTTTATACACTTGCTTAAATGATGTTGATTATCATATGATTAGTTAGTGATTGTGTTAAAATGTTTTAATTCAATTTCAAGTTGATTCTAAGATCCAATTGTGCTAAGTTTCATAGTGACATTTGTTAATCAAGTTTGACTAGTTGATAGTAATTGTAGAGGTCAAAAGAAATTATTGTTATTCAACTAGTTATAATCATTTTGTCTATGGATGATTGTTTTTACCCATTATTCTTGATTATACAAAGGAACTAAGGTGTGGTTGTAATAAAAACACTTTTTGATTATCAAATTGGATTGGTTGGAGACATCTAAAAGGTCGTAAGATTAGTTGTTGAGGATCAATTGTAGCCTTTTGTCTATGATCTGTTACCTTTTGTATTGACTATTTCTTAAGCAATTTGATGAAACAAGTGGATGTTTTTGTGTTTAAGTTTTTGAAAGTAAACTTATGAAACTTGAATTGATCTTGAATTGATTGGTTAAACTTAATGCTTGTTTTTATGAACTAAAATCTTGACGAAGGTTTAACTTGTAAGAACAATAGATTAGTACACCAACTAATTATCACAACCAACATGTTAAGAGGTTAACACAATCACATTAATCAAGGATATGAAACTAGTTTAAGCAAGTGTAGTTTTTAATCATCTAAATTTAATTATATCTATTTGCTTTGTTATATGTTTTGAATAGACTCTGTTGATTCAAACTTGTGCTTAGATTCACTCAAATCCCTGCGAACGATCTCGACTTACCTTCATAATCTTGCTATAACGGACGAGTATACTTGCTCATATGTGTTATTGGTAATATTGGTAATTCACCTTTTATAAATTTAAAACTTGTACACACGTAGCACATCAGCTGCGAAACCCTATCAAGAAGATTCTTCGGAATTCTACCTGATCACAGGCAGTACTTGTACTGATCAACGGGGAACTGTGGGCCGTGTACCTCAATTCAAAGAAAGTGATCAAAGACACTTTCGTGCACTTTATTGCTAACTGTTGTATGAAGGGACACCGCAACGATTGCAGCTGATCATAATTGAGGAGTCAATCCATAGCCGCATGCTCACACAATCACATTCACATCAAAAGAAATCATGGTAAATGCATATCTTCATCAATTGACTCTGATATTTTCAAACCATGCTTCTGCTACGCTACTAGAAATATTATGAATCATCAAAAAGCTTCCGCAACTCTGATGAGAAGATATCATGATCCTAAATGTGAGCATGTCAGTCCAAAAGTCACAACTTCACATGATGGCAAAAACAACAAAGGATGAGTCAGGGATTTATGGTGGCTGATGATCTCAAAGCTGGCTAAAAAATTAATCATCCCGTGGATCACTCAAAGACCTCCACTTGAGATAACAAAACATGCAGAATATGAAGAATCAAAGACTACGATCTACAGAGCAAAGAACTTAATCAAGAATCCAAGAACAATCAAAATGTAATATCTGTTTATATTCAATGTAAATTGAGGTGACCTCCCTTAGGGGGAGATTGTTAGGATTTAGAAAATCCTTTAGTTAAAGTGCCGGTCACCTCAAGTATATGTATTTGTTAGAAAGCTAGTAGTCGTAGTCAAGTTATGTTAATAAGTAGTTTGTTTAGTAACACCGTGGAGGACGGACGGGTCTTTACCCACTGTATGCCTGATCCACAGCCCGTAGGAGGCGAGTCTTGTAAGATACTATAAATACCCTCTACCTCTCAAGGTAGAGGGTTGGAGCTTCAATACCATTTTTCTTTGTTTTCAGTTCTCAACTCTCTTTACTTTCTCTCTCTAAACCATATAAACCATACACCTCTTATGATGTTATAATGTGTTTATGAAATCCAATATGTTACAGAAACTATGGGCCATGGATTAAAACCATGGGTCATGGATATTATCCATATATGACATAAGCATGATGTCATGCAATGGGTTATGGGTCAAGCTCCATGGATATGGGTCATGGACTTTGGGTTGTACTCAACTACATTCAATGTATTTGGTCAATGGGTTATGATACTTAAGTTTCTACCCATTTATATTACCCAATATATTACATACTAGTTATGTGTATATTTTACCCAAATATGTAAACACTAGTTGTTGTACATATGTAATATTAAATCATAAAATCACTTATACTTGTTTTAGTGTTTTATGTGAAAACGTAAGTGTGTTAGAAAACTATTGGCTCAAACCATTTACGTATTTTATTTGTTTCGTTAAAATGATTTTACGTTTGTTATCGACAAAACATTAGAAGATCGTAAAATATAAATAAACGTTTTTACGGCTTATTTGTATTAACAGGTATGAATGGTTCTTTCGCTTTGACTGTCGGTTTGAGGATGATAAGTAGTACTCATATAACGCTGACGGTAAGGATCTCCAAAAGTGGGATGTAAAATGGCTATCTCGATCGAAAATGATAGATATCGGTACTCCATGACGCGATACTATCTCCTTGATATACAGCCGAGCGAGCTTGACAAGACTATCGACCTCGCTAATGGAAAAGAAGTGAGCAGACTTAGTCAAAGTATCTACGATTACCCAGATAGCGTCATTACCGCTAGCTGTTCTCGGTAATTTGGTGATAAAGTCCATGGTGATTCACACCCATTTCCATTCTAGAAGTTCGGGTTGAACTAAGAGTCCTGAGGGTTTCTGGTGTTCGGCCTTTACCTTAGAACACGTCAAGCACCAACTGACATACTACACTATGTCGGCTTTAGGCCACCAGTAGAGTTTCTTAAGGTCTTGATACATCTTATCGACTCCGGGATGAATAGAGTATTTTGACTTATGCGACTCGTGCATAATCAACTCACGGATTCGGCCATGAAATGGTATCCAGCTTCTGTCTCTGAAGCATAAGGTTCCGTTGGAACGCTTCAAGAAGCCGTTTTTACTTTCTACCATTCCAGGCAGATTCTCATAAGGACGGTTCTCTTCCGTTAATGCCGCAGCTTGGGCGGCTAAGATTTGAGATGATAGAGGTGAACTAATGGTCATTCCTAGGGATTGAACGAGTAAAGGTGGAATGTTCTTCTTACGACTAAGGGCATCTGCCATTACATTGGCCTTACCGGGATGATAACTGTGGAAAACTAGAAGGGGGGTTGAATAGTTTTACCAATTTAAAACTTTCCTTTTAAATATTTAGATCGACTTATGTCAATCTATTTGATTGTTTATGTTGGACGTTGATAGATAGATATATAAACGTGTAATGAAAGATAAAGAGTAAGAAGCACATCACCACGACACAAGTATTTATAGTGGTTCGGCTACAAGGACACCTTCCTTGCCCTACTCCACTCCCCGAGTCACCTACTCGAGAGTTCGTAAACACTACACCAACTCCTTATGGCGGAGAAGCCTTCACAACGTCGCTTAACCTTTTTCCGGTACAAAGCTAAATACCGGGTTCCTTCATACCAAGGCGAACCACACCTAACACAACGTTGCCTACCCTTTATACGGTGATAGGCTAACCACCGAGTTCTTTCACACCAAGGAGAACTAATCCTATCACAACGTTGCCTAGCCTTTATTAGGTACTAGGCTAAGCACCTAGTTCCATTACTATGGAGGAACTACTACCCTTCACAACACAACACCTAATATCAAGGAGATCCACTCCTTGTTA
>OU343221.1:165814759-165942654 GCA_910596185.1 Chrysanthemum makinoi
CCTAATGCTCTGATTCTAAAAAACAAATGTTTGTCACTAACAAGACAAATGTTTAATTTCAAATATTTTTCCTTCTAATGATTCCTCTGAAAAATATTTGCAATCTTATGAAAACTCAATTGATTTGAAAACACTTCGGACTCTATTTTTGAAAATCAAAAGAACTTATCAAGTTTCAAAATCTCAATCCATCAATCAACAAATTTCGTCATTGATTGAGGGGAGAATGATCTTTCAATTAAATCAAAAAGTGTTCTTTTCAAACAATTTGCACTTAAATGAGCAAGGTCTACTCTAAAATGTTTTACAATATTTTACACAATTGGTTCAAGACCTTGGTTATTATTATGTTTTCAAAAGATAATTATGCATGTTTAATCAATGGAGTTTAAAGTCTCAAAACCGATCCTTATCGCTTAAAAGTTTCATAATCAAGTCACTGTTCTCCTTAAAAGCTTTCAAAATCAATTTAAATCTACAGAGATCACAAATCTCAAATGATTTGATAATTGTGATCGGGGAGAATTTGTGATTTAAATTGGATTTAAACTGATAATTCGATAAATGGTTTCATAAGTGTTTAGCATGTTTTCCTCCCCGCATGTGACAAACGATTTCAAATTTTCCATGCACATGTTGAGGGGAGCATCTATTTTAAACCTCAAATTATTGAAACGTGATTGAATTGTCTCTAAGTGCAGGTTCCCTCTAATATGTGCAAAACTCTTTCAAAATTCGAGGCACATATTGAGGGGAGCAAACTTTTGAAAACCTCATCCTTCCTCAAAATGTTTTATCTACTCAAATTGATTGGGAAGTGATGATGATCATTTTAGAAAATGTTAATCAAAAGATTGAACCTTTCATTCTTAATCTAACGATTTCAAAGATCTCTTGCCTCCATGTGCTAAACAAATTGTAAATTTTTATGCATATGTTGAGGGGAGAATTTCTAAAATATCAAAACAATTAAGATACAAAATGCTTTGATTCTATATCACAAGTATCTTGATTGATTTTCAAATGGTTTTCAATTGGTTTCAAGGCGGAAGAACTATACCAAAAAGACCGACCAACTTTACTTTATGTATGGTGATATAAGGATGATAAGGTTAGATTGAGGTCCCATGATCCGCCAGAACCGGAGGGATCTACCCAGGGACAATCCACTAGATAGTGTAGAAGTCCTTAGGTATGATGAAAAAGGAGAAAAGTGAGATATGGGAAGAGTGCGGATTGAGATAGAGCTAGTACTGGAATAAACCCAACAAGGTTCTAGTAATGAAGTCTCGGTAAGCAATAAAGGGGTTGAAGAATGAAAAAGAATTGAATGTGAAAAGGGTGAAAAGAAATAGCCCTCCATTTATTCAACCTTAGGGCGTAAACCGGTTCAATTCATATACTACGGTGGTTACCAAGGTAACATCGGTATTAAGACAAGACGTCATGGACCCAAAGGACGACCGCACTTCAACTTTCCAAACCACTCAAGTTCCTCTTAAAAGGAATTGTTTCATTCTCACGGGGAACCGACATAATCTATCGACTTTCTCTTAGAGATTGTTGATATTGAAGTAGGAGACCCTCTCCCTAGTCTCCATAGGAACCAAATGTACACAATTGAGTCTAGAGCCACGAGATCATCAATAAATCTCTTTAGGACACTTTCAATGAAGACTCTCTTTTCACACAATGTGGAAAGAGAGATTATATCTTATGAGTCCTACGCATTATCCTTGTGGTATTGCTAGAACATCCGAGTGATATGCAAACATATTCACAATGAAGATGGAAAGCCTTCTAGAGCCAACATCAAACAAGCTCCGGGTAGGTGGCATGTGAGATCTATCCAATAGATCAACCATGTGACAACTGAAACAATGGGGCGATTCAATCTTTTGAATCAATCCGGTTCAGGTTATGGATTGACGGATACCTTTGAAAACCGGTCGTTGTGCTTAAAAACTCTTTTCTTTAGCACATCGACTGTGTACTTATTTCTCAAAATAAAAGGTGTTTATGATTGATAATTGATTTTCATTAAAACCTTCGTTGTATTGCAAAACAATTTCTATTGAGCAATACACGATTGTTTTTCAAATCTCTTTTCATCAATCGCTGAATCTCATTTCGCCGTTCACTCACTCGTGTTGTCTTCTTTGAGACGTTCCGGTTTGAGAACGCAGAGCAATGCGAAACCCTGTCAAGGAAATTCTTCGAATTATACATGATCACAGGCAGTACTTGTACTGATCAACAGGGAACCGTGGGCCGTGTACCTCAATTCAATGAAAGTGATCAAAGACACTTTCGCGCGCTTTATTGCTAATGTTGTATGCGCAGTACGCCCGGCGTTGCATGATCGAATGAAGCGGTCAATTCACAGCCGCATGCTCACACAACACATTCATATCTAAAGAAATCATGATTGGTGCATCAATGACTCGGATATTTTCACTCCATGCTTCGCTACCGCCAATATCATGAATCAACGAAAGCTTCCGCTACTCAGATAAGAATAAATCATGATCCAGAATGTGAGCATGTCGGTCCAAAAGTCACAACATCACATAATACCAACACCACAATGGATGAGTCAGAGATTAATGTGACTGATGATCTCAAAGATGGCTCATAACCCATGATCACGTGGATCAGTTAAAGACCTCCACTCAGATTATCCAATCATGCAAAAATGAAGAATCAAAGACTACGAGCTATAGAACAAAGAACATGGACAAGAATCCAAGAACAATCTCAATGTAATATCTGTTTGTATTCAATGTAATTTTAATGTGTGTTTGAGGTGACCTCCCTTAGGGGGAGATTGTTAAGATTTGGAAAATCTAGTAGTTGAAGTGTCGGTCACCTCAAGTATATGTATTCGTTAGAAAGCTCGTAGTCGTAGTTATTAAATGTTAAGTAGTATTTAGTTTAGTAACATCGTGGAGGACAGACGGGTCTTTACCCACTGTATGCCTGATCCACAGCCCGTCAGGTGGCGTTTTATGTAATGACTATAAATACTCTCTACCTCCCAAGGTAGAGAGTTGGAGCTCATAATAAGATTTTTCTTTCTCTCACTAAAGTTCCCAAACCTCTAACTCTTTCTCTCTCTAGAAACCATCTTATACGCCTCTTTGGTTTATGGTTTGATGTGTATGTGAAATCCAATATGTTACACGGATCCCTAGGATTAGCCTAGCCGGATCCCTCCCTTGAGGGAACCGCGGGATTCGTGTCATCAGATCAGCAATACAGCATTCCTTGCATCAAAATAGCTTACTAGGATACATCACTTTAGCTAAACATAAGATGTTAAAAATTAACTAAGTCTATTTCAAGGATGAGAAAGGGTTAGGCTCACTTGTAGCTTACACAAAGATCCTAGTCAAAATATTTCTTGATTTATCAACAAATCAAAACTCACCATATTTCCGCTTCAATCTCACAAATCGTTTTTCATCCTTCAAAACACCTAGGTGGACATATTGAACAATTTTAGGAAATTGTTTCTAGTCATCTTTATCTCAAAGTGGGTCAAAAATTAGTTTTTCAATTCTTGTAATTCTTTAAGGATTTTTCAAATTTCACCTCAAGCTAAAATCTAATCTCTAGGATCATTTATTATGACTTGAAACCACTAAAACCCTTAGTGTTATCCTTGAACATCCATTGGTAGTCATCTAGTCCCATCTTCTTTCCATAAAAAGCAATCATTTGCTACAACATTCATTACTCTTGATCATTCAAGTGTACCCTCATCTTAGGAACTTAGGAGAACTGAAACACTCAAAAATAATATAGGATCTAGCCTTTAGAAACATGATTTCTAACCTGTCATAACTACTGAGAGCCGGATCCCTAGGATTAGCCTAGACGGATCCCTTAAAGAGAGGGAACTGTGGGATCCGGGTGACAGTTTATGTCAAACATTGCTAAAACAATCATTTCAACTCATCTTCCTAACTCAAACACTCCATCTCATCTTAAATGAGTTCCTAGATCAGTGAAACTCTGAACTTCAACCTTGTGCATGTTAATCATCACATTTCCAAGAATCTTAGTGGCTTAAGTCTTAAATGCACTTGCCAAGCTCTTCCCTTTATAAGCCATATTGCTAAGAACACTTTAGTCATCAAACACAAACACAATTATCAGCAATTACAACCATCTTCCTTAGTCATTTCAACATGAAAAAGGCTCCTAGTGCTAACTCATCCACTCAAGAACCACCCAAGAAACTTGCTAGGCTCATACACGAAGTTTCCTCAACCGAATCATCTCTGGTTAAGTCCACTAATGCTAGGATTTCTCCTACACCAAGGAAACCAATCAAACTAATCCCCAAGAAAATTGTTTCACTAGGATTTCATCACCAAACTCTACCAAACCAAACATACCCTCCATAACTCAACCAGCATCATTGGTGCCTAGAGCCACCTCACAATCATCTCCACATTCTGACAATGTAGAAGACTTACCTCCTTGGCCATCTCACCTTCCACCACTACCAACAAACTCACTTGAAAAGGTTGGGCAACAAAATCAAAATATTGAATCAACACTTGATCCAATGTCAAACTCTCTCATTCCCCCCAATAGTCCATTTTGGATTATGAGAAGACATCAAAGTCAACCACCCGACCACATGGAAGTTGATGCTTCTTTACCTCCACCCTCAAACATTGTAGAGCCATCACTTAATGAGCCTCCATCAATTCCTCCTTCATTTGTAGATCCTCAACCCACTTCACTTGAACTTCCACTTCAAGAAATTCAAAACCATGACAAGGATTGCTATCATTGTAAACATGTTGAAAGGTTGATACATGAACTACGTGAAGAGCAACGTTTCATGTTTTATCACCTCCTCGAACGTTTTGAAGAGGTCAACAAGCCTAAACTACAATGAGAATCATAGTCACAAGCTCAAACTTAGAACGTTTACGAAACTTATCTCATCCTTGATCATCATTAAGTTTTTAGTTGAATCTTGAGTTTGGGTAACTCATTAGCGTTAGTAGCACTTGTATTGCTAGTTCATTCTCTTAGTTTTAGAGATTTGTTTAATCATCTCTTGTTTTTATTGAATGAATATCTATATGCCATAATTGTTCTTTGCTTTGTGCTTTGTGCTTGATATATCATATACTACTTCACATCTTCATTAGCATTGATTGAAACACTCTCATTGCTGAAGAAACTGTCAACTGACAGCCGGATCCCTCCAAAATACCTAAACGGATCCCTCCATGAAGGGAACCGTGGGATCCGTGGTACGTGTTTAAGCACAAATTTCTACTAACTTGAGTTTTATTTGCTTGAAATTATTCACTATACTCTTGTTTTCTAACCTTTACTTTGTAGATTTTCAAAATACATATGAAGATTTTTGACACCATAAAGCTAGGGGGAGCTTTGTGTCAAACGATATTGCAAAAACATTTGCAACTTAATCCGATTTTGGATTATACTTCATGACACCCCATTGCAACTTTGCAATCTTCAAGGGGGAGCACGTTTTTCATCACTTAGATGAACCATTTGCAAACATATTTGCAAACACATTAGTTTATTTACGTTATGTACTTGACGCCCTCTCAAAGGGATGGACTCGTCAAGGGGGAGTTAAGACGAGTACCATTCCCGTCACTTGCTCTCTTTACATTTTCTTTTACATATTTTTCTTATAAAAATTGTGTTAGCTTCTTTCAAACACTTTTTGTTTCGACAAAAATGGGGAGAAGAAAGTAAAAAAACTACTAATTCAAATTTGCTATGAATTTTATTTTTTCTTAAAATAATTTTATGTTTTGTCATCAACAAAAAGGGGGAGATTGATAATACAAATAAGCCGTAAAAACGTTTATTTATATTTTACGATCTTCTAATGTTTTGTCGATAACAAACGTAAAATCATTTTAACGAAACAAATAAAATACGTAAATAGTTTGAGTCAATAGTTTCCTAACACACTTACGTTTTCACATAAAACACTAAAACAAGTATAAGTGTTTCTATGATTTAGATACCTATGTACAACAACTAGTGTTTACATATTGGACTAGCATATACTTAAACTAAGTATACTAAAATTGGTAAAAACAAGTATATACTAAAATGGGTAAAAACAAGTATATACTAAATGGGTAAAAACTAGCAAATGATATTGACTCATAACCCATGGTTTTATATATACCACTTAACCAAGTTCATTGTATCCTTGAGATATATTGTATCTAGAAAGAAAACCATGGATCAACCCATAACCCATGACCCATGACCCATAAACCAAAAATACTCATGGGCAAAGAGGAGCATCCCACGGATCCCTAGCTTTGTGCTAGCCGGATCCCTTGTGGAAGGGATCCGCGGGATCCGGGGAACAGTAGAAAATTTCCTCTATAAATAAAGAGCCATTTCTTCATTAATACTCACCACTTTACACACATACTTCCCCAAGTATTATAACCCTCTAACCTCAAATCCAAGTGATCTATGTAGTTTGTCTTTTATTTTTTGTGTGATTCTCTAGGTTCCTCTTAAAGGCGAGAACACCACTTCTTGAAGACGAGCAAGCTCAAGTCCATGAGTTGCCATGCTTCGTCATCATCAAGACAACTAAGGTTCTCTTGTTGATAGTTCTTTCTTCCTCCGTAGATGTTGGGTTAAAGGCATTAGTGAAGGATGTCGAAAGTGTCAAGATGAAAGCATTAGTGAAAGGTGCTTATCGTCCGTGTCGAGAGCATTAGTGAAGAATGCTAAAGGTGTCAAGACGAAGGCATTAGTGAAGGGTGCCAAGCGTTGTGTCAAAGGCATTAGTGAAGGATGCCTAAGAATCAAATCAAGTGGCATAGGTCGTATAATCGATGAGGTGCATCGTTATACATATAAGTATTTGTTAGTTTCCAAGGATGGTGATATCCTTGATGGTGTTGTAACAAGGAGTGGATCTCCTTAATATTAGGGGTTGTGTTGTGAAGGGTAGTAGTTCCTCCATAGTAATGGAACTAGGTGCTTAGCCTAGTACCTAATAAAGGGTAGGCGACGTTGTGATAGGATTAGTTCTCCTTGGTGTGAAATAACTCGGTGGTTAGCCTATCACCGTATAAAGGGTAGGCGACATTGTGTTAGGTGTGGTTCGCCTTGGTGTGAAGGAACCCGGTATTTAGCTTTGTACTGGAAAAAGGTTAAGCGACGTTGTGAAGGCTTCTCCGCCATAAGGAGTTGGTGTAGTGTTTACGAACTCTCGAGTAGGTGACTCGGAGAGTGGAGTAGGGCAAGGAAGGTGTCCTTGTAGCCGAACCACTATAAATACTTGTGTCGTGGTGATGTGCTTCTTACTCTTTATCTTTCATTACACGTTTATATATCTATCTATCAACGTCCAACATAAACAATCAAATAGATTGACATAAGTCGATCTAAATATTTAAAAGGAAAGTTTTAAATTGGTAAAACTATTCAACCCCCCTTCTAGTTTTCCACAGTTATCATCCTGGTAAGGCCAATGTAATGGCAGATGCCCTTAGTCGTAAGAAGAACATTCCACCTTTACTCGTTTAATCCCTAGGAACGACCATTAGTTCACCTCTACCATCTCAAATCTTAGCCGCCCAAGCTGCGGCATTAACGGAAGAGAACCGTCCTTATGAGAATCTGCCTGGAATGGTAGAAAGTAAAAACGGCTTCTTGAAGCGTTCCAACGGAACCTTATGCTTCAGTGATATAAGCTGGATACCATTTCATGGCCGAATCCGTGAGTTGATTATGCACGAGTTGCATAAGTCAAAATACTCTATTCATCCCGGAGTCGATAAGATGTATCAAGACCTTAAGAAACTCTACTGGTGGCCTAAAGCCGACATAGTTTAGTTGGTGCTTGACATGTTCTAAGGTAAAGGCCGAACACCAGAAACCCTCAGGACTCTTAGTTCAACCCGAACTCCCAGAATGGAAATGGGAGCGAATCACCATGGACTTTATCACAAATTACCGAGAACAGCTAGCGGTAATGACGCTATCGTAATGTGAGATCGTTTGACTAAGTCTGCTCACTTCTTTGCCATTAGCGAGGTCGATAGTCTCGACAAGCTCGCTCGGCTGTATATCAAGGAGATAGTATCGCGTCATGGAGTACCGATATCTATCATTTTCGATCGAGATAGCTATTTTACATCCCACTTTTGGAGATCCTTACAGTCAGTGTTATATGAGTACTACTTATCATCCTCAAACCGACAGTCAAAGCGAAAGAACCATTCATACCTGTTAATACAAATAAGCCGTAACAACGTTTATTTATATTTTACGATCTTCTAATGTTTTGTCGATAACAAACGTAAAATCATTTTAACGAAACAAATAAAATACGTAAATGGTTTGAGCCAATAGTTTTCTAACACACTTACGTTTTCACATAAAACACTAAAACAAGTATAAGTGATTTTATGATTTAGTATTACATATGTACAACAACTAGTGTTTACATATATGCGTAAAATATACACATAACTAGTATGTAGTATATTGGGTAATATAAATGGGTAGAAACTTAAGTATCATAACCCATTGACCAAATATATTGAATGTAGTTGGGTACAACCCAAAGTCCATGACCCATATCCATGGAGCTTGACCCATAACCCATTGCATGACATCATGCTTATGTCATATATGGATAATATCCATGACCTATGGTTTTAATCCATGGCCCATAGTTTCTGTAACATATTGGATTTCATAAACATATTATAACATCATAAGAGGCGTATGGTTTATATGGTTTAGAGAGAGAAAGTAAAGAGAGTTGAGAACTTAGTGAAAACAAAGAAAAATGGTATTGAAGCTCCAACCCTCTACCTTGAGAGGTAGAGGGTATTTATAGTATCTTACAAGACTCGCCTCCTACGGGCTGTGGATCAAGCATACAGTGGGTAAAGACCCGTCCGTCCTCCACGGTGTTACTAAACAAACTACTTATTAACATAACTTGACTACGACCACGAGCTTTCTAACAAATACATATACTTGAGGTGACCAGCACTTTAACTAAAGGATTTTCTAAATCCTAACAATCTCCCCCTAAGGGAGGTCACCTCAATTTACATTGAATATAAATTGATATTACATTTTGATTGTTCTTGGATTCTTGATTAAGTTCTTTGCTCTGTAGATCGTAGTCTTTGATTCTTCATATTCCGCATGTTTTGTTATCTCAAGTGGAGGTCTTTGAGTGATCCACCGGATGATTAATTTTTTAGCCAGCTTTGAGATCATCAGCCACCATAAATCTCTGACTCATCCTTTGTTGTTTTTGCCATCATGTGAAGTTGTGACTTTTGGACTGACATGCTCACATTTAGGATCATGATATCTTCTCATCAGAGTTGCGGAAGCTTTTTGATGATTCATAATATTTCTAGCAGCGTAGCAGAAGCATGGTTTGAAAATATCAGAGTCAATTGATGAAGATATGCATTTATCATGATTTCTTTTGATGTGAATGTGATTGTGTGAGCATGCGGCTATGGATTGACTCCTCAATTCTGATCAGCTGCAATCGTTGGGGTGTCCCTACATACAACAGTTAGCAATAAAGTGCACGAAAGTGTCTTTGATCACTTTCTTTGAATTGAGGTACACGGCCCACAGTTCCCCGTTGATCAGTACAAGTACTGCCTGTGATCGTAGAATTCGAAGAATCTTCTTGATAGGGTTTCGTACTGATGTGCTACGTGTGAACAAGTTTTAAATTTATAAAAGGTGAATTACCAATATTACCAATAACACATATGAGCAAGTATACTCGTCCGTTATAGCAAGATTATGAAGGTAAGTCGAGATCGTTCGCAGGGATTTGAGTGAATCTAAGCACAAGTTTGAATCAACAGAGTCTATCCAAAACATATAACAAAGCAAATAGATATAATTAAATTTAGATGATTAAAAACTACACTTGCTTAAACTAGTTTCATATCCTTGATTAATGTGATTGTGATAACCTCTTAACATGTTGGTTGTGATAATTAGTTGGTGTACTAATCTATTGTTCTTACAAGTTAAACCTTCGTCAAGATTTTAGTTCATAAAAACAAGCATTAAGTTTAACCAATCAATACAAGATCAATTCAAGTTTCATAAGTTTACTTTCATAAACTTAAACACAAAAACATCCACTTGTTTCATCAAATTGCTTAAGAAATGGTCAATACAAAAGGTAACCGATCATAGACAAAAGGCTACAATTGATCCTCAACAACTAATATTACGACCTTTTAGATGTCTCCAACCAATCCAATTTTATAATCAAAAAGTGTTTTTATTACAACCACACCTTAGTTCCTTTGTATAATCAAGAATAATGGGTAAAAACAATCATCCATAGACAAAATGATTATAACTAGTTGAATAACAATAAGTTCTTTCGACCTCTACAATTACTATCAACTAGTCAAACTTGATTAACAAATGTCACTATAAAACTTTAGCACAATTGGATCTTAGAATCAACTTGAAATTGAATTAAAACATGTTAACACAATCACTAACTAATCATATGATAATCAACATCATTTAAGCAAATGTATAAAGAAACTAGCCGCTCATAGCAAACATGAACATAAACTCAGAACTTTGAACATTAGAAAACATGATTAAAAGTCTTACAATGCTTGGAATAAAATTACAAATGGTGGAGTAATGATTCCCAAAGTATTGGGGTAGACTTCTTGGTGATTTGGCCTTCAAATGTGGAACTTCTAGAACTTCAAACTTTCCTGGACTTCTAAGGACGAATTTGAGAGCTTAAGAGCTTTGTTTGATGAGTAGAGAGAGTTGTATTCAAGTGTGTGTCTCATATGCTCACAAAAGGCCTCTATTTATACTAGTTCCAAAGCCTAGGGTATTAATTGCTGAACTTGGCCTCCAAGGAGTAAGGAAGGGACTAGAATACACCAAGAGAAGGACCTAGAATCGTTTGGATGCAAAGAGGAAACTTAGTGATGAAGATTTGACAGATACAGGTCCTCCAACCGGATCGGTTACATGACCAACCGATCCGGTTGGTCTTCTACAAATGGGCCAACCGTTTCCGGTTGCGGGTGGCGACCGAACGGTTGGTGATGGCGTTTTGGCACTTTATGGTCATTTTCCAACCGATCTGGTTGCACTCGCAACCGATCCGGTTGGATCCTGAATTACAGAAACTTGATCTTTACTTCTTTGTTTTGTAGAAATTGGTTCTTCGATCACTATGGTACTTGAGATACTGATTTGTGCTTGACATGCTATACTGAAACGGGAATCTTCTATTTGTTGAACATTACTTTACTTTTCCTTCCGTTTCCCTGTACTTGGTATTAAATACTAGACAAACATCTTTTGATGCAATTAGGCACTGAAATCACACAAATATAACCAAATAACATATACAAAAGCACACATAACGCTACTAAAAACATGTACAATCTGAGCGTTATCAAATTCCCCCACACTTAAACTTTGCTTGCCCTCAAGTAAATCTAGGAAAAACAACATCCACTGGTACAAGATCGTGATTATGAAAAATGTGATGCAAATCTACCAAGTACGAGTACGAGAGAAGATTCATCAATTATGCTTTTAAAGGTGAAACATTCAAGATGTTTGACAATATCCAATGATTTTCTTGCATGATTAACATTTCAAAACACCTCACAAAAAAGGAACGAAATATAATTCACTCAATCACTCATTTAGTGGAGTAACAAGATAAATCACACTCATTGCTCAGTCATGATTAGATTATTACCATAAGCTTGTACAAGAAACAAAACTCCACCGACGTGGCGTGAGCACCAAGTAAAAACATCTAAAGAGGACTTTTATTCGGGTTATAATGATATGGCTTCGGGTTAAGGGTACGGATAAGGCATGGGAGTGTTTATGAAATTTGTGTTAAAATAAAAATAAAATCAAGTCTAATACCCATGTTGCTAGCTACCAAACAATCCGCGAACCAATGAATGATTATAGCTTCATTTTCTCCTTTTCGGCTTTCCACAGCTTTTTGCTTTGCTTTGACATGACAATTTTTCTTCAAACATAGCACATTGGCTAATATATCCATACTTTCAATTTTTTTTTGATCATAATATGGCTCAATCAATCTCACAAGATGTGGTACTCATAATCATTTGAACAATCTTCACTTTCCAGGTGACTAGCAACCAATCGTTTAGACATTGATAAGGGTTAGGCTAAGGTTTAAAGTGTAAAATCTTTTTGTATTTTCTATGTGAAGCAAAAGTGAAAAGGATGGCTCAGAGGGTGTAACTAGGGGTATCTAGAGCTAAAAATGAGCACTACAAATGGGTCCATGTGGGTGGTTAACTAACCGATGTGGCTAGCTAATATAGCATGATATGAAAAATGGAAGGCCATTTGGGTTAAATCCTAATGTGACTCTTTATCACACGAATTCACTTATATCACACGAATGTGATCTCACTGCGGTCTGGTAATGATTTACAAGTACAAGTTCTAGAATAAATAAAATCACCGGCACGCTCATAGCAAAAGATTTAAGCATAAAAGATGTATGCTTCTTATAGAACAGGCTCAAATCCTCACAATTTTAGTGGAAAGGGCTACATAAAACCTAATAATTTTACACATAAATCTATATAATTTATAAAAAAACCTCAAACTGAATAAGTCGTATTTAAATAAAAGGAAAATCGCATAAAAGTGTACCCGGCTTATACCAAGTTTCAATCTAAAATACTCCACTTTTTTTCTGAATTTAGTGTATCCAACTTTTTTTTTAGTTGCAATGTTAGTCGATTTATAGGTTACCATGTCACCACTGCCATACTTATGCATCTTTTCCGATCAAATTCCGGCCAACTTCCGGCTACCTTTTTCTCAATCACATTTTTCACAAACCATCTCATGGCCTCATCTTCACTACTACACCATCTCACAACCCAAACCACATCACAACTTCACCATCTCACAACGTAAATATCTCCACAGGCCAAATCATCTCACGACCTGAACACCTCATGAACATGATCCACCTCACAGTCGACGGCCGGAAAAGAAAAGGGCGTGCAGCGGCTGTCTTGCGTGCGGCGGTCAGTATGTTTTAACATTCAACGATGTCACCATAAACATCTTATAAAAACTAATGACTAAACTTCAAAGAAAAGGACGAAAGAAAAATAAACTTAGGGTACGTTTGTTATGTAGATGTAAGGGTAGCAATTTTTGACACGACACGAACCCGACACGAAGTTAAACATGTTTGGGTCAAGGATAAACAGGTTTGGATAAATAACAGGTCAACATGTCTAACCCGTTTAATAAACGGGTCGTGTTTGGGTTGAGTTAGTATTAAACAGGTCAACCCATGAACCCCGTTTAAGTTATATAAGCCACTAAAATTAAAATATGTAACTTAGATTTCATGTTGGATTTTTATTAAATGTACTATGTTATGTACTTAATATATGTGTAAGTTACGATTATAGTCAAATATCATTGAAATTGTCGCGTAGTTATTTGTATGTTATTATTATCATTTTTTAGATCTTTATATCGTTTTTTGCATTTAAACAAGTTAAATCGACAAACCACTAACCTTATTCACCGCTTGACCTCTTTATTTAAACAGGTTAAACGGGTCACAAATTGGTTACACATGTTATGCAAGTCAAAGTTAGGGTTGAGTTTCTTGACACGATTAATAAATGAGTCGTGTTTTGGTAGAGGTTAAAATAACACGTCAAACCGCGAACCCGAATAGATTAACCCGAACAAGACTCGATTGCCACCCCTATGTAGATGGGATTGGAATAAGATTTGCATTTAGGAATGATTTGAAAGAAAGGTAAGAGAGAGAAAATTAATATTTATACTATTTATAATGGAGAAAAACACTTCTCTCATATTTATTATTTTAAGACCACCATAAATACAATTTTAAGCAAATACTACCTTATAAGCATTATTTACAAGTATCTAAAGCACACATAAAACTAAAAACACACTATTCATATAATACAGTTAATACGCTATTAAAAACACCCATTCATTCAAAAATACAACTTTTTAATCACAAATTACAGTATAATTAAGCTTCCACGCATGAATAAACAAAAAATAGATTTTTAAGCAAATACAAGTAAATAAGCATAATTTACAAGTATTTAAAGCACAAATAAAACTAAAAAAAACATTATTCAACACATACTATTAATACACTATTAAAAACACGCCTTCATCAAAAATATACAACTATTTAACCACAATGTACAATCTAATTAAGCTTCCAAAACATAAATCTGAAATCCAGCAGTCCAAAACAAAATAACATTCGTTCTTCGAAATATTTAGTCACATGGTACCCTCCGCCACATCACACGGATACCCTGCTAGTTATAATAAATATATATTTGTTTTCATATATAAAAATGAATTTAAAAAAAATAAAAATAAATAAATTAAATATAGTTATCTAGCACACAAATAAAGAGATTACCCATCGATTCCTACCATTTTTGGTTCAAACCTTGATATATCATGTGGAATGAGTGGCCCCACAACTTTTGACAATGAATCCTAATTTCTAAATCTAAGGCTGGCCACAATGGCCAAGGTTATCATCGGTTATAGCCCTCGGTCGAGCAGGGTCGAGCCACTGTGAGCCCATCGGTTGGCGTCGGTTGGGGAGAGAAGAAAGGTGAACTCGGTTGAGCACACAACCGAGTTTCACAAGCTCAAACTTCCACTTTTCCAAAACTTTTTACAACATTATAAATACCAACCAACATATTTTTAAACACACAATTTCAAACACAATTCAACTTCAAAATTCACACTTCTCTTTACGCAAGATTATTATGTCTTGCCGTCTACCGCATTCTGCTAAAGATATGCAAACGTACGTTCAAAATCAATGCAATAACGACGATGAGGCTCGAAAAGATGCTATTATACGCGTCATCCAATTGTTTGAGCAGGGGAGGACAGAGAAGTTGCAGATGAGAGACAACTACAAGAGTTGCAACGACATCAGCACTGAACGAAAAGGTGTGATCGAGAAATTTCTGAAGGAGGAAGCCCGCAGAGATGACGAAATTATTGACAAGTTGTGGAAGTGTGTTCAACGGGTAACGAACAACATCAACACCAAAGTCAATTGGAGCTATCGGGTGAACAAAGATGATGATCCAGGAGTCTCCGGTGAGGAATCTCCGGTAGACGAGGAAGCTTTGTCTCGCCTCGAGGATTATATACCTCCCGCGTATGATCCTGCGGACGAGGAGTATTCAGATTAGGATTTAAGATTTAGGATTTATGTATTATGTATTTCGTATCGTTTAATTTTTAATATATTGTAATGTTTTTATTTATTTTTAATGAATTTTAATTTTGTTTTTAAAAATATTTGAATTAAAAAAATAATAATAAATAAATAAATAAATAAAAATTCTCAGGTCACCACTGTGGCAACTAGGTCGTCGTCAGGTCGTCGGAGAGAGAAAGCTGATGTGGCACCAACGAACTAGTTCGCCACTGTGTCTAGCCTAAAACTTCAATCAAATGACAATTTTTTCTTTCATTCTCCCAATCCCATTCTAACACCACAAAACAAACACACCCTTAGTGATTCCATATATAATATTTCTCATTATTCATTATTTTCTCTATTTTGGTAAAAATGTTGGGATTATTCATTTGTCACAAAATTTGCTTGACACTGGTTTGCATTTGATAAAAAGAAAAACACAATAAAGCTACAGAGGTCAAGCGGGTCATTTGTGAAAAAGTGAAAACATGTTAAACCGGAAAGTGAAAACAAGTGATTAAAAAAACTAGCCGAAAGTTGGCCAAATTTTGGTCAGAGAAGATGAAGTATAGTTGTTGTAACCTGAAAACCTATAAATTATCTAACATTGCAACTAAAAATTAGGTACACTAAATTTAGAAAGAAAAAAAATAGAGTACTTTAAATTAAGAGGATTGATTGGGATGCCTAATTCGTATGCCTAATAATATGCCTAAACATATGTGTCAGCATCCTATTGATACAGGGGACCCGCTTTTTCACAAACCAATAATTTATTGCCACATCTATTAGACACACAATTAGTCACATATTTTAAGTCGCCCAATCATTTTCCTTAAATTAAAGTTAAGTATAAGCTGAGTACACTTTTATGCAATTTGTCCTTCAATAAATAGATAAGATCTTTCGATTCCAAACTGTTTAGATATAACTTCGACCCAACCCACTTAACATGTTTATCTAATTGGCTTTGCGAGTTAAACGTGTCACTAGTTATACATGTCAACTCATTTAATCAATTATTTAATTTTTACACATGGAAAAAGAGAACTTATACGAGTTAATAAATTGACTCATTTATCCTCCAAGAGGACCTGTCTATAAATGAGTTATTAGGTTGTGAAACGTATAAAAAATCATTAAACCAAATAATAATAATGCCATTGATATACTCATTATTATACTACTAGAGGAGTACCCGTGCATAGCAACGGGATTTAATAGCGGTAGACAGTTGTAGTGATAAAAAAAGTTTATGGGCTACAAACAAAAAATAAAAAAGTTCAAGAATTTGAGGATTAAACACGATTTAAATTGAATGAAAATAATATAGGTTATGGGTTATAAACGAAAATAATAATAAAATTTTATGGTTTCCATTTATAGTTTTCTTAATTTTTCACTTTCAAGCATATGGGTTTTTCCATTATATATAGTATAGATATAGATATATTATTTAAACCTATACGCATTGTTGTTCCAAATAACAAACCAAACACACCCTGATTAACTTTTTACATCTTAAAGCCTCGAGTTTATTAGGCGCGCATTTCTAGCTTTCGATGTGTTAATCTTGATTAGTTTATTAGCCTTTTGACTCATTACACTTGTAGAGAAGTCATGAGAGTCTAGCTTATAAAAAGTTATTGAGAGTCTGGCTTATGAATCTGGATTGATGTGTAGTTACAAAGGCATGTGAGATTGCTTTATTATCTCGAGTCTTAGATACCATGTATATTATTTATAGGCAACAACACACTCAACTATCAACACCTTGTACCGAGTATGTTTTACACACTTGAACTCTTAACCTTTTGGTTAATACGTCACTCAAAAACTATTATACGAAATGACCTTTGATATGTCGTGCACATGTTATAAATGCTTAGTTTATGTAAAACTGATTTGATAAAACTACATGTCCAACTTATATATGTTGGTTGGATGACTTAGGAGAAGTAATGAGCAATCGCCCCGGCCAATTTAGTTATTTTTTGCTTATTCGGCATATCAATCCAAACTAATCGCTTATCAACTTCTTGAAAGGGTAAAGGCTAAAATGTATGTTGTGTGTTTCCAAAATGCATAAATTGTTTTCAAGAGGCTTCAAATCAAACGCATTGCACTCATTTCCTCATCACGAAACGTGCGACACACACCATATTTGCCAGTGTCGTCACTAAAACATTTCCGACCTCGGTCCTCACTTTCTTATTCTCAAGAGAATCTCTCCACACTCATAAACTCTTCCGTTAACAAACTTAACTGACCACACAATAGGAGTGTAAACGAGTGGAGTCTTGCTAAGCTCGAGCTTGGGAGAGCTTTAGGTTTCAAGCTCGTGCTCGACTCATCATCTAAAACTTAAGTTCAACTATTTCCAAATCTCGAGCTCGAACTTAATGAAATATCGACATATCAAGCTCGACTCAACTCGATTTTTATGAAAATTAAGTAATACGTAGTAACATGTATATAAAAGAGTAAAACCGCCGACTCGCTTCAATTTAAAAAAATGGTTTTGTGGTCCCCAATAAGTACACTTTCCCGCCAATTTAGAAAAGCTGTAGGATGGTTCATGGTGGGGTTTTGACATTGGGGTTAGGGTTTGATGTGTATGTTAACAGCTCTTTGGTTTATTTCAGGAGATGTGGTATGGAATGCGTTTATAGCAGGGTGTGTGAAGATGGGATGGTTTGATGAGGCGATTGGGGTTTTTTTTTTGAAGAGATGGGACGGGAGAAGGTTAGGGTGAATGTAACTACGTTGGTGACGGTTTTATCTGCTTGTGCCCAGTCGGGGTGTATTACGACAGGTGAACAAATCAGTACTTATACCATGAACCATCAACTTGGTTCAAATGTTCGGGTTGTTTACTAGAAATGTGCATGGAATGTTATGATAGGCGGGTATACACATAGACACTTATAAAGAATCATTAGACCTGTTTAGAACAATGCTGGAATCTAATTACGAACCTAACGGAGTCATGTTTATAAGTATTATTCCAGCTTGTGCGCACTTGGCTACGCTTGATATACGCAAATGGATCCATACTTATATCAATAAGAACTTTCGTGACTCATCTAACACATCTATTTATACCAGTCTTCTTGATATGTATGCTAAATGTGGAGACATATAGAGGCTGCAAAAACAGTATTCAAGAGTGTGAAAACGAAAAATTTAGCTTCATGGAATGCGATAATTTCAGGGTTAGCAATGCAATTTGGGGGTTCAATTGGGTGAATATTTTGCTAAAAAAGTTCTTGAATTGGACACTGAAAGCTCGGGAGCTCATACGCTTTTATCAAATCTTTATGCCGCAAATGGTAAATGGGATGATGTTGCAAGAATTAGAACAAAGTTTAGAGACCAATGATATAAAAAAAAAAAAATCCACGAGTTTCTTGCTAGTGAGAAAACACATCCCATGAGCGACAAAATATATGCTATGCTGGAAGAAACTAATAGTCTACTTGATAATTACGGTCATCTTCCTGATACATCTCTAGCTAGTACTTTATGATACGTACGATGAATTGAAAGAACGTGTGGTGTCTCAAGATACTGAATGATTAGCTATTGCTTTTGGGTTGACTAGTACAAAGCCAATGAAGACTTTACCTGTTTGTGAGAATTGTCATTCGGCTACAAAGTTAATTTCCAAGATTTTGAAAAGGGAAATCATTGCTAGGGATCAGAATCGATTCCATCATTTTAAAGATGGTGTTTGTTCTTGCAATGATCAATCATGACAATAAACTAGAAAATATCCACATGTCTGCAATTCAAAGTGCATCTAGCATAGTAAATAGATTCACCCAATGTATATTTTAAACTAGTGGTTTTTATAAACTAGAACGTCTAATGTTTCAATTCATATGCAACAAGCTTTAGATCAATAATCAGGAAAGACCTAAAATGAGGATTCGGTTGTTTTTTCTCGGGTTTTGACTAGTTTTGCAATTAAAACTTACAAGTTGGCAGTTGTCACCGGGTCAGACCAAAACCAAAAATTACTCCCAGCTTGGTTCAATCCACTCATGAGGGGACAAATGATATGCAGTTCCAAAAAAATCCTTTTGTTGGATGTTTTCCCCATTGTATGTCTGAAAAGTGCATGTTTTGAGTGAATAGTAAACTATCTTCTTGTTCTTGGAATGCAGTATTGGAAAGTAGATCTTGTTCTCCATTTCTCGTGTTTTGGCTTCAATGCATAGACATGTCGTATCACAAATATAAATCATGTGATTTCCTAAACTATCTACTTTCTCCCATTCCTGTTTAGAAACCTCCCAAGTTAATACTTCAACACGTTCTCCAAACTTGCCCACTATGACTTTTAAAATACCGTGACCGCATTTCATTAAATAATATCGTGATGGAGATGTGGAAGAACTTATTGGGACTGTAGCTTCAACAAACGTCGAGGAGTAATTTTCTTCACCCGATTCTTTAAAACCAATAAGTTTACCATCTCCATCCAAGGCATAAAGATCTTGTCCAAAAAATGTAGGCAAACGTATAGAATCTGGCTGAGCACTGACACGTATTGTTCGCCAGGATGATTCCCGAGCTAAATGATGGATCAAAATAAAACATTCATTCTCTATTGAAAATCCAGCAACCATACAATCCGGGGATGTAGGTGGTGCTGAGAAACACGCAGTATCAAAACCATAACCTGTAACCGGAAGCTTGCGGAGATCACGGGTGAAGGGGTTATACAAAACTAAACGCTGAATGTCAAAGCTGAAAAAGAACAACCAACCAAACCTGGAACATAAAATTTCTTGATGAGGTATCGATACATGTAGATTTTTCATAAAGTAGTTGTCACCCAACATCGGATCCGTAAAAGTGATAATCCCTTGATTGTTGTCTACCACCATCAACCATGGTGAAACTGATGAATACGTCTGCATTCTCGTTAATGAAGTTTTTTTGCTCTGTTGTACCAAAGGTGCTGCTACCTCACAAAGTTTGCATGTAGCACGGAAGTTCAGGTATTCCACAACTGCACAATGCTCCATAATCAACTTCAGAATATCAAACGGAAGAGTGAGAAGGTTCCATTCATCAAGTCCAATCCCATTGTCTGTAACTGATCTTACAACTATCTCGTTCTTTTCTTGTTTAGAATCAAGAGTACACTTAGCTCCTCCATGATCATCTTCAGACCTAAGCCACATATGATTTTAAGAAATCATACACTCGATGTAATAAATAAACAGAAATCAATACAAATAAGAATAAAAAAAGAATACCTGCATTCCCATACTGACACATTGCTTGTTGGCAACACTAATGAAGGCGAGATGGTATTTTCTTTGACATGATATGAATACAAAATGTTGTCCATTCTGTCACGAATGTGTATATAACCCCCCAGCTCCGAGGCAATCCCAGGTCTGTAACATGTCAAGTTATCACGAGCAAGATCCACAAAAAATATAGCGTCTTTGAGGTCAAACAATTGTTCCCACAATTGCGTAGTCCCTAGTATGTCATTGAAGTCTTCCAAATCATGCCAACTATTGCTACTCATGTCCAAGCCTTTAAATTTCTCCATATCTTCAGACTTTATACTAGTCATGTCCAATTTAAATAAGTAAACTGCATCAAGTCTTTTCTCAGAAAATCCTACCTCAATGTAGAATAATTCATTACAATAACCTTTCAGAAAATTAGTGTAAGTCAGTTTTTCAGGATGCGCACCCCAGGAAGTACAAGGACCTGACCCTAAGAGCAAAAATTTTATTAAAACTTCTTTGTCTTTAACCAAGATGTCAAGTTGTATGATAAAACGAGCAAAAGAACCTTCGCGACTCACTGCATATATTTTACCATTACACCAAGTTAAATTATGTATAAAATCACCATCTACACCGGTTATTCTTTTGAGTTGGCTAGCGTATGACATCTCGATCCATCTTAACTTCTTTCTTTTACCCACTAGACGAAAAAAAACAAAGGCAGGTTTGTTGGTGCGACTTAACAGGAGAATTGAGCTTGGATCATTAGGAGGGGCTGATAAACAACATTCTCGGAAAGATTCTGAATCTCCATCTTTTAAAGCCAAAGCGGGAAAATGGATCATCTTAGAAGTGACCGGATTCCAAAGAGACCACATTACATTTTGTAAATGGTCAGAAAGAATAACCCAGCCATGATAATATCCTCGGATACGTCTCCCCACCAACTCAGGGATTTGACATTGATATTTAGTAAGCGGGTCATGTAATGTGTAAAAGTATTGGTCTCTAGAACTGTCTTCGTCGGATCCTGTGTTCTGAGAAACAAACCACGGATATTTTGCAGATAACTGAGGCAATAAGTGACATACTGAACCACCATATGAGCTTTTCTTCTGCTCCATCTACAATGTTCATAACAGTATTTACAATGTTAAACTTTTATTTCATTCAAAAGTGCATAACATGCCTTACAAATAAGCAAGAGCAGGTATCACTTTTGTTTCTATGATTTTCTTAAAGTTTTGCTAGCGAGAAACATCAATAAGCCAACAAAATAACCCAAACAATCACTCATAGGGGTTATGAAATTCCAAACACCCCTTATAATCGTAAGTTACTCGTTAAGTACATCATTAAACTAATAAACTGGGCCAATAGGGTATGAAGCTGCTTACCTGGTTTTGACAATTGACCCACTTTTTCGACCCGTAAACAGATTCTTCCCAAAGGGACTCAACATTAATCAAAATTCTATCTTTTAAAACAAAACTATCCATAATTTTTAATTTTCACATCTAAAGATTTTTTTGTAAGAAAAAGCAACCCAAAGATTGATAAGCAGCCCAAAAGACCCGTATCACTACAAGTAAATCATCAAACTAATAACGCAGCAATTTTTATTCCCTAAAAGGTAGTAATGTAGCATCCTAATAAGCAAACTAAACAATCCAAACACTTAAAAAAGCTCCAAATTTAGCTATTTCAAGGATGAAAAAAGTGCTTTTTTGGTATCAAAATAAGCATATAAAACAAGCCAAACAGTGATTGCTTTCTTTTAAAAAAACATATGCAATGCTAAATACCCCATAGAATAGGAACTAATACTAAAGGTAACAGTTTTTCTTACCTGGTTTTGACCCATGACTTACTTTTTCGACCTGTAATTGGAATCATCCTATTAGGACTCAAAACAAGCTGATGAAAGTGCTTATTTGGCATCAAAACAAGCAGATAAAAACAACCCGAACAGTAATACAGGTGACACAAGTAGACAACAAACCCGGTTTTCACCCATGACCCACAATTTCCACCCATCTACAAAATCACCAAAGGTACATCAAGATAGCTCAAAGGGTATTCATTTGCTTTGTGACACAAGTAGACAACAAACTGAGGTTACAATGCGCATATAAATCTACGCTAATTAACCCTTTATAATCACAAATTTAACTACTTTACCATACGCTTTTGTAAAACAAACCGGGCACTTCTCAAACATACCCTACACTAATTTTACAAAACTGACTAAAAGTTGACAATTTATTAAGCTAATTTTTTTAGCTTATGAGCTTACGTGGTTTGGTTTATATTTCACAAACCTACTTTTTCCGGCTTATTTTGAAACTTATGACTCTACATATACCCACCTCCGAAAAACTCATGGGCCCGCTGGAGAGGTTTTATGGATAAAAGGTCAAGGGTTTGAGTCTCGGCTCCTGCCTACTCCAGTTGCAGGAGAGATGGCGGAGCTATTCCTTGTGGGTGGACAATGGCGGAAAAATAGGCATAATAACCTTATACAAGCCTATAACTTTCAAAAAAAAGCTGGAAAAATAGGCTTATGAAGCAAAAGCCGAAACCACATAAGCTAAAAAATAAGCTAACAAAAGGACTAAACTAAGGAAGTAACATTGCCATAAAGTATAATAAAGATGGAAACAAAATTTGAAAATATAAAAAGCTGGTAACTAAACTTACAGCGGCTCAAAAATTAGGGCTAATCCTCTTCTCTTCTAAGTTGTACAAGGAAAAGTGTTCATCTACACGATTTCAGTAATAGCAGCTCATTGTTGGGAATGTTTAGAGGTGCCAATTTGAGACCATGGGTTAAACATATGTATGTGTTGGGTTAATTGGGTAAATTTATGGGTAAAAACCATAAAATAACAACGTACTTTTTAAAATTTACCGACTTGAAACACTTACTTTTTTATTAACATATACACTCACGTACTTTCAAATTTTGTTTCGACTTTACCCATATTGTAATAAAATAATATTATTTAATATGATATTATATTAATATAAATCTACATATAGGTGAAGTCGGAACAAAATTTTAAAGTACGTGAGTGTATATGTTAATAAAAAAGTAAGTGTTTTAAGTCGGTACATTTTAGAAAGCATGTTGTTATTTTATGGCTTTTACCCTAAATTTATATACAATAGTTACTAGGCGGATGTAGCGGATCAAAACTTTCTTTTTTAATGTTTTTTCTTTTCTTTTTTTTTTCACTAGCGAAAAAAAAAATTGTTAACCGAAACAAAACTCATTTAGTCCCGGACTCAACCCATTTAAACCAATGTTTTTAGAAAACTCGTCTAGACTCGAATCCGTCCAAACCTAAACCTATCTAGACCTGCGACCCGACCCCATCCACCAGTTTTGCCACCTCTAGGTGTGTTTATGTACACGATTTCATTAATCTCTGCTCATTCTCGGTGTGTGTTTAGAGGTGGCAATTTGAGACCATGGGTTAAACATGTTTCTCTGTTGGGTAAATTTGTAGTAGTTGATGGGTTTTGTTGCGTTATTTTTATTTTATTATTATTATTATTATTATTATTTTTATTTAATTATAAATAGATCTATTGTGTATTTTATAGAAAAGGAATATTACCATCACAATAAAACATTTACGAAATAGGTGTCAAAAAGTGATGTATTTTGTTATATTTTCTCTCTTTTTTTTGATTAAGTCAATCACTCAATAACACTTCGTTTTGTGAAATTTTGTGGATATTTGTTTGTGACTTGTGAGTGCAACATTCCTCTTTATAGAAAGTGTAATTATATAACAATTATTCAACAGGTGTAGGCGGGTTTAGCGGGTCAAAAATTTCTTTTTTTATTTTATTCATTTTTAAGTAAAGATCGAATGAGAAATAAAATCAAATGAAGAATGATGACCAGTTAAGTCAACTTATTTAGTGATAAATTGATCTAAGAGACTAAGATGCCACTTTTAATTGGGTTTCGTTCAATAAGCCTCTAACTATTGTTGATTACATTGAAGTGCAATATTGAAGCACAAAAAAATTGACGTATTTCAACATGTAATTTAACCACAACCCGACCCGACCCGGTTTGAAAGAAACAATTACACTAAAGGCTCGTGTTTGTGTGTGAAAAAATTACACTAAAAATGACATATCTCAAACATTTTTGTTTCTAACTGCCCTTTTGATATTGTTTTCTGACTCCGCCACTGATCGTCACAAGCTACTAATTGTTTTATGATTTTTTGTTTTTCAATGCCATTTATAAATACAAATTTAGCTTGGCTCATAAACAAATGCAATAAATATAAGCAAATGTTGTTTTATCATAAACAAATGTTGTTTTTATAAATAAAAAGCAATCACTTGTTTGTGTGGGTTGTTTTATCTACTTATTTTGATGCCAAGCAAATACTTTTGTCTACTTATTTTGAGTCCTTTTTTAGTCGATTGATTGAAGAAGTGAGTCATGTATTAAACCAAGCCGCTTCACCAAACTGATTCTTCTGTTGATAAAAATCAAGTTAAACAAACATGAAAGATTGATTCGTCACGTGACAGAATTAAGTAATTTGAGTAATAACATGCAAAACTGGCTTGAATTGGCTTTTAAAAGGAAAAATTATAAGCAAATGTTGGAAAAATAGTTTTGCAAAATGAGTTTTTACAAATTCTAGACATTATTTAACATGTGTATATGCTATATATATTTATATTTCTTGGTAGCTTTGCATTCTTCTTGACGATAGCTTTGCAACGAGCTAAAATGTGTCAAAAATGAAGTTGATATGAATGAGATATCGTGTTTCAAAGTGAGTCACTTGACACACAAAAAATGGAAAATGAGAGAGTATCCCACATCACCCAAAACGTGAAGTGAAAGCTTGTTTATAAGGAGATCTTGGTATTGACTTTCAAAATGATATGTTGGTTTTACTACAACACCTACGTGCGCACGCAAAGGGGTTCAGGATTTCTGAGCCAAAATGGATTCGAACCTGCGAACACGAATGTAGTTTCCTACATTTGATTTACCCCTTTTTGTTGTTAATTTAGTTTGTCGTTATAATTTGATTTTTATTAATAAAAGTGTACACCGTTTCCTACAACAAAAACAATTAAAAATATAAGTAATTAATTAAATTTTAAAGGCTAAATATAAAATAATTTACATTTAGATTGGTTAATGAACAATTAAGTTCAAACTTTAGAAAATTTTGTGAAATTACGCTTGTAATTTTCAGTTCCCCAGATTTATAAAAAGTTTCTAAATTTGACAAACATATTACTTTACATTCTTCGGATATAGGTTAAAACAAAAAAAGAAATATACGTGAAAAGCGTAAAAAAAAAAAAGAAAATAATAAAAAGTTTTTGTAAAAGAAAAATAATTAAAAAAAAGAAAGAAAAAAGAAGAAGAAATAAAAAACAAATCCCACATATTATGTGATATTATGTGAAATAAAAAACAAATCCCACATATTTTAGATCCTTATATCATTTTTGCATTTAGGCTTGTTAAATCGACAAACCACCAGCTTTATTCACTGTTTGACCTATTTACTTAAATGGGTTAAATGGGTCACAAATGGGTTATACGTGTTATGCAGGTCTGGGTTAGGGTTGAGTTTCATGACACGATTAATAAATGAGTCGTGTTTGGATAAAGGATACACTAACCCGCCAACACGTGAACCCGAATAGGTTAACACCAATGTTTTAAAAACCGGGTTTTTTTATCGACCCGGTTTAGTTACCGGTTCACCGGGTCACCGGTTGAACCGCCGGGTCGAACCGGTTCTATACATATATATACTTTTTCCTATATTTAATAATTAGTATTGCATTATCTAATAATTTATCCGTTTTTATTCATACATTCGATTAAACCGATGTAGAAAAAACTATACCAATAAGTTTTGCTTATTAAGTCTACATCTATAAAAATATAGCCAAAATTTTCAAGGTGATTCTAAATTATAAAATAGTTTATAATAAAACTATATTAATTAGTGATTCTAAGATCATAAATAACTATAATTTATTATTTTACAAAATTTTAACAAACATTAGTTATCAACATTTTAACTTTTCAATTAAACTTAGAAAAGTTAACGGAAAAAAAAAAAAAAAAAAAAAACATTTATTTTTTTTTGATAAAAAATAATGACCCGGCAGGGTTTATCAAACCGGGTCAACGAAAAACCGGCGGTTCAATCCGGTTCAACCACAAAAACCCGGTCCTATCCGGCCCGGTCTCCGAGCCGGTTCCCGGTTCAAACTGTTGAACCGGCCGGGTCAACCCGGGTTTTAAAACATTCGTTAACTCTATTGCGGCCCCTGCCTAACAACTTTTATCTTTTTTGCCAATATTTTACTTTACAAGTGTTTTCTTTTTATTAGTCTCAATCTTCTTAAAAGAACATGTATTGTTGTTGTTGCGCACTTGCCCTACAACTGAATTAGCCTAACACGCTGTAAGTTTCTTATAAGCTTTTAAAATTTAGTTTCCATTCTTATTATAGTTTAAATAGGGGTATTTGTTTAAACTTATTTTTTAGCTTATCAGCTTATGTGGTTTCGGCTTATGCTTCATAAGCCTATTTTAAAAGCTACAGGTGTTGTCTACTTGTCTTGCAAACTGAATTCCTTGAAAAAGTGGGTCATGGGTCAAAACCGGGTAAGAAAGATATGATAGTTGCTTTTAGTATTAGTTTCAAGTGTATGGGGTGTTTGGGATTGCATATCTTATTGTGTTTTAAGAAACCACTCACTTTTGTTACTACTTGGGTTGTTTTATCTGCTTATTATGATGATAAATAAGCATTTTTTCACGCATTCAAAAGTATGCGAGTGTTTGGATTGTTTAGTTGGCTTTTAGGATGCTACATTACTGCTTTTTAAGGAATAAAATGTGTTCCTGCTTTCTTATGGATTATTTTTTAGCTATTATTACCTGTATAATTCATATAGAAAAAAAAACGCTGCTTGATAGTTTGAAGATTAACTTTCTGTTGTATGCGTTTTTGGGTCGTTTATGGGGTGTTTTGGGATTGCATATCTTATTTTGCTTTAAATAACCCGTCACCTTTATTACTGTTTGGGTTGTTTTTATCTGCTTTTTTTTATGCCAAATAAGCACTTTATCTACTTATATTGAGTCCTTTTAGGATGATTCTAGTTGCGGGTCGAAAAAGTGGGTCATGGGTCAAAACCGGGTAAGAAAGATAGTTGCTTTTAGTATTAGTTTCAAGTGTATGGGGGTGTTAGGGATTACATATTTTTAAATAGCCAATCACCTTTTTTGGGCTGTTTACTGTGCTTATTTTGATGCCAAATAAGCACTTTTTTTTGTGCATTCGAAAACTTTGTTGCTGTTTGGGTTATTCTTATCTGCTTGTTTTGATGCCAAATAAGCACTTTTATCTTCTTATTTTGAGTCCTTTTATGATGATTCCCAGTGGCGGAGCTAGAAAAAAATTTGTGGGAGGGGGCCGAAACAAATTTTTTTCCGGAAAAACATTAGATGGGAGGGCCGAGATGAAACAAATTTATTTTTAACACATGAAATCGCGAAAAAATAAACTAACGGACTTAGGCCTAGGGGGGCCGGGACCCTTCCCAGTCCTCACTAAGCTCCGCCCTTGATGATTCCACTTGCGGGTCGAAAAAGTGAGTCATGGGTCAAAACCGGGTACGTAAGACCTTTAGTATTAGTTCCAGTTCTATGGGGTGTTTAGGATTTCATATCTTTTTCTTCAATAAAAAAGCGATCACCTTTATTACTGTTTGGGTTGTTTAATCTGCTTATTTTGATGCCAAAAAAGCACTTTTTTAATCCTTAAAATAACTAATTTTGGAGCTTTTTTAAGTGTTTGGATCGTTTAATTTGCTTATTAGGATGCTACATTACTATTTACTACCTTTTAAGGAATAAAAATCGCTGCGTTATTAGTTTGATAATTTACTTGTAATTATACAGGTCTTTTCGGCTGCTTAGCATCGTTTGGGTTGTTCTTTCTCATAAAAAAAATTTAGATGTTAAAATTACGGATTTATGGATAGTTTTGTTTTAAAAGATAGAATTTTGATTAATGTTGAGTCCTATTGGGAAGATTCTGTTTATGGGTCGAAAGAGTGGGTCAATTGTCAAAACCAAGTAAGCAGCTTCATACCCCATTGGCCCAGTTTATTAGTTTAATGATGTACTTAACGAGTAACTTACGATTATAAGGGGTGTTTGGAATTTCATATCGTACTATCTTTTATTCAGCAATAACCTCTACGAGTGATTGTTTGAGTTGTTCTGTTGGCTTTTCAATGTAATGAAAGTTTAACACTGAAAATATTGTTATGAACATGTTAGATGGAGCAGAAGCAAAGTTCATATGGTGTTTCAGTATGTCACCAATTGCCTCCGTTATCTGCAAAATATCCGTGGTTTGTTGCTCAGAACTTAGGAGCCGACGAAGATAGTTCTAGAGACCATTACTTCTACACCCTACATGACCCGCTTACTAAATATCAATGTCAAATCCCTGAGTTGCTGGGAAGATGTATTCGGGGATATTATCATGGTTGGGTTATTCTTTCCGACCATGTACAGAATGTAATGTGGTCACTTTGGAACCCAGTCACTTCTAAGATGATCCATTTCCCCCCTTTGATTTTAAAAGATGGAGATTCAGAATCTATCCGTGAATGTTGTTTGTCAGCCCCTCCTGATGATCCAAGTTCAGTTCTCTTGTTTACTCGCACCAACAAACCTACCTTTGTTTTTTTACATCTAGCGGGTAAAAGAAAGAAGTTAAAATGGATCGAGATGTCATACGCTAGCCAACTCAAAAGAATAACCGCTGAAGATGGTGATTTTATACATAACGTAACTTGTTGTAATGGTAAAATGTATGCATTGAATCGTGAAGGTGATTTTGCTCATTTTGTCATACAACTTGACATCCTGGTTAAAGACAAAGAAGTTTTAATAAAATTTTTGCTCTTAGGCTCACATCCTGCTAAATCCTGGGAGCATTCTGATGAACTGACTTATTTTCTGAAAGGTTATTGTAATGAATTATTCTACATTGAGGTGGGATTTTCTGAGAACAGACTTGATGCAGTTTACTTGTATAAATTGGACATGACTAGTTTAAAGTCGAAAGATATGGAGAAATTTAAAGGCTTGGACATGAGTTGTAAGAGCTGGCATGATTTGGAAGACTTCAACGACATACTAGGGACTACGGAGTTGTGGGAACAACTGTTTGACCTCAAAGACGCTATCTTTTTTGTGGATTTTGGGCGTGATAACTTGGCATATTATAGACCTGGGATTGCCTCGGAGTTGGGGGGTTATATACACTTTCGTGACAAAATGGACAACATTTTGTATTCATATCATGTCAAAGAAAATACCATCTCCATATCTTCTATGCCTTCATTAGTGCAGCCAACAAGCAACGTGTCCATATGGGAATGCAGGTATTCTTTTTTTTATTCTTATTTGTATTGATTTGTGTTTATTTATTGCATCGAGTGTTTAAAATCATATGTGGCTTAGGTTTGAAGATGATCATGGAGGAGCTAAGTGTACTCTTGATTCTAAACAAGATGAGAACCAGATAGTGGTAAGATCAGATACAGACAATGAGATTGGACTTAACGAATGGAACCTTCTCAATCTTCCTTTTGATATGCTGGAGATGATTATGGAGCATTGTGTATGTGTGGAATACCTAAACTTTCGTGCTACATGCAAACGTTGTGAGGAAGCAGCACCTTTGATACAATGGAGCAACAAAACTTCATCAAAGAGATTGCAGACTCATTCATTAGTCTCTGCTTGGTTGATGGTGGTAGACAACCATCAAGGCATCATCACTTTCACTGATCCGATGTTGGGTGACAACTACTTTATGAAAAATCTACATGTATCGATACCTCATCATGAAATTCTATGTTCCAGGTTTGGGTGGTTGTTCTTTGACAGCTATGAAATGCAATGTTTAGTTTTATATAACCCCTTCACCTGTGATCTCCGCAAGCTTCCGGATACAAGTTATACTTTTTATACTGCGTGTTTCTCAGCACCACCTACATCCCCGGATTGTATGATTGCTGGATTTTCAGTAGGCGATGAATGCCTTGTTTTGATCCACTGTGTAGCTCGGGAATCATCCTGGCGTACAATTCGTGTTGGTGCTGAGCCAGCTTCTATTCGTTTTCTTACATTCTTTGGACAAGATCTTTATGCCTTGGATGGAGATGGTAAACTTATTGGTTTTAAAGAATTGGGTGAAGATAATTACTCTACGTTTGATGAAGCTACAGTCCCAGTAAGCTGTTCCACATCTCCAGCAAGATATTATTTAGTGAAATGTGATCAAGATATTTTAAAAGTCATTGTGGGCAAGTTTGGACAACGTGTTGAAGTTTTTAAGTGGGATGCTTCCATAGAGGAATGGGAGAAAATATATAGTTTAGGAAATCACATTATTTATATTTGTGACACGACATGTCTATGCATCGAAGCCAAAACACGAGAAATGGAGAACAAGATCTACTTTCCAATACTCTATTCCAAGAACAGGAAGATGGTGTTCTATTCACTTGAAACATGCACCTATCAGACATTCAATGGCGAAAACATCCAACAACCCTTCAACGATCTTTTTGGAACGGCATATCATTTGTCCCCTCATGCGTGGATTGAACCAAGCTGGGCATAACTATTGTTATCATTGTTATGTTTATTTCATTCCGTTTGACTTGTGCTCATAGAATGTTTCTGCTCCCATGTTCATGTGTTGGTTTTACAATTTGTTAATTACCAGTGTTACCATTATTCAAGAGTCGGCGAGCTTGAACAATCTGTTTTGCTGTTTTACATCCGGTTTATCCTTTTTAAAAACTGTCCATTTGGGAATGAAGTCTTTACAGATCTGCCATTATGACCCGTTAATAAAAGTTAAACTGTCGCCCCATACTGACCCCTTCCAAAATTCTTAGGCATATTAAGAACCTAGCAGTAAAATACATGCAATGGTCCAAATCCCTGACCCCAATTCACCAAAAATGGGCCATTTTGTGTAACTTTTGCTACCTGTGCTGTGGGTTGAAATCTATGTACTGCTTTAACATTTGTCGTTCTAGTTTTTTTGTCAAGTACTTAACTGTTTGGGTTGAAATGGGCGGTGACTTGGTCTAAGTATGGGTCATTCTTTACTTTTTCAGCTCAGTTTAGAAGAACGGCTTGAGCTGGGTCATGAGTGGATTGAAATGGAGTTTAATGTCTACATGTCGCAGTCGCTGCTGTGTAACCGCCATGTCCAACTGACCCATCATACAACAACCAAACCCAATCCCGCCGGAGCGGGCTATGGTTTTAACTGACCCATTATGTCTAGCTATTAAAATTAGAATATGGTTAAGCTGAAATGTACATGTGTCTCAGGCTCTCAGCCCATTTAATTGCTGAAATCTTGTGACCTTTACTTGAAGAAACAATGTGTTTGTCTTAAAGTATATATTATGGGTATCATTTGGGGACATTCAAAAGTCTATTCATTTCGAAGTGGTTTCAGTTGAGTCGAGTGATAGTATTTTGAACCGTCGTTTCCAACCCAAACGAATAAAAAACAAGCTAGCATAGGGAGTTTACCCATCATCACACGCACAGTGAATCCATTGTCACTACATATCGATGATCATCAATTCATCATCGTGATTCAAACATGAATATTTGACAACAGCCAAAGAGCAACCCTCAATGACAATGTCGCAAGCAATAGACAACTGACCATTGACAGAATTGTCGGTTTTAAGTTCTGCAAAATGTGAAGTAAAACTGATTTTCAAATTGTCATCTCAAGAACCTCTTTCTTTGTTGAGAACAATCCGCGTTAATGGTACAGAGACAACATAACAGGAAAGGTAGATATGTTTAAAATCTTTTCTTGCTATTAGAATTGATCATATGTATCGGATATAAAAGCATATTAGTACATACAATACTCGAGCTACTTCAGAGCCATAACAAGTGCAATGCATAATTATAGGTTACAAGTTAAGACCAAACAGTTAAACATGGTCAAGTTAGGTTAATATTATCACTACTATGTGATAGTTTGGTTGAGTATTATCAAATATCGAAGATGAGTCTAATTGGTGAAAACGGCTGGGTCAACCAGACCAAAGACCCGTTTGACCCGGACCTCTCAAAAGAACCCGTTTAGACCCAAAACCCATTTAGACCCGTGACCCGACCCACCTATATTGCCACCTCTAGATTATGACCCAAGAACCACTGCTGCTGCACCATTCTAGATATAAACGAATAACTTAATAGGAGTTGTATAAGTCATATAAACGAATAACTTAATAGGAGTTGTAACCACAAATAGTTAAGAGAAGTTACTTGTAACTTGCACCCAAAGGACCTCAATCTCCAATAGCACTTTCCAACTAACTAAAACACATGACACCAAACAACAACCTGCTCTGACCAACCCTTTCAATGACTTTAACATAATACCAACATAAAGGAACCAGATAGCGCGATTTACCAAAAAGACATGTTGCAAATATTTACAAAAGTGATAGATGATATGTAACATTGGATTTCATATATGAGCTTTTCTAAAGTAAGTACACAGCCCAAATTCCCAAAACCTGAACACAAGTCAAACATAATGAAAAAACTTAAAAGAGGTAACAGGTCCAACATGCCCCACAATCTTATAAAACATAACATCAATACCAATAGTTACGACCAACTAGGTTCAATCCACGCATGAGGGAACAAATGATATGTGGTTCCCAAAAAATCCTTCAAGTGTTGTTGGATGTTTTCGCCATTGAATGTCTGAAAGGTGCATGTTTCGAGTGAATAGAACACTATTTTCTTGTTCTTGGAATGCAGTATTGAAAAGTAGATCTTGTTCGCCATTTCTCGTGTTTTGGCTTCAAGGCATACACATGTCGTATCACAAATATAAATCATACGATTTCCTAAACTATGTATTTTCTCCCATTTTTCATTAGAAAAATCCCACATTGATACTTCAACACTATCTCCAAACTTACCCACAATGACTTTTAGAAGATTTTGGTCGCATTTCATCAAATAATATCGTGTTGGAGATGTTCCACAACGTATTGGGACTGTGGCTTCAACAAATGCCGAGGAGTAATCTTCTTCACCCAAATCCTTAAAACCAATAAGTTTACCATCGCCTCCCAAGGCATAGAGATCTTGTCCAAAAAATGTAGGAAAACGCATAGAATTTGGCTCAGTGCCAACACGAATTGGTCGCCAGGATGGTTCCCGAGCGACATTGTGGATCAAAACAAGGCACTCATCAGCTATTGCAAATCCGACAACCATACAATCTGGGGATGTAGGTGGCGCTGAGAAACATGCAGTAGAAAAACCATAACTTGCTTCTGGAAGCTTGCGGAGATCACCGGTGAACGGATTAGAGAATACTAAACAATCAAAGTCGTCATAGCTGAAAAACAACAACCAGCCAAACCTGGAACAACAAATCTCTTGATGAGCAAGCGATTCATGTGAACTTTTCATAAAGTAGTTGTCACCCAACATCGGATCAGTGAAAGTGATAATGCCTTGATTTATGTCTATCACCATCAACCATGGTGAAACTAATGAATAAGTCTGCAATCTCATTGATGAAGTTTGTTTGCTCCATTGTACCAAAGGTGCTGCTACATGACAAAGTCTGCATGTAGCACGGAAGTTCAGGTATTCCACACATACACAATGCTCCATAATCATCTCCAGAATATCAAACGGAAGATTGAGAAGGTTTGATTCATTAAGTCCAACCTCTTTGTCTGTAACTGGTCTTGTAACTATCTCGTTCTGTTCTTGTTTAGAATCAAGAGTACAGTTAGTTCCTCCATGATCATCTTCCAACCTGCACAGCATATGGTTTTAAGAAAATCATGCTCTTGTTTTAAAACTAAAAACATATACTAGTACTATCCTACATACTTAAAAGCTGCTTCTATATTTCAAAATACAAATATCATCTGTATAAACTCTCATGTATGTTTGTCCATCAAAATCTGCGTATATGTTTCATTTGGCCAGATAGGACTTCGGGCACATTTAATTCAGAACATATATATACTTATAAAACAGATTTTTGTTAAATAAAGGTGTTAATCCATAACTGATATAGTATAAAAGAAAGTAAGTTGGTTTTCTGCAACCAAAGTAGTACTTATGATGTTACTAGCTGAGAACTGAGAACCATTATATCAGGAAGCATTTAATCACAGTGGACCACCATGGTGGGTCTCAAATTAGATATCAAAACTGAATCGTTTTCTGACTACTGAAGTAACTATATTTCTAAGAGGCCGTACTCTCGATGCATTAAATAAACAAAAATTAAATAAAATTAAAAAAAGAATACCTGCATTCCCATAAGGACACGTTGCTTGTCGGCAGCACTAGTGAAGGCATATAAGATAGGGAGATGGTATTTTCTTTGACACGGTATGAATACAAAATGTTTGTCATTCCGTCACAAATGTATATATAACCCCCGAGCTCCGAGGCAATCCCAGGTCTGTAATATGACATGTTATCACGACCAAGATCCACCAAAAATATAGCGTCTTTAAGGTCTACCAATTCTTTCCACAATTTCATACTCATTAATATATCATCCAAGTCTTCCTCTTCCCATCTCTTACAACTCATGTCTAAGCCTTTAAATCTCTTCATATCTTCTGACTTTACACTAGTCATGTCCAATTTAAAAAGGTGAGCTTCTTCAAGTGTTTCCTCACGAAAACCTACCATAATGCAGAATAATTCAGTACCACACCCTTTCAGAAAATAGGTCATGTCATCACAATGCACCAAGGTAGGAGTAGGATATGACCCCAAGAGCGATAACTTTATTAAAACTTCTTTGTCTTTAACCAAGATGTCAAATTGTATGATAAAACAAGCAAAAGGACATTTGCCATTCAACGCATACATTTTACCATTGCAACAAGTTAGCTTATGTAAAAAATCACCATCTTCAGCGGATATTCTCTTGAGTTGGCTAGCGTATGACATCTCGATCCATTTTAAGTTCTTCCTTTTACCCTCTAGACGAAAAAAAACAAAGGCAGGTTTGTTGGTGCGAGTTAACAGGAGAATTGAACTTGGATCGTTAGGAGGGGCTGACAAACAACATTCTCGGATAGATTCTGAATCTCCATCTTTTAAAGCCAGAGCGGGGAAATGGATCATCTTAGAAGTGACCGGATTCCAAAGAGACCACATTACATTTTGTAATTGGTCAGAAAGAATAACCCAGCCATGATAATATCCTCGAATACGTCTCCCCAGCAACTCAGGGATTTGACATTGATATTTAGTAAGCGGGTCATGTAATGTGTAGAAGTATTGGTCTCTAGAACTATCTTCGTCGGATCCTGTGTTCTGAGAAACAAACCACGGATATTTTGCAGATAACGGAGGCAACTGATGACATACCGAACCACCATTTGAACTTTGCTGCTGCTCCATCTACAATGTTCATAACAATATTTTCAATGTCAAACTTTTATTTCATTCAAAAGTACGTAATTGGCCTTAAAAATAAACAACAGCAGGCATCACTTTTGTTTATATGAATTTCTTAAACTTTGGCTAGCGAGAAACATCAATAAGCCAACAAAACAACCCAGACAATCACTCGTAGAGGGTATTGATGAATAAAAGATAGTACGATATGAAATTCCAAACACCCCAAGTTACTCCTTAAGTTCATCATTAAACTAATAAAAACATCAATCTTTATCTGAATCAGCCTTCAAAAAATATAAGTATAGTACAATAAACTGGGGTATGAAGCCGCTTACCCAGTTTTTGACCCATGAATCACTTTTTCGACCCGTAACTGGAGTCATCCTAAAAGGACTTAAGATAAGCAGATAAATACAGCCCAAACAGTTATAAAGGTGACTGGTTTTCTGAAGCAAGATAAGATATGCAATCCTAAACACCCTATAGAATTGAAACTAATGCTAAAAGCAACTATCTTTCTTACCCGGTTTTGACCCATGACCCACTTTTTCGACCCGCAGCTAGAATCATCCTAAAAGGACTCAATATAAGTAGATAAAAGTGCTTATTTGGCATCAAAAAAAGCAGATAAAAAAACCCAAACAGTAATAAAGGTGACGGGTTATTTAAAGCAAAATAAGATATGCAATTCCAAACACCCCATAAACGACCCTAAAGCGCATATAACAGAAAGTTACTAATCTTCAAACTATCAAGCAGCGTTTTTTTTATATCAATTATACAGGTAATAATAGCTAAAAAATAATCCATAAGAAAGCAGGAACACATTTTATTCCTTAAAAAGCAGTAATGTAGCATCCTAAAAAGCCAACTAAACAATCCTAACACTTACATAAGCTTGAATGCACAAAAAAAAATGCTTATTTATCATCAAAGTAAGCAGATAAAACAACCCAAGTAGTAACAAAAGTGAGTGGTTTCTTAAAACACAATAAGATATGCAATCCCAAACACCCCCATACATTTGAAACTAATACTAAAAGCAACTATCTTTCTTACCCGGTTTTGACCCATGACCCACTTTTTCAACGCGTTTGCAAAAACATTAAAGGTATACAATAAGATAGCTCAAAGGGTGTGCATTTGCTTTACGACATAAGTAGACTACAAACTAACTTCGGGTGTGTTTGTTTTTTAAAACGTTCTATGTCTAATCTGCAAAATCATAACGGGTAAACATATGAGGTTTTCTTTGTTCAGGTTACCCGATACACCTAGTGAGGTTTGAACCCTAAATCCGCAATACTATGTCTAATAGGAAAAAAGTCATTTCCGCTTCCTATGTCTAAAAGTAAACAAACACTAATGCCTACACGCGCCTGCACACATAACAAGAAAAAAGCAAACACTTTTTCTCCAAAACATTTACGCGACGAAAAAAAAAAAAGAAGCACTTTTTTTAAAAACCTATGCGCGCCCGCAAACATAAAAAGGAGAAACTACCTTTTAAAAAAAACAAACACAACCAATGATCTTTTTTTACAAATGTATTAAAAGTATTATTAAAACTATATATATATATATATATTACACAAAACCCTAATTTTTATTCAAATTTTGCAAATCACATTTACTAAGAGGTGGACGACAAACGGGCAACAAGCTGCGCGCTAGCCTTTTTGAATAGCAAAACTAAAAATGTATAAACATTTCAAGTTTTCAACATTTAAAACCTGTTACGAAACAGAAGAATGTTGGGTAACTTACATCGACTCAAAATCTCTGCTAAATTGTTTTTTTTTTTTTTTTTTTTTTTTTTTTTTTTTCCTTGAAAAAAGGTATTCGTGTTTATTTATGGAACTGGCTATTCTTGGGCCTCAAGGTTAGGAGTTATTGTTAAAAGGAAAAGAATTTGACAAATGGATATATGTTTATTTTCTTGGTCATTAGGTTGTTATTTATAGAATGTGATTGGTTACTTTTTGTGATACAAATTACAAAATTAATCTATTTTGAGTATAATATAACTAGTTATGTTTAATTCAATATTAATGTTTAATTGATATGGCTGGTCATCTTGTCTCAAATAAAAGAACATGGTTCTTATAAAATGATCTATTTTAAACATGACCAAGCCTCACGTTTTAGTTAAGTTGAAAGTTTTTGCTTCGGCCTTTGATCCTTTTTGGAACGCCCGACATAACACGGCTTAAAATCAAAATATATTTTTTAATTTAATATTTACATATTTACATCATATTTTTAAAAATAAACATATATATCTAAAACTTTTTAAATATCGAGTTTAAAAATATGGATAATATTTTTAAATATAAGGCAACATAAGTATAAAAATTTATCCGTTAAAAAAAGTAAAAGATAAAACTTGAAATTTCTTAAAAATATATATATATATTTTATCCAAGCCTTTACGACTTTTTTTTATTTTAAAAATAATAAATAACGAGCCTTTGGCGCTTTTAGAACCATGATTTTGAATTTAAAATAAAAGACCCACTAACATTTATGTGAGATAATATGACTAATCATGTTGAACTGAAACATTAAAGAATCTCAATCCTTACAAAATACAGGTATATTTGATAGAAGTAGTGGTATAAGCGGTAGTGGTAACAATAAGTGGAGGTGATGGCTATTGTTTGTGGTATAACGACACAGTATATTTTATAAATTATACTATGTTAAACATGGTCCAATATAATTGTTTACTATTTTCATCTTACTTTGGAAACGTCGGCTATATCACCTCTATCACCATAAATTATGTTTAGTATTTTCACCATCAAACTTAAGTGTAATGGTCACCACAAAACAAATGTAATAGTTACAAAAACATAAAAATACCTCAAACATACCTAACAAAATATCTCACAAACAACACAAAAAAGGTAGTGCACCACCAAGCTAATGAAAAATGAGACCTTGCCGCGTGGTTGGAGATGACGGGTAGTGGGGTTGGCGCGTAAGTATACCCAACCTTAATCTTAAAAACGTATAAATAAACACATTTCTTTTTTTAAACTAGCAAAGTTTGAATTAAGAATTTACTAATATACCAAGGATTTATAAAGTAATAACAACTACCATTATCTTAACCGCATACAAAGAGAACATATTTTCTTAAAACCTTCGTATGTAGTTTGACCAATTGCAAGTTTATCCTTACTATTTAGGTAGTGCAGCCACCGTTCGTGTGGGTAACTTCGGGTTGCAATTTTCATCTCTAGGTTGCAGTTTTTGACAAAAGCATTTTAGTTATTTTATTTTGAACAGAGAAATTTACTCTATTTTTAGCCTTAAAACTTCATCATTTTCAGTTCAACCCATAATTTTTTTTGTAATGACTATAATTAAACCCTTAAGAGTTGCATAAATGGTCTTACCAGAACCGAAGTTAACAAATACACCTATTCACTGCTACATACCATTGTTATGCACATGACTATCACTCTAAAATGTGTGAGGTCTCAAGTTTAATTCATTTTAGGTGCAAAAAACCTTAAAAACCATTTTAACTATATGCGGCTACCGGTGTGAGTTCTAAGACGTATGCATGCACATGATTGTGCCCTTCAACGCTAAATATTTCTACTATATTTGCGATTTTTATATTTGTTTTTCAGAAGTGTTTGATTGTGAAATGTCATCTATGGAAAATAAACTTTCTTTGAAAAGTTTGGTATGTATTTGTTCGATTAACCATATTTCTGACTTATTAGCTGACTAATTTACAGTGTATCATACCACCGCCTCACAAATTCTAATCAAGAAAAGACTTCCTTTTATATGATGTTGGCGTCTATAGCAAAGTTTAGATATAGTTATGGTTATTGACAAAGTAGGATGATTAGTATTAAATTCGAAAAATTACATGGATGACTTTTGCAATTTACTCCTAATTTGTTTGAATCAAACTTAAATTAGTAAAAGTAGAATGTTTATAAATTAAAGCTTTGAGTTAAATGACGTATATCTTTAGGATTACTTGCGGCCCAATCAGTGTATATTCAAAACCGTTATATTATCTGTTTCACCTAGTATCATTAAATACATAAATAATATCTTTATATGTTTCACCTAGTATCATTAAGGGTTAATATACAAAAAAGTTACTAAACTTTCAAAAAAATTTGTCCTAAGTCACTAATGTTTATCTTCTGTCATCTAGGTTACTATACTTTACGTAACCGGTTATCTAAGTCACTAACCTTTTTACCGTATTTTGGACGTGTATACACACCAAGTTGTGGCACATGTTTTCTAGGTCACTAAACTTTGTGAAAAATTTGTCTTAAGTCACTAATGTTTCATGCCATCTAAGGTACTAAACTTTGCGAAAAATTTGTCCTAAGTCACTAATGAAAAATTTGTCCTAAGTCACGAGTTGTGGCACATGTTATCAACCTTTAAAATTATATGTTTTATACGATTTTATACACCTTTAAACGCTTATTCATTTTCATTCGCTTTATATCGTTTTTGTTTTCTTACGTTACGCCCATTTTATACGCTTTTATGTTTTCATCCGCTTATACGTTTTGTCCGCTTTTTATATGGTTTTGTACTTTTTATTTTTATATCGTTTTCTTATCCGTTTTCTTTATTCGCTTTATGGTTTTGTATTTTTATATCGTTTTTTTCGTTTTTATATTTCGTCCATTTTTCTTATTTTTATATAATGATAAAACGATGAAAACATATAAAACGGATGAAAACTAATAAAATGTATAAAATGTACAAAACCGTATAAAAACGGACAAAACGTATAAAACGGATGAAAACATAAAACGTATAAACACTTAAAATGGGACAAAACTCACAAAAACGTTAAAAACGGACAAAAACGTAAGAAAACAAACAAAACATATAAAACGAATGAAAATGAATAAAATGTATAAAACGAATGAAAATGAATAAAAACGATAATTTTAAAGGTTCAAGAATATGTGCCACAACTCGTGACTAAGGACAAATTTTTCATCAGTGACTTAGGACAAATTTTTCGCAAAGTTTAGTACCTAGATGACGTGAATGAAACATTAGTGACAAGACAAATTTTTCAAGTTTAGTGTATATTGAAAAAGTGTGCCACAACCGGCTGTCTTCCATAGTGACTTGGCACATATAAAAAAGTTTAGTAACATATGTGTAAAACCCGTGAAGTATAGTAACCTAGATGACAGAAGATAAACATTAGTGACTTAGGACAATTTTTTTTGAAAGTTTAGTAACTTTTTTGTATATTAACCCTATCATTAAATACATAAATATTTTTCCTTTTCTAACCTAGAAAAGCATCACATGGTTGTTCAATTTAATTCTCAAAACAGTACAAAAAGTTGTGTAGTGGTCATTAAAAGATACAAAAATAATACATCATTTTTAAATGGTCATGTGCGAATGCGACAAGTGTCAATTTTTTTTTAATAATAAAGTGCGACTTTGACTTTGAATTTTTGTTTAAATGACAAATATACACTCTTTTAAATATAAATACATTTTCTCACCTAAATCCAGTGGCGGACACAGGATTTTAGAGGGTGGGGGGCAAAAAAATTTTTTTTTGATAAAATTTGTGATGAACTTTAATAAAAAAGGTCATAAAAAAAATTTTACACTAAAAACTGATTATTATTTAGATTAAGATAGAGATCTAAGGTTTTTACATTGTTTGATTTTAAGGTGGGGGCAATTTGATTTTGTAATGGGGTGTACTTTAATAAAATGGTCATAAATTTTTTTTTCCCTTACAAATTGATATTTTTTTTGAACTTAACCACTATGTTTCTTAAATCACTCATACACACACTCTCTCTCTCTCTCTCTCTCTCTCTCTCTCTCTCTCTCACACACACACACAAAAATTCCGACCGTCAACACCACGCACCATCACCACCACAGATCCACCATCAACAAATAAAATAAGAGTGTAAGAGAAGTTGTTGTGATTTAGTACAATTGTTTGAATATGTTAGTTTATGTGGTAGTACAATTGTTTGTTTTTTTAGCAAAGTATTAGTAAGACAATTTTGTTAGAAATAACAACAAATAAAATAAGAGTGTAAGAGAAGTTGTTGTGATTTAGTGTGAAATTGATTATCGAAATATACGGTTGTCGTTGGAATATGGCTTTGAGAAAAAAGTTGGCTGAAATAAATGGATGTTGCCGGAATACATGGTTGTTGCCAGCTGTTGATGATCATGACCATGTCGCACATTAAAAAGAGTGTATTTTGGTCTTTTTAATACTTTTGTAATAAGACAAAAAAAAAATATATGAGAAAACACCCACCTACCACTGTATTTTATTATAAAAAAATGGACACTTGTCGCACATTCAGAGTGCATTACCTAAAGATGTGTTATTTTTATACCTTTTGGTGACCACTACACAATTTTTTATACTATTTTGAGAATTTGCTCTTCAATTTATATTTACCGATAAAGTTAATATTTTTTTAAGAAAGTCAACATATTATCGAGAACTTCAAAAAAGTCGACATTACAATACAAGGCGCGATTAACAATATAATTAAAAGAGAAGGACCCAAAGAGAAGTTCATATTATTTTTAGCGTATTGTTAGTTTTCATAGCCCACGGTTCAATATTAACTTGTTGAAATGCATACGGAAGACAAAATATATATTTTGATTTAAAAAGCGTTATGTCTTAACACTTTATCAACATACAACTTTTAGGGGTGTTGTTTCAACTTATATAGCCGACTAGCTTATTTAGTTTGGATTTATGGTTCATAAGCTCATTTTTTGTGGCTTATTTAAAAAAAATCAGCTTATGTAAGTTTATTATGTCATAAGAAGTTGATGTTTTTTTTTCAATTTTTTTGTATCCTGATCGTAGCACCATATTTGCGGCATAAAGAGGTGGATTTAGGTCTCAAGAAACAAAAAGTGTAATCAGACATAAAAAGATATACTTACAACGTTGAAGCGAGAAAAAGTTCTTTTTACTTCTTGTGTCTTAAAAGTAAACGAACACAAACGTTTAATAGCCCCGTGATAAGAGAAAGAAACAAACGCTCTTTTACATATGCTAGAGGTGGCAAAATTTGGATTTCAATTTAAAAAATGTATAACCAAAAACTTAAAGGAAATATTTTTTTATATAATATATTTAAGTTTTTTAATTTAACTAAGATATTACGTTTTAATTTATTTCGCGTTTTTGCGCCTTTTATTTATATACCGAGAAAAAAAGTACTAAAAAAGGGGCGTTCCGAGAATCGAACTCGGGACCTCTTGCACCCAAAGCAAGAATCATACCACTAGACCAAACGCCCACTTGTGTAATCTTTCAAAAGTTATCTTAATATCAAAACAAAGACAAGTTACGTACAGCATTTAGGCCTTTAAATTAAGTTTAGCCCGTTAACAAATATTATTCGAGACTGTATCTTTATTGATCTAGTTGTTTTTTATGTGTTTGATAACATGTTGAACTTCGATTCTATGGTTGCTATGTTAATAGTTAAGGATTAAGTTATAAAATAGCAACGAAATTTCTTTATTGCCTCGTTTTGATACGTGAACTAATTAAAATAATTGCAATAGCAATGGACTTTCACAAGTGTTGCAATCTGCACATTTTGATGACATGTCAAATGGTTTCATGTGTCAGACTTTCAGGCATGACAAGTCATCAAAATGTGCAAACTGAAACATGACAATGAAGAAAGTTTGTTGCTGTTATATGACTTAATCCCAATAGTTTATGTTACCATGCTAGCTTAATTAGTTTGATTATATGTTTGTTTAGATGTGACAAATCCTAGTTATGAATGTGCATACTAATTGTAGATTATTGTTTTGATGGATAGCATATATGTAGAATCATAGACCCACATATATACTATGATGTTACGTTATTACGATCGATTATTTGTTGCATGTCATACGAACGCCTTGTATGTCTTACGCCTTGTACCTCTTGCGGTAATCTACTTTAGTAAGATAAGTAGACTAAGAATTTGGCTATCGAGTTTCTTGTTTCCACCAACGACTTGAAAATAACACCCATCTTCGCAAAACATGTACACAAGAGGGCCTGATTGGCTATAATACCAGTTTTTGTATACTTCATTCAAAGCAAACTAGTGTTGCTTATAGGTTTATAAAAGAGAACAAATAGGAAAGGATAACGCAATGATTTCACGGCTTGCTTAACTATCTACCATGACTTGAATATACTTAAAACTCGGACAATAGATAAAACTAGGCAGCATTTAATTCGACTAACCATTTGCATTGACATACTGTCATACTAATGCATAAAATTAAAAAGAACTTTATATTAATTTTCAAATATCAGAAACTCAACATTGAATGGCGATATCCAGATGCCTTTTATGGTAGGGGGGAGATGATACGATTTACAACTCTATTGCCTTATTATATGGTACCATTCTGGCTGAGATGCTTATAGTCAAAGAGACACGTTAGAGTGCTGCTATGCATTCAATTTCAATCCTAGCATCAAGTGGCAATGCTGCAACCTGGTATGTTGAGCGCGCAGGAGCTGGTGCAGGGAAATCTGCAAAACACGGTTTTTTAACAGCTAAAAAGTCTAAATAAATAAACAACAAACGCTAAATCATAAATATAAATACGGAGTACTTCAGTTTGTACTCACATTTAGCATAGATCTCATTAACTTTCTTGAAGTCCTTCAAATCAGCCAACCTGAAACCACATAAACGTAGTAATAAATCAAAGTTATCAAATAACTTAATAACGCAAAGAGATAGAGTTCATTTACATGATTGTGGTCTTAACTACTGATGAATAGCTAACTCCACTAGCTTTCAATATCTCGCCCATATTCTTAAGAACCTGACGAATATATGCAAAATTATGGTAAACGGGTCAAATACAAACACATGCAATTTATTCAAGTCTAGAGATAAGGATATATACAATACCTGCTCTGTTTGTTCCTCTACGTTATCTGACACAAACTTCCCGGTCTGCACAAGCATCATACAACATATTTCATACGCAAAAGTGACAGTTGCATGTATTAATTAAGGGGGTTGTTTGGCATTGTGTTTTGAAAGTAATTAGGTGATACAGAATTTTTAGAATTACATCATTTGTTACTCCCTCTATCAAAACGGGCAGTAGGAGATAGTATTTGGACGTGCTTATGCTGTTTTGAAGCTGTGATTATCAGATAACAGATTATTTAAGGACATGTAAAATGACCACCAATTACTAATTAATCGAATTCAGTTTTGTTGAAGCTACTATATAACGGATTATTTACCCCCGCAGTACCCAAACACTGAACCTTGAAACTGACCATCTCTGACTTGAAAAATACAATAATCAGATACTCACTTTCGAAAACCAATCCAAACACTACCAAAACGAGCATCAGGTAAAAATGATTAATGAAAAATTGTGAAATATGATTGTAATGAAACCTCAGGAATAAGACCAAGCACACCAGACACGAACAAAGTATTATTAGCCTTAATGGCTTGGGAATAGGGACCAAGAGCTGCTGGAGCCTTGTCTGTTATAACAGCTTCCTTGATACCTACACACAATACAAACAACTTAGCAAAGGTATCAATTCCGCCAAAGAATAGCATTCATCTCAAGTCATAACCTGTCAACAAGCACAGAATGACTGATATAAGTTGCCATAGAAACATGTTGCGCTGTCATACATATCAGCCAATAAGATGCAAGTGAACCGAGAAAATAGGATTCATAGGCAAGTACATAGAGATTTATATGCAAGGACCTCTAAAATCATTGATGGTTGGATTTTCAGTGTATCAAACCCAAATTTCCATTGCACATTGACACCAACATTGGACAGAATAAGGAGGGCACATAGCATTGATTGAAGTTAAGAAGCTTGGTTGTAAACATTGGAGGTATGGAGATCTAAGAACACAGAGTCAAATACGGATATTATGAATTCTCTCTCTTGTTAAGTATGGAGTCAGATAAAAAATGTTGCAACATAGTTTCCATGAAGTCCTATAACTAGTACAAGTCATCATTTGGACATAATGTAATTAATATATGTATATCTGACTGAGAGTTGGTTAATGTTTGCTAGAATACATTGTGTGTATTTAGGCTTGTAATTAGCATCATCTATCAACATTGACGATGTTGAAAAGGGGTAGTGGCCCTGATAACATATTTTCCTGTGAGGAATTGCATACCACTTTATACCAATAACTATAGTACAAAGCTAATGGGGTGTTCGGGATTGCTTATCTTGGGGTGTATTGGGATTCTTATTGTAAGCTATCTGTCTACAAAAGAAGAAAACAGGCATCTAATAACATTGCTTGTATCAAGTGCTTATTTATTCTAAAATAAGCAGATAACCAATGTCATCCTGACAACCAAAACTGCTTATCCACTTTAAAAATAAGTAAGCACCTAGATAAGCAATCCCGAACAGCCTTTTAACGTGCTTATTTGCATCGAATATAAAAACATACTAACCTACTTATTTTCTAGCAATAAACATTTTAATCCAAACACTCCATAAGCACATAATCTTATAAGCGCCTAATCAAGCAATCCCAAACACTCGAACACCCTCTAAATCTCTAATTGCAGGCCTATATACAATCTAACGAATCATACACCATCACTCAGATATTCACCTATTAATCAAATTTAACTCATCAACACATTTCACTAAATATAATGCAACATTTCATCATATTCTAATCACTAAAAATCAAAAACCAAGACAAAATCAGCTCGTAACATCAAACAAGTTATAAAAATCAAACGAAATCAAAACTGAAGTGTCAGCTTAAGGGGCGTATGGGATTCCAGATTCATTATTGTAAACTACTTATCTGTCTATAAAAGAAACCAGACACACTGCTTATTTTAAGTGCGTTTCATTATCCAACTACTTCTCTTCCTTACAATAAAATAAGCCAATGAGCACTTGAGTAGCGATCCCAAATACCCTATTATTCTCTTAAGGTGCTTATTTGCTTCAAATACAAAATCAAACCAACCTACTTATTATCAAGCTATAAGCACTAAAGTAATCGATTCAAATTTCATAATTTTTAATCACAAAATTCAAAACCCTTAACAAGAACAAAAACCAATATAAACCCATCTCACAAAACACCAAACCAATAATAAAAACCAAATCTTTTTTCATTATCGAAAGAATGCTTATTTTCATTAAAGATTGTCGCCAAAAGTTGACACTTACCAACCTACTTAATCCTGCTTAAAAAAAGAAAGCAGGCACCTGATCAATCCGACAACCAAAAACGCTTGGAAAAAAGCAAAATTCACCTAAATAAGCAATCCCAAACACCCTCTTAAAGTGCTTATTTGCTCAGAAGATAAACATTTTGATCCAAACAGTAATTCTATAAGCACTTTAAGCAATCACATAATCCATTTAAAACCAACACAAACTAATCACAAAATCCAAAACCAACACAAACCCATTTCACAAAACACAAAACCAATACTAAAAATCCAATCTTTTTCAAAAATCAAAAGAATAAAAAATAGTCACTAACTAGCATCAGTAGAAATGCTTAAACAAGCAAATGGGTTTGACTTGGACGTTGACCGCCATAAAGTTGACCCTGTGATCGTGGCACATGATATTCCGGCGATGATGGGAACACGGTGACGGAAGTTGAAGGATCTTGATAGACCAGAAGCAGTCCAAGACATCATCTTTACAAAGATTCTGTCGTGACTTGTGTTTTTTTAAGGTGTGTGTTTTGGGTACGAGAATAAAAGGTTATGTACTTTTTTTGTTTTTTTGACTTCAATTTAAAATGAAAAAGTTAAAAGTGAAATGAGTCGTGTAAGAATAAGATATTTGTGTTCCACTACTTGAAGCTACTTATGAATAAAATGTTGTTCATTTATTTATTTACGAACTAATATGAACAATAATCTATATTCGTTTAGTTGAATAGACGAAATGAATAAAAATCTTGTTCGTTTATTTACGCTGATAGAATGCATTTTAAAGTTTATGTTTATTATATAAACTTTAAGATTTGGTTTATTTAAGAAAACACTTATAAAAAACATTATTATGTATATTTTTAAAAAATAATGTATATGTTTATTGGTCTACGTTCATGTATGCTTGTTCGTTTTATATCTTATTAAACGAACATGAACGACCTTAGTTTCTTAATAAACGAACATAAACAAGAAAATCTCTCCGTCTAATCGATCGTGTTCGTTTATTTGTCCGATTAAAATTAAACGAACGAACATAAACAAGGCTTCATCCGTGTTTGTCTGGTTCATTTATGGCCCTAGCGGCTACGAGTGTTATTTCATCATGGTTTTTAGTTGAAATCGAATAAGTTTTGTATATGATTTGTTGCTTTTGATTTTTAGTTGAAATTGAAAATGTTTTGTACTCCTTCTGTTTCAAAATTATTGTTCTGTTTTTACATTTTGAAGTATTTTTATTTTCATCTTTGACTTTAAGATTTTTTTAATAGTTTATTATTTGATAAAAGTTGTGAAAATACATTTAAATTCAAATTCATTCATATATTTTGCATCAAGTATTATATAAAACACAAGAAAATAATTAAGGTCAAAAGTTGGAAAAAAAATACTTTAAAAGTCAAAACAAACATGACAATCAATTTGAAATGGAGGGAGTATATTATGTTGCTTTTGATTTTGGAGGCATTACAAATGGGCATCAAAGGCACTCGAAGAATTGTTCGTCGTGATGGGGGCAAAGCTACATGGAGTTGTTCGGGATGGTGGGTCAACACACGATGGTCGTTGAGGGAAGGAGAATTGTGACACCACAGGAAAAACTCTTTTCCCGCACTAATTTTGGTTTAAAGAGATGACTGGTTCATGAGTAAACACGTGTCTTAGAATACCACAATGCCTTTTGAGATCAATCGTGATCGTATCTCGATCTCATAAAGAATTTGAGTTGAGTGTGAAAGTAGTATCAGGTTGAGTACGTGTTTCTTGATCTCCAGTTATCCTCATCAAGCCACTTACTTGATGTCTAGCTTCCCAACTGGTAGACGGCTCCTTTCCCCCAGATCAATGAAGAAGGGAGAAGTCACTTGATTCTTCCGAAGAATCGGAAGCGAAGCGCTATGCCGGGGCGGGGGGACGGGAAAAGAAACGGCTCCGAAGAAAGAAATTGGGGTTCCCAATGCTTCTCCACGCTCGTTGTTGCCAAAGAAAATTCTTTTTCTTGGTTGCCAAAGAAAATTTGCGCCATCGCCGGCACAACAAATATATTAATATATGAGTTACAAAAGGTTTTTTTTTTTTTTAAAGAGAAATAGAACAAAGAAATCTATGACTATATGGCATAAATTTTTAAAGATGGTAAAATTATTAAATTTGTTGATATAGTTTTCATCGATTTCTTACTCTTAAAAATAACCAAACCATCCACTTTTTCACAAAGTAGCATACTAACACACACTTTTAAACATTTAAACATGTCTTTATGCTTTTTACTTATACCTTGTATTACTAAACGAGTCTTCATTGTCAAATTTCTTGTGGTTAAAATACTCAAAAATCTCACAGGAAAAAGAGACTAGAGACTAAGGTTTCGTTTGGTATGATGTTTGGAATAACTTTCTGTATGAATTTGACAATATGTTATTTTTGACTTGTTACAAACTTATAACTCTTACAAAATCGTGCTTCTTTTCACAGGATTTAACTAAAGTTGAAAGTCTAACTTATTATGACTGGTAAATATATAGTATTAGTTTCTAATTTAGACTTGGGTAGCAATCAACCTCAATATGTGAACTAATGTCACGATTTTAATAGATAAGTTAGGTTTTTGAACCTCTAAACCACCAAGATTTTTGCTATACAAAGTTTATTCTTAATAGAATGAAGGGCAAATTGTCTGAAAAGGCATCGAACTTGCCACCTTTTTCTTTTGTAGTCATCGAACTTTTTTTTTTTTTTTTTTTTTTCCAAAAGTAGCCCTAAACTTGTCTAATTTTCCTTTTGTAGCCTCTAATTACATAAATTTACATAAATCATCCCTATGGCTCTAAACAATTACACCGTTCATCCTTGTGTAACTTTATATCATTTATTTCGTAATTAAGCGCCTTGCCACGCCACCACAGCCACCTCCACCTCCTTGATCAGGGTTTAACAAAATGTCGTCGATCAGGAAGGCATTCAAGAACATGATGGATGCTATTGCTAAATATCCCACTCCACCAGTAGTGCCTAACATTGAAACACCAGAACCAGACTTTGACGAGCTTTACTCGCACATGGTAAGTTATCTTTCTAGGTTTTGATTCTATTTGATTGAATTTATATTTTCAAATTTATAGTGTTTAACATCGTTTGCATGTGCATGCAGATGGATCAGTCACGAAACGTGGTGGATGTGTATCATAACACTCTTGTTGTGGAGGTATAGAAAAGAAAGGAAGTTGAAGCTCAGATGCAACGGTTTAAGGAACTGTATGAGTACTATTGTTTCCAAGCAGGCAAGCTGAAGAACATGCTCGAGCAGAGGATGGCGAGAACTAGTGCTGATGGTGAGGGACCAAGTGTGATGAAGTCTAATCATCTTAGATGGTTGTATCATGGGTTTGTTGTATGAGGTCTGTTTTTGAGTTCAAGTTTCCTTTTCAGTTGTTTCAATTCCGTATCTGAATTAAGTGACTAGAGTGTTTGATTTGAGAGGCTGTCATTCTGCTACCTCTTTGTCATTTGGATCTTTGAGATCTATATCAATTTAATCTTATTTTGTTAGAATGTCTTGTGGTTTTTATAATACAAAACAATTCAAGATATGTGACTGCTATAAAATTATGTTTTCTTTTATTAGTCTTCAATTAATAACCTGCAAGATGTTACGCAGTAAGACTTTTTTTCTTTAAACAGTCCTCAAAATGCATGCACCTTTTATTCTTTTAAACCTTCAAGAAAATGAGATTTTGCGATTTTTTTCGGACTGTTATTTGTTTTTCTACTGCAAGCTAAGTTATTGATATAGAAAGAATGATATATAAAGAAGAATGAAAGAATAAATGTTCCCAACTTATAAGCTTAAATCAGTATGGTTTTAAGGGGTTATTATCAAGAAAATAAGCACTTTATCATAGGTATATTGGCGCTCAACTAAGAAATAAATGCACATAAACAAATCAGAGACAGGTTTAACTAGACGTTTGCTTTTGTAAAAATTATGCATTAAAAAGAAGCAGAGTATAAAGAGGTCTCAAGTGTGTTTTGTTCACATTTCATGTTGTAAAAATTTTGGGAAGCTTTTGGGCAGCCTAACAAGTGATGTGCCTTATGAGACCAGTGTCTCTGAGTAGCTTTTAGATTTTACAGATGAAACCACTGCACGACAGGGAGCACACAAGTTTTGAATGGTGGCGGCAGGCGGTGGATGGTGGCTACCTGGATTAGTTTAAGTTTATAGCTACAAGGACGAAATGTGTAAATTATTAGTGCCACAGGGACCTTTTATGTAATTGACTCAAGGATGAACAATGTAATTGTTTAGAGCCACAGGGATGATTTATGTAAATTAAAGTAATTAATTTTTTTATTAGAGGCTATAAAAGGAAAATTAGGCAAATTTATGGCTACTTTTGGGGAAAAAAAAGTTCGATGCCCACAAAAAGAAAATGTGGCAAGTTCGATGCCTTTTTCAGACAATTTGCCCTAGAATGAAACAAGACAAGGAAAAAAAAGAAGATCTTTTTAATGCAACAAATTGTTGCCGGAAACAAAGTACTAGTCATGTACAAATCAACTGTGACTAACACCTATTTCTTCTTTTTGTTTAACTTGAATGAAAACAAAGTCTAAAATGATAAAATTAAAGAAGGTAAATAAAAGATGTCGATGTATATACACTTATTACTTGCTGTTGACGTATGTGTCCGGATGGACCACGCCGAACGATAGGTGCCGAAAGGCGTAAAGACACTCTCTAAGTATTGCACCATCGGTCTTTAACCGATACTACAATACTGGGGGGACATGTTGACGTATGTGTCCGGACGACACGTGCCGGACCGAAGAATCTCCATTACGCCGGAGGTCATTGCCGGAAGGACTGGACTATGCCACCTAACCCGGATATTACGGGATTGTGTCTCCACGTGACCTGACACCTAGTGCATAGACTTGACAGGTATGGAGGTGGCCCACTTGACACCTACCTCTTTCTCTCTCTATATATACTACTCTTTATTCCATTTATCTCATCCCATATTACACACACATACATATACATATATGCTAAATCCTCTACACTTGAGGTCTGACTTGACCGTCGGAGGGTGGTTCCCCGGGGCTTCGGCCTCGGGACCCCTTCTAACGGGTTCTTTCATGTATGACAGCATACTACAAAGCTCGGGACATCAAAGAATGGCACGAGAGAGCTGTCAAGATCATCCCGGCGGAAAAATGCTTCAACATTTGGCGCCATCCGTGGGACACGTTATTCATTCTACCACAGCTAGGAATGATGGGTCTCGCTTCAGTTTGGTTTCCCTGGACCTCATCCTCTGTTCGGTATGTCCTATCGGAGGAGGATAGTCTACCCTCCTTCCCGAAGATAGATGACAACGGAGGCGGTTCATCTATTTCCTTCCGGCAGTGGGTTCATCTGCCGCCCTTCCGAAGGTGGTCCTTCCATCGTATAAGAAAGATGTTAGTATGGACGCCGTATGGGTTGTTTTATTATCGACGTTCGGTTCGGGACCATTGTGTCATCGTTCAAAAGGGGACGTTGATATGGACGTTATGTAGGAGATGTCCGGTATGATGCCCTCCGGTGTGATGGGTTTCATCCGGTATGACAGCCGGCATAAACGTTCAACATGGGACGTCCGGTGTGATGGGTTTCATCCGGTATGACAGCCGGCATAAACGTTCACCATGGGACGTCCGGTGTGATGGGTTTCGTATAAGAAAGATGTTAGTATGGACGTCGAGTACATGTCTGATTTGGTTTCCGGAAAATGGGTTTACTTTGGTTTCGTATCAACATCATTTCGGTGCATGTCAGCCATCCGGTACGGTGTAAACGTTCGATATAAACACCCGGTATGGACGTTCGGTATAAACGTTCGATATAAACATCCGGAATGGACGTCGAGTACAGACGGCAGTACGGACCAGTTGCCAGCCGTCCGGTACGGTTTTCTTCGGTCAAGTCGTCTGAAAATACTGCCGCTCGGAGATTCCGTGTTATTCAGAGGTACTGCCTCGTTCGGATTGTACTTGTAACGGGTTTCATCCGTATCCCAAACAAAACGAGGGACGCCCGGTACGACCTCCGTATGTGTTCGCTTGTTTTCTGCGACATTTCACACCTACAACTCTGTAAGTACTCAGACTTCACCTTCATGCTTTCTCATTCGCTATGATAAGTAAAAGTATCTGTCCGACTTGTTGATATAACCAGCATCGCCAAGTTATGAATTGCATGAAACTAGGTATATAGAGCATATTCCCAAGTTGTGAATTGCATGAGCGCCTGCTTGAATGCATTTATTTGAAACCTAAGCTAGGAAGGCTCTTGAATTTTTTATTATAGCAGAGATGAATAAGTAAGCAATGTCGGTATGTAACATAGCCTTGGAAGCACAAAACTAGTTGCAAAAGAGATATGCAAGAATAAATGTTTAATATTCTGAGTTAACCCACTCCTATCAATATGGGTACTTGAATATATAGGTTCACTGTTTTCTTGAAGCATAGGTTTACTTTTATATTCACTAAAAAGTAAAAATATAAAGAGAAAAGGGCATGGCATTTTCCAAATCTTCATGTATCTTAAGAAATCACGTGGGTGATAGTGATGGCACAAGGACAATGTCTGCCAAATCTCCATAGCATCTTCCAAATCTACTTTTCTATATTATAAAAGAGGAAGAACGAACAACTTGTCATACACAAGATACAAGTGAAAATGCATGGCTTACAATATTTACATTCTTTTTGTTAAATAGCATTAACAATGTGACATGTACTTACCGTCGTATACTGTAAAATAGTGAAATATGTTTAGAGTGTAAATTTCGTCAAAGGAGCATGATAGCCTCATTGTTTTAGAGATCGGGTTTTTGATTGACCCGGTCGAGCCACCAGTTCACGGTTCAACTGCTCAATGTATTAAAATCATATTATGCGACGGTATATACAACGGTTATCACAAACTACAGTTATCCATACGCGAGAAAATGTAAGTAAGATGATTTTCTTAAAAAAAAAAAAAAAAATCTTGAGAGGACTTAAAAATACTAGCTCCATTCTTCGAATGTCGAGATAAATTCGTAAAAATATAACTGAATATTTGTATTTTTAAGATGCGTATATCTCTAAAAGATATTTTTGTAAGAATAAGAATTATACGTTGTCGTATGGCTTTCATTATTTTTTGGACCACGATTATAAAATCGACAAAGCTGTTAGTACTTAGTAGCACAAGTTGCGTGCTTTCAAGAATGTTTTGCATCTTAACATGCATGCAAAAAATATTTGTGAAAACGCTTGATAGTATTATTTACTCATTACCCATAAATACATGCGTTATAGAGGTTTAAAATTTGGTCATGGACATTAACAAGTGTTTTCTTTTGCAACTATATTATAAGAATTTATTGTATATATAAGTCAGCACGTATACTCCGATACACTAGTTATGTACCATGATACAATAAAATGCTTGGGCAACAGGTAAAAATGATAATGTTTAATGGTTTATTATTTTTTGGGCAAGCCGCAATTCATTTGGTGCTTTATATATATCATGCGAGTTTTAACTAGGCCTATAATATTGTGACATAATAGCCAAATCCGGAGAAACACCGCATGTTTGATAATTAACATCCAGGGGTGAGCATTATTGTATTTGTCAATAATGAGTTATAGCACCGCTGAACTGGGGGGAGTATAGTGGTATGGCAACTTCCGTCGGTTGCGTTACGGTTTCGTTGTGACCTTTTTTATATTAATACAGGTGAAATATTGTATTTGTCATATTTAACAGGAGAAAACAAAAGAGTTTTCAAGTTTTATTCTACAGGACTAACAGGCATAAGGTGATGATTTCGTGAAAATCAGAGCATGGTCAATAAGGGCAATAAACATCACATGTTTGATATCTAACACTCATGGGTAACATTGTTATTCATCGTTTATTATGTTATATAATACATTGTTTTATTTTAGTTCAACGATACTAATAACATTAGTATCGTTGAACTGGGGGGAACCATGGGGGAATGATACCCTCACCGGTTATGTTACGGTTCGGTTGTGACCCGGTTATTGTATTAATACATCTGAAACACTGTGAATTCCCATGATTCGTAATAAGTACAATCATGAACATAACATTGGTGTGACACCCCGGTTGGTTGGCCACCGCCGCGGATTCCCGAGTGCAACATCTTTCGGATGCCCGAATGTAAAACCATTTCGGATGCCCGAGTACAAAATGATCTCGGAAGCCCAAGCACAAAATGATCTTGGGAGGCCCAGGTGCTATTCACCGAACGGCAATATGCCCGAATGAAATGAAATTTCGGATGCCTGAGTGCAAAGTCACAACGGATGCCTGGATGTTACGACATTCTGGATGCCCGAATGCAAAGACATTATGGATGCCTGGATGTGACGACATTTTGGATGCCCGAGGAACATCAGTCGGATGCCCAAGTGCAAAGCATTTTGGATGCCCGAGTACAAAATGATCTCGGAAGCCCAAGCACAAAATGATCTTGGGAGGCCCAGGTGCTATTCACCGAACGGCAATATGCCCGAATGAAATGAAATTTCGGATGCCTGAGTGCAAAGTCACAACGGATGCCTGGATGTTACGACATTCTGGATGCCCGAATGCAAAGACATTACGGATGCCTGGATGTGACGACATTTCGGATGCCCGAGGAACATCAGTCGGATGCCCAAGTGCAAAGCATTTTGGATGCCCGAGTACAAAATGATCTCGGAAGCCCTTGTACAAAATGATCTTGGAAACTTCGTAGATAAACTAAAAGAGGCAAGTGTGTCGATGTCTACTTCGTAGATAAACTAAAAGCGGCCAGTGTGTCGATGTCTACTTCGTAGATAAACTAAAAGCGGCCGGTGTGTCGATGTCTACTCCGGAAGACCTTGGTGTAAGCGTCTCAAACATATAAGCTTGTATTTCCAAAGCTATACAAATAGCAAAGGTAATAAAAAACAAGAAGTTTGCTGTACGTTTATGTGAGTAACAATTGTAATAAAACACAAAGTGTCTGGTATAGGTTTGTGATTAATAAATAAATAATATATAACGACACATCACAAAGAATAATGATTATGGTAGAAAAGCTACGTTTTATTTGTGCAGGAAACAAAGGGACGATGGAAAAGATATGTCCCACGTTCGGATCTAACGATGTTTAAGTATAGCATCATTGACCATAGGTCAACAATACAATACTGGGGGGACATGTTGACGTATGTGTCCGGATGGACCACGCCGAACGATAGGTGCCGAAAGGCGTAAAGACACTCTCTAAGTATTGCACCATCGGTATTTAACCGATACTACAATACTGGGGGGACATGTTGACGTATGTGTCCGGATGGACCACACCGAACGATAGGTGCCGAAAGGCGTAAAGACACTCTCTAAGTATTGCACCATCGGTCTTTAACCGATACTACAATACTGGGGGACATGTTGACGTATGTGTCCGGACGACACGTGCCGGACCGAAGAATCTCCATTACGGGAGGTCATTGCGGAAGGACTGGACTATGCCACCTAACCCGGATATTACGGGATTGTGTCTCCACGTGACCTGACACCTAGTGCATAGACTTGACAGGTATGGAGGTGGCCCACTTGACACCTACCTCTTTCTCTCTCTATATATACTACTCTTTATTCCATTTATCTCATCCCATATTACACACACATACATATACATATACGCTAAATCCTCTACACTTGAGGCCTGACTTGACCGTCGGAGGGTGGTTCCCCGGGGCTTCGGCCTCGGGACCCCTTCTAACGGGTTCTTTCATGTATGACAGCATACTACAAAGCTCGGGACATCAAAGAATGGCACGAGAGAGCTGTCAAGATCATCCCGGCGGAAAAATGCTTCAACACTTGCCATTGTTTCAAAGCTCACAAGTAGGCTTGTGCCAACCAACTTAGTCGTCTAACACTATCTCATTTCTTTCACGCTCTCATCTTCTCCCATATCACATATCACAATTCAAAACAAATCCATATCGATTCAACATAATCAAGATGAAATTAGTCAAGAATTGAAAATTGGTTTTTTATAAGTTCTGAATGACTATGAATTACTAATAGGGGAAATCGCATAAAAAGATACTCATCTTATGTCCAATTTCAATTAAAGGTACTATTCTTTTTTTTTTCTCAATTTAAGGTATCCGACTTTTTTTTTGGGCCGATTTAGGTTTTTTTCTAACTTCCGTTAACTATTTCGTTAGTAAATTACATGTTTGGTCCTTGAGTTTGTATAGGCATTACATATTTGGTCATTCAGTCCGTTTTTGCACATTTTCAAAAAAAAAAAATTCGAAATAAAATTTTTTTCAAAAAAATTTTTTCGAAATATTTTTTTTCCAAATTTTTTTCAAAAACAATTTTTCGAAATATTTTTTTCCAAATTTTTTTCAACAAAACTTTTTCGAAATATTTTTTCCAAATTTTTTCAAAAAACTTTTCGAAATATTTTTAATCAAAAAAAATTTTCGAAATATTTTTTCTAATTTTTTCAAAAAACTTTTTCGAAATATTTATTTTCCAAATTTTTTTCAAATTTTTTTTTTCGAAATATTTTTTTTTCAAAAAAAATTTTCAAATATTTTTTTCCAATTTTTTTCTTGCAAAAACGGAAGAAAATATTTTGATTTTTTTTGAAATATTTCAAAAAAGTTTTTGAAAAAATTTGGAAAAAAATATTTCAAAAATTGTTTTTGAAAAAATTTTGAAAAAAATATTTCAAAATTTTTTTGAAAAATATTTTTTGAAAATGTGCAAAAACGGACTGAATGACCAAACATGTAATGCCTATACAAACTCAAGGACCAAACATGTAATTTACTAACGAAATAGTTAACGGAAGTTAGTAAAAAACCTAAATCGGCCCAAAAAAAAAGTCGGGTACCTTAAATTGAGAAAAAAAAGAATAGTACCTTTAATTGAAATTGGACATAAGATGAGTACCTTTTTATGCGATTTGCCCTTACTAATAAGTTATAATGTTATATATTAATAAATATAGAAGGGCATCCAGTTTTGATGAATCATCACATTTATAATTTTTATCACTTAAACATTATCAAAACACAATAAAAATCAAGTCTGTTTCTTTTGGTTTTGTTATATGAGAATGAAGATGGGTGTAAGACTCCGTTTCTTTTTAAGTGTACAATCAAGTCCAAAAATATGAAGAAAAAGCACTTAAGTACATGTGTATTTGTAACTTTTTTTCTCAGCTAAATTGGAAAACGAAAATAATCCAATTTGACTCAAATCTAGAAAGATTTAGCCTTTCTTTTATTTAAAATATTTTAAAATAAATCTATAATAACTTAATTTTTACTTAATAAGTGAATGTTGATTTTTTTTTTTAAATCATACTTGGAGTTTTATTTTATTATATAATATAGAAGGTTTTTTGTGTATCTTTTTGTTTTGTTGTTAATAGAAAATTCATGCCTTCTCAAAAAATAATAAGTAGAAAAGTTAACTACTTTTTTGGTCTTTGTTGTTTGCTGGGTATTTCACTCTTGGTCTAAATTTTCAAAAAGTTTTGGTTTCAGTCCAAAAGTGATAGTTTCGTTCTACTTTCAATCCATTTTGATAATGACGTTAGTTCTGTTAGTTAAGTTTAGTTTTCAAGTGGCAACGTTAGTCGTTTATACTAACATTCGTTTGCATCGTTAGTCCTTTATACCAACGATCGTTTACAACGTTAGTCCTTTATACCAACGATCGTTTTTATACACTTTTATACACATATTTATACAACTTGTTATACACGTTTATACACATTTTTTATATATTATATACGTTTTATACACGTTTACAGACATTTTTATATATGTTGTTATAAACGTTTTTAAACACATTTTTACACACTCTTTTATACACGTTTTTATACATATTTTTATATACGTTTTTACACACGTTTTTATACACGTTTTTACACACGTTTTTATATACCGTTTTATATATGTTTTTACACACGTTTTAATATACGTCTTTACACACGTTTTTATACATGTTTTTATAGACATCTTTATACACATTTTTATATACGTTTTTACACACGTGCTTATACACGTTTTTACACAAGTTTTAATATATGTTTTTATACATGTTTTTACACATGTTTTTATATATATTTTTAGATACGTTTTTATAAACATTTTTACACATGTGTAAAAAAGTATATAAAAACATGTGTAAAAACGTATATAAAAACGTGTGTAAAAATGAATATAAAAATGTATATAAAAGCGTGTGTAAAACGTGTGTAAAAACCATATAAAAATGTGTAAAAACGTGGTGGCGTGAGGTGATGGTGTAAAATACTCCAACCACCTCGATCTACTTCGTCTTGACCGTGGTGGCGTGAGGTGATGGTGGCCGGAAAAAGATAGCGGCGCCGAAAACTTTTTATAAAGAGAGAAAGTGTTATAGCTGTGTGTGAGATGAGGGGAAACCCTAAAAAATATCTTTTATACTCCTAGAGGGACTGATCTCGTCAAAAGGTGAAAGAAGAGGGTGGGCGGTGAAATTAGAATCAGGGGCTGGTTCTGCAAATTTTTTATTCTTTATAAATATAAGGTGTGGTCCCCATTTGAGCTAGTAAACGCGCGAATTAAATTATGAAAATAAGGCCATCACGTTTGGAATATTTTTTCCATTAAAAGCGAGTATTTACTTGACTAGTATTTTCATAAATAGTATAATAATTACTTTAAAAATGTTTATTGAGTTACGGTTGTGTCGACACGTATTATGTACATTTTTCATTGAAAAACGAGATAACTCTTTGTTTTCGATTCAAATTGGCTCGGGAAAGTCCGAATTGAAAAACAAATAATTATAACTATAAAAAAATAGGCTCTTTAAAAATTACCGGATGCTACAATTAATCTCAGGTACATGTGTATTTTTAATTTGTTCAACATATGTTTTGTAAAACCGAATTTTTTATTTATTTTTGACAAATAAAGAAATATTTAGACTTTTTAACTAAAAAAACTTAAAATAAATAAACAGTTATTTAAAAAATATTATTTAATAAAGGAAGGTTGAGTTTTTTGAAATGAAAAGTCCCACTTGAGGTTTTGTTTTACTATATAAATAAAAGATTGTTGTTCACCATCTACAACATTAAGTGGAAGCAAAAGAAATACTAAATCTATACTTCGTGAGATGGGAGAAGATGAGAGCGTGAGAGAAATGGAGGTAACGTTAGATGACTAACTTAGTTGGCTCAAGCTTAATTGTGAGCTTTGGAACACTAGGTTTATGGTTAGGATTGTTTATTCATTAAGGCATGTCTTTATTTATAAACTAGCTTATATACTCGTGAAATCACGAAATTTTTTAAAGAAATTATTCATTAACAAGTTAGGTGCGCGAATAAAGTAACAAATAACAATGATCGCACATATGTTCCATTATTTTATGAAAGGGGTAATAAGTTTAATAATTGAATGAAACAATATACAATTTGGTTTATATCTATTGGAAGTGATCCAATAAGAAGAAAAACTAAAATGAGAAGAATAAGAAGGATTTCTAGCCACACATTTCAAGTAGGGAGGAGAATTTTAAGGGGAGATGCATCCATTTTTGTAGATGCATCTGAAATGAGTGGTTGTAGTTTCTTCTTATCATTCTTATTTTAATTTTTCTTCTTATTTGATCCTAACTCTATATTAATTAAAGCAATAAACGTGAATGTATCGTCGTATCCAACTGGTATATAGTCTTGAAAAGGCAAAGTATGTAGTTTGTGTTAAACACTCGAGTAAGCTATGTTCATTCCATGAACACCTAAAAGTTAAAAAAACAAAAGTCAAATTAAAAGGAAGTTGGCGACCAGAGCATATGTTAAGTTAAAAAAAATGGTAAAAAAAACATTGCATTTATATAGTTGTACATACATGTTAAATTGATCAAATACCTAGAAGTATTTATGTCTTGAACCTTTTGGAATGACTGCAGTACTATAAGGGTGGTGTATTTTATTGATCAAACTAAGAGGTTGGTATATAGTGGTATTTTAAAAACTGTAAGAAACTACATCTGTTTTAGGATATGTTAAACTGGGTAAGGTAGAATCTTAATTTTCTCTTAAGCACAGACATGGACTAAAATTAGATATTTTAAGGATGCAAATAGTGCTCTTTTGGCATCAAAATAATCAGATTAAAGAACCGTGATTGCTTCTTTTTTTTTTTTTTTTTTTTTTTTGAAGAAAAAGATATGTAATCCTAAACACCCCGTAAAAATGGAACTAATACTAAAGGTCTTTCTTACCCGGTTTTGACCCATGACTCACTTTTTTGACCCGTAACTGGAATCATCCTAAAAGGACTCAAAATAAGCAGATAAAAGCGCTTGTTTCGCATCAAAACAAGCAGATAAGAATGCCTCAAACAGTACAACAACAACAACAACATACCCAATCCCGCCGAGGCGAGGTATGGGGGAGGTAAAATATAGACAGATCCTACCCCTTCCCCAGGAAAAACCCGGGAGAAGGGAGACTGCTTCCAACGAGACCTCCGGCAAGTGCAGGTGTGCGAGTGAGACAGAGAAGAAAAGAGAGCAGAAGACGGTAAACAACAAGCACATGCAATAAAGAAAGCAGGCAAACAAGGCAGGGCAACAAAGAATAGCAAGCAGACCTAAGGGAGCAAGAAAGAGCAAAGCATAAAAAAAAAAAAAAAAAAAAAACGACGCACGGGCCTAAAGCAAAGGCATGGCAAAACAAGGCACCAAAAGCAAAAGCAGGACAAGAAAAGCTGGTAATCCTAAACAGCACAAGCAAAGCAAAGCAACGCACGGGGCCTAAACTACGGAAAAGCAAACTGGGGGGCAACTAAACCCGGAAACATCGGGGCAAGGCAAAACAACGAGACGCCTAGAAGCTAACCCGCCCAAAACTACCTAAACCCACAAAGCCCCAAGCCAAACAAGAAACTAGCCGCATATCCTAATCCTATCTCTCCACCCTTTCCTATCTGAGGTCATGTCCTCCAATAAGTGAAGCTCCGATATGTCATGCTTAAGTCTCTCCTCCCACCTGAGTTTGGGTCTGCCCCTTCTTCTCACGCCATCTACTACTAGCGCCTCTACCCTTCTAACCGGCGCTGATTGAGGCATCCTCTTGACATGACCGAACCACCTCAACCTACCTTCTCTCATCTTCGAAATAATATTTCCGACTTCAAGTTTTGATCTGAAAACTCCGTTCGGGATCATGTCAAGCATAGATTTTCCACAAGTCCATCTAAGCATTCTCGCCGCCACTTCTACCCTGTTGGCATGGGCCTTGGAGATGGGCCAACACTCGGACCCGTACAACATAGCCGGTCTAATCGCCACCCTATAGAATTTCCCCTTTAACTTAAAGGGGACGTTCCTGTCACAGAGAACTCCCGATGCTGCCCTCCATTTCGCCCAACCAGCTCTGATCCGGTGGGTTACGTCCTCGTCTATCCTCCCTGATTTGTGAATCATCGATCCCAGATATCTAAAAGACTCTTTGGGTGGCAGGATCTGGTCACCGATACGAACATCCTCGTGGTGACCTGCCTCGCTCCTACCAAAATCACATCTCAGGTATTCAGTCTTTTCTCTGCTCACCCGAAGTCCGTTATGTTCAAATGCCTCGAACAGTAATAAAGATATTTAAAGCAAAATAAGATGTGCAATTCCAAACACCCCATAAACAATGATAAACGACCCAAAAGACGCATATAAGAACAAGTTAATTATCAAACTAATCAAACATTAGGAACATATTATATTCTTTACTATAAAGCAATAATATCCTAGCATTTCTAAAATAAAAAAAATAATAATAATAATAAGAAGAATAATATCCTAATAGGCCAACTAAACAATCCGAACACTTCCATAATAAGTTTTGAATGCATGAAAAAAGTGCTTATTTGGCATCAAAATAAGCACAGAAAACAACCCAAAAAGGTGATTGGCTTTTTAAAAATATGTAATCTCGAACTCCCCATACACTTGAAACTAATACTAAAAAGAAACTATCTTTCTTACCCGGTTTTGACACATGGCCCACTTTTTCAATTTGTTTAAAAAATCATTAAAGGTATACAACGAGATAGCTTTAAGGGTACGCATTCACTTTGGAACACAAGTAGATAACAAAACCTCAGGTTACAATACGGATATGTTTAGCAAGGAGCTTTAAAGAGCGTTTAGTGTTTATAATAGAAATCTGGCTTCGCAAGGAGCGTTTAACACTTTTATTTTTATTAACAACGCTAGTTGAAGAAGCGTCTAGCTTTTACGTCAATTTACATTTTATAAAACAAACTTGGTACTGCTCACAACTATTGTTAATAGTTTCCGTTACTTTTGCCAAACATAATACCCTAATTTTTGGTTCATGAGCTTACGTGGTTTGGCTTATGTTTCACAAGCCCATTTTTTTTTCAGCTTATTTTGAAACTTATAAGTTTACATAAATTTATTATGTCATAATAACCTTACACAAGCCTATAACACAAGCCTGAAAAAATAGGCTTATGAAGCATATATAAGCCGAAACCACATAAACAGATAAGCTAAAAAATAAGCTTCCAACTTAAACTAAAATCTTTGTAAGGAACTTATATGGCATCAAGTATAATAATAAGAATGGAAAATAAATTTTAAAAGCTGGTAAGAAACTTACAGCCACTCAAAATTAGGACCCGGTCTCTTCCCTTTTAAGTTCTACAAGAAAAAGTGTTAGGGAGTGCTTTTGTACGTTGTTGTTGTGATCCTGTTTTTAATGCTTTAATGTTTATAAGACAATTACTATTGAGTAAGTTTTACTTTAGTATGGGTCATAGTGGGTCATTATAAGGCATGTAATGTTTGGGTCGATATGTTAACCCAAACAGGCCTTTTAGAAGTTAGTTATATGACGGTTAATTAGTTGACAGTTATTTGGCAGTTACTCTATGTTGTGAAACGACACAATGGTTCATTGTCAACATACAAGACGTTTCACAAACTATAAATACTGCATTAGGATAAGTCAAACATAACGTACTACTTTTATTATTATCAGTTGATAAACCTTTACTGTTTTATTCATTTGTCTCACACACAAACAAAGATCACAATGGTTATTTCAAATCGATTGTTATGTTGTAATTGGCATGATCATAAACCTGTGACAAAGTACCAACAATGGTACCAGAGCCTATGTTCTGATCCTAGGAGAAGCCAACTACACAGGAACATAAACCATGTCCCAAACAGATTCTACCAACAAGTAGAAACCTCCCAAACAAACCCAAACACTCCAAAATGGCCTAGACACAAAAAATACATATCACCAGAAGGAAAACGGTTATTAAAAAAGAAAATGGAAGAAGTGGTGTCCTATAATTCTTCGCATTTAAAACCCCCCACTGGCTGCAGTTACAAACAAATAGGGGAACCAAGAAACATATCCAAAAGGGACAAAAGGGCACGTTGCTATATATGTAAGGAAAGGGGCCACGTTTTTTGGAGATGCACAAATAAAGGAAAGAAAACCAACAAAGGAAAGATTGAATCAAGTACAATGGATACAACACCAGCCAAGGTTTCACAAACTTATGATGCATTCAAGAAACAGTTCATGTATCAACAGACTTCATGGTTGATGGTTCTGACATGGGAAATTGGGATGGAATTTGGTATGTTAGCAAAACATACAAAAAGCACATGAGTCCCATGAAGCACTTGTTCAAGAGAATGGTTCAGAGATTCAAGGTTGAAGGGACAGAAGAGAAGGAGAAAAAATTCATTGTCTCTTATGGCATAGGAGAAGTGATTGTAGAGACAAAAGAGGGAAAGTTGATGATACCAAATGTAATTTACACTCCAGAAATTACATTGAATATTCTTAGTTTGGAGCAATTAGAAGAGCAAGGGTATTTGGTGAATTATGATGGCAACAGATGCAATGTAAAATACATGTTTGATTATATGTATGAAGATGCAGTTGAGGGGCAGAACATCATTGAAGAAGAAAGTGAAGACACCATAATTAAGAGTCACAATAAGCATTTGGATGACTACTACAGGACGTTGGACCCAGGGGATGATTGCTCTTTAGTCAGAGGTATGGAAGAACTAAGAATGGAGAAGGAAGAGGAGCATGATTATATGGACAGTGAGTATATAAGCATGAATGGAACTCTGTATCTCATGAAGGTAAACACTTTCAAAAGGTTTATAGCATTCCTAGATTTGATTGATATAGATAAACTTGTCTATGGAAACTGGGATGTATTGAAAGGGAAATTTATGGAGATGATCAGATGGTTCTATCTAGAATTTTTAGGACAACAAGTTTTAGGAGAATTGCCACCAACTGTAGGGGCAATTAACATTGACTTGTTGGCGTTATACAAATTTGTTGATGCACTGGGTGGGTATATGGATGTATCACTCAATGAAAATTGGCACCAAGTGGCTAAAATACTTGGTTTAGAATATGAACATCAAGGCACAGTTAAAGAAAAGTATAAAGAATACATTGGGATGATCAAGGTGTATTATGAAGAGTCAAAAAGGGTGCAAGGAGAACCGAAGCCACGGCAGAAATAGCAGAGTTACTGCAGATGAGCCAGAGATGGATATGCAGGTTGATGCACAGGTTGATGACCAAGAAATGCAAGAAGGATTCCCAAGAGAAACTGTGAAGGATGATGTACACATGGAAGATAAAAGCAAGTGAAGCAAATTTGGAACAAAGAATTGAAGAAAGTGGCAGCAGCAGTGATGATTTTATCATCATCACTTGAAGATGGAATCAAGAAGATCATAGATGAAGCATTCAAGCATTAGGAGGGAGAATGTGATCCTGTTTTTAATGCTTTAATGTTTATAAGACAATTACTATTTAGTAAGTTTTACTTTAGTATGGGTCATAGTGGGTCATTATAAGGCATGTAATATTTGGGTCGATATGTTAACCCAAACAGGCCTTTTAGAAGTTAGTTATATGACGGTTAATTAGTTGACAGTTATTTGGCAGTTACTCTATGTTGTGAAACGACACAATGGTTCATTGTCAACATACAAGACGTTTCACAAACTATAAATACTGCATTAGGATAAGTCAAACATAACGTACTACTTTTATTATTATCAGTTGATAAACCTTTACTGTTTTATTCATTTGTCTCTCACACAAACAAAGTTCACAATGGTTATTTCAAATCGATTGTTATGTTGTAATTGGCATGATCATAAACCTGTGACAAAGTACCAACAGTTGTGGGTGTTTGGTAACTGTGAATATGGGTAAAATCTTTTAATTAATCGGGTAAGTTAGCCGAATTTAGTTGTAGGGCAAGTGCGCAACAATAACAATACGTTTTTTTTTAAGAAGAAAAGTGAGACAAATCGATCAAAAGACAAATATATGTAAGAAGCGTAAAAAAAACTTGTAAAGTAAAATCTTCTCAAAAATTTTGAATTATTTTTACAAGGTTGTTATATATCTGTCTGGAAACAAAAAAGAACAATAATCAATGCTAAACTAAAAATATGATGCTGATGGCTACTTCATATATCGATTGGGTGACACGAACGTTTCAATGTATCTAACTACTTCTTCATCGACTATATTAGTATTATCATCCAGTACTCTAACTTTCGCATACTCAAAGTCGTCATAGATGTTGCCTTTGCCTTTGTCTTTGATGTGCATCTTCTTTCTGAGATCTACTGTATAAATATGATGATTGTCACAAGACCTCATGAGCCAGTTTCCGTTCTTCATTAAGTGGAATGGAATCAGAGAGCTAGCAATATCATAAACTTGCGGCCTTAGTTGATAAGTTACCACTTCTTTCATATTCCCGTGGAATGGAATCAGAGAGCTAGCAATATCATAAACTTGCGGCCTTAGTTGATAAGTTACCACTTCTTTCATATTCCCATGTTCATCCAACTTCCACAACTTAATACAGGTCCATTCAAAGCCACTTATCTCAATGTTATACGAGTACTTGACACAAACATGAATGCAATCACTTTTAACCATAATAGTGGCAAAATAAGGCCATGCATCTGGTTTAGCATCCACATTCGGAGTTTCTATCTCTGATAACCGTTCAGTTTTTGTGTCAAACCTTATAATTGATCTTAACCGTGTGTCCAAGCCTTGTTGTTTGAAGTAGAGATTTTCATTTAAATAAGTACCTTTACTCCAACATCCAGGATAAAGTAAACTTATATTTTGAAAGACGTCTACTTTTCTCCATGAGTCTGATTTTAACGAGTATATGTAAACATTCTTGTCTAAAAAATTTACAAATACAAGCTTGTAGTCATCTTGACAACAGCTGTAATACAATCCGAAATCTGAATAGCAACACTGAATATTGTTGCATTCCTCGTGAGAATCAGATTTGGACAACCTCTTATACTCATTCGTCAAAGGATTCCATAAGATTAGACCAGAGTATACATATTGATCTATCTCATATATGCCTAGACACACCAATCCATGAAAAGAAGCTAGAATACTACAACTACTACTAGGAGTGATGCCTTCGAATGGTGGTAAAGGGCGGCGTTTGGGAGTTAAAACCTTAACACTCGGTGGCTCTTCACAGTCGATGGTGGTAAACTCGCATGATGTTTTTGTTTTAGATAAGATCAGAAGTTTATCGTTGTTTTTATGGTGGCGCTTATGCGCATGCATGGTTTGAAACATATCCGACGTAAGGAACGAGTGCCATTCTTTAGAAACACACTTGAAACGACAAACAGATTCGGTTGGAACTCTTGGTAGTATGTCGTTCAATAAGACGTCATGTGGAACATGAACCTCCATTGTCGATCTCTGTGGTTTAGGTTTCAATAACTATATAGTATATATATAATGTGATTAGACGTAGGTTTTTGCTTATTTTAATACCACATTCTTACTATATATCTAATATATATATGGAAGGTGAAGATACGCATGCTTTAAATAGAATAGTTGTATTACTTTGTTTAGGACTTTTTAATTTAAATCAGAAGAAGATATACATTGAGGCTTCGACGAATTACATCTTTATCGTTAGGTAATAGTAATTTTTTATTTTTTATCTTTTATATAATAAAAGAATTACATCATTTATGAGTGTTTTTATGTACATAACCTTTCTCACTGAAATAAAAAATTGAACCAATAGTAAAGCTTGATTTTGCCACGTAGACAAAGGCAAACGATGCGAATGGTTAATTGAAAGTCAAAATTGAATCCAATTTAGTCAAAGTAGTCATAATTTCGTTTTTTAAAACTGATTTCGCAAAAATAAATAATACACATGGGGTTGACTGTGATTCTTTAATTGTTAAGGGTTTAAACTAAAATACTCCTTTCGTTCCAAAATTATTTCTTTTATTGACTTTTTTAGTTTTTCTTCTTTAACTTTGACCATAATTATTATTAATTTTTTTTTATATAATACTTGATGAAAAATATATGAATATATTGTGTTTTAAATGCATTTTCATTTGTATAACTTTCATCAAGTGTTATATAACACAAATAAATATATTAATGGTCAAAGATGAACAAAAAAACTGGTCAAAGTTGACAATAAAAATGGGACGGCGGAAGTAGTTAGAAAAACCAAACGGGACTCATTCATCTGCTCAACCAAAGATAAACCCAACACAAGAAAACACACACACCATTTTATTTGTGGTTGCCTACATGCACAAGGATTCACCACAAGTTGTTGTTAAGTCGTTTCATGGACCTTATATATGTTAGTTTGTTCATGTTTGTTTATCAGATTAAGGGAGGGAGTCCTATTTGAAACTTTAAGATGATATTTAGGTGAGGAAATGTTTGATAGTGATGGATGATCTTATGATCATCTGTCAATGTAATTATAAATATTGTGCTTTATGAGGTTATTTGTTTCTTATTAAAGTGATTAATATGTCTTTAATGATAGATACATCATGAGGTTATTTTATTAGTTTACTAATGAAAATATTGGAAGTGATTGTGAATTGATGATTTTATTTGCGAATGTATTTTTTTAATTTTTATTTTTCCAGATTTTCATATAGTTATTGATTATGTAATACGAGGTGGCAATTCTTATAGGTAAAACAACATAAATAATTGATTCAGACCTAAAGCAAGTTGTTTCTTCATGACTAATTGAGCTAATATCTTTAGCTTTTCATTTGAAGGCTGAGGTGTTTAAGATGAAAAGTAAGAAGAAAAAAGTGAAGATCAAGACGATCGAGGTAGATGAAGTGATGGCTGAGGTCTAAGCAGAATTTTTTTAATGCAGTTTCGAAGTTTATGATTTCTGAGCCTTTACCGTTGCTACAAAGCACATACGTAATACAAGAGTCTTTCAAACGCCACATTCTGCTAGAAGTTTGATGACTTTCTCTTTAAAAATATATGAATAGATTGAGTTTTAAATGTATTTTTATTTGGTATAATTTTTATCAAGTATTATATAACACAAATAAAAATATTAATGATCAAAGTTGAACAAAAAAAACTCAAAAAAGTCAAAGTGGAAAATTATTATGGGATGGAGGGAGTATTATTAAGTTTGAAGATTTGTATTGTATGCGAAACTTATTTTTACAAAAATAATGTTTTAATTTCATATGACGATATAATTTCTTAATTTGTTATTTTAGTACTAATTTAAATCTCGTGAATTTAGGGATACGTTTCTTATTGTTTTACAAACAGTACTTATCTTCTTCATTTTTTTAATATATATATTTAAATTATGCTATCCATTGAAATATAAATACGAAGCCCTAATATGAATCTATATAGAATCATATTAAATACTTATAGTACAAAACCATTTTAGCCATTTAATGGTTACGTTAAATTTTTTTATTTTGATTGTATGTGTCTGATTTCGGATTAAATAATTATCATGCATATAACTGATTTATGAAGATGTTTCTGATTCATATGATTGTATGTGTTTGATTTAGGATTAAATAATTGTCATGCATATAACTGATTTATGAAGATGTTTCTGATTCATATGACTGATTTTAGTATTAATTTAAATCTCGTGAATTTAGGGATACGTTTGTTATTGTTTTACAAACGGTACTTATCTTCTTCATTTATATATTTAAATTACGTTGTCTATTGGAATACAAATACAAAGTCACTCTTCAAGCATAATACTTATCAAGACAAAATTCAAAAATGGTAATCACATAAATATTGCACCAAATGTATAATTTATTTATCAGAAATCATAGTAAAAAAAATAACCGGTATTGTAACACTTTAAGTATGTCACATTTTATGTATCAGAAACGTGGAAATATTACGAAATTGCAACACACACTATAAGAATAATCTTTTTCAATATTTAAAACGACATTATTTAGTAACAATACAAAATTTGTTCCACTCTTGAAGCATAATACTTATCAAGAAAAAATTCAAAAATGTTGATAACATAAATATTGTATCAAATGTCTAATTTATTTATCAGAAACTCATATTAAAAAATTTCGGATCCTGTAACATTTAATAGATATCACATTATTTGTATGAGAAACGTTGGAATATTACGAAATTGTAACACATACTATAAAAATCATCTTTTTCAATACTGACAGCCACATTATTTATTAACAATACAAATAATCAAAAGTATAAAATAATTTATTGTATATCATTAGCAATCATTGCATTCTGAAGACCTAACTGAAAATAATTGTCGAGACAAAAACCAAGCTATTGACATTTTCGCCTAGATAGCATAATGACAATTTTAAATAATTATTTTAAACACACCTTGGAATTTGGGAGAAGTTAAGTCTATAATGTAGTTACTCAAATATATATATTTAGGGTGTGTTTGTTTAATTAAGATGTTTAGGGTCTGAATCTGACTACCGCATCTTACTGGTAAGAGGTGGCTAGAAAGTCTAAATCTGAACGAAATAATGTTGTTTGTTTTGTATAATTGTCCGAATGATTTTAAGTGCTCGTTTTTGCAATTTGTTTATTAAACCAACGCAAATCGATAATAACTTATGTAAATATGAAACAAGACTTTTTATCATAAATATAACATAGTTAATAAACAATTAAATATATTGTATAAAGTTTGCAAAACAAGTAAGAGCCAGTAAGACAAGTCTCCCACCTCTTACTGAGTAAGATGTTATCTGTCTTACTGGGTCTTACTCAAAAGAAAAAAAACAAACAGCCAAAACGTCTGCCCACCTCTTACTGGTAAGAGTAAGAGGGCTAGTAAGACTTTTTTTTTTAAAAACAAACACACCCTTAGTCATATCTAAACGTATTCCATCCTCATTTTAAAAATATTTGATAAAATATGTCCTCATCAAGTTTTATCTAATATAAAATTTATTTGAGAATTATTAAACATTGTAAGATTTAGAATAAAAAAAATATATGCAGGAAAGCGTGCAAGAAGTTGCTAATCATCCAGAGAAAAAGAAAAATAACAACTACCATATGAGAATGAAGATTCATCCACAAACCACTTTCATCTTCAAAGTCAGACAATAAAGTGTATTCTAGAAGATATTCAACATGATTGTGATCTTACAACTGCTCTTTAATGCCAAATCGCTGAATTGGTGAAGTCAATTGATATAAAAAATAAATATCTTGAAAAACTTATTAAATTAAATAAATAATTTCAATAAATGTATTTTATATTTAATAATCTTCAATGAATATGTTATATATAAATGTGTTTATGATTGTATTTTTTTGTATTTTTGTTATTATTATGGAGAAAAGCTTGAGGCATACAAATTCATAAATTCATTAATGGATGAAATTGTTAAAGACTGCAACATGGCTAGGAAACTTCAAAAGCAAATGAAAGAACTTATGAAGTCTGTAAATAGGAAAGAAGAACTGATTGAAATTTTTTTAAAAATATTATAAATGATCGTGTAAATATGTTTATATTTGGTTTTTGTGTTGTATATTTATATTATTAATAATAATCGTCACGCCTCCTGATAAAAACAGTGTTTTTCTCTCTTTCGGCGATTTGGCAAAATCGTCTTCCCCAAAACTCTATTCAATCCCTAGCAATTTAAGGTTGTCATTTGTAAATCTTTACTGTTATTCCTCTTGTTTTATTTTTGTTTTCTCAATAACTTATTTCTATGCCACTTGATCCTTTTAAACCCCCTTACCCAATTCGTGATGAGTTTTTTGCTCTAACTGGAATGTCGGCTGAGGGTTTGAAACATGTGCCTATTGTTCATGTTGATGGTAATAGTTCTGCTAAACCTAGGGGTAGACCTAAAGGGGTGAGGAATCATGCTTAGGTTAAGGTTCAGTCCCCTGGATCTACGTCTGTTGGAGCTGGATCTGTTCTCAAACGGCTTAGAAATTCAAAGATTGTGGGAAAAGGTAGAAGTCACGGTGAATCGTCACCTATGGTTGGTAATGGTAAGCGTTCTAATTCAAGTAGTTATGTTATTGATGAAACATTATCTAAGGTCTTAGATAGGATGTCTTATGATAAGAATATATCTAAGCAGATGGTGTTTAACGAATGTTGTAATGATAGGGATGTTACTATGAAAAATGTTGTTGAGAAAGATAGTTACTGTTTGATTAGTGGAAATGATGGTTTGTTTATCAATAACCCTATAGAATCGTTTGATGTTGTTCCTAATGAGCCTAGTAATAGTGTGGTGAATAAGGATTTTGTGGTGGAAGGTATTGTAGATCCTTTCTCAGTTAGTAATGGTGCTAGTAAGCTTGGTATGGCTGATGGGAAGCATACTGAGGTTGAAAGTACCAGGAAAACTAGTAAGGATAAGGCAGTTAGTGGTTAGTAGTAATGGAGGTTCTGATTTTGTTTTTGGTAATATGTAAACCAGTAAGGGCATTCTTAAGACACCTATTGTTGGCTTAAATGGTGTGTTTGGTCCTAGTCTTTTTTATAAGTCAAGTAATGTTTGGTCCTCGAGTAATTTTGGTAGTAAAGCAGTGAAGTTTAATGATATTCTTAACATTGAATCATTTGCTGAAAAGATGAAAAAGGGTGTTGAAGAGAGGGAATTCCAAATGAGTTTTCCCCCAATGTGTATCTAAGAGTAGTGATGGTTTAAGAAGGGTGGCTATCTCTTTGGAAGATATTAAAAAGGGTAGTGAAGCTTGTGCATTGCAGCTCTATGGTTACTTTGTGGGGACATCCATGGACTATAGGGTGGTTAATGATAATTTGAGTAGAATGGGAAAGTTCACAGGATAGCTGATATCACTAAGACTAGTTCTGGTATTTACTATTTCAAATTTAATCGTGAAGAAGGTATGAAAGTTGTATTGGAAAGTGGGCCTTGGATGATCAACAATATTCCTCTGGTGTTAAATGTTTGGGAGCATGGATTTAGTTGGAAAAAGTTGAGCCTTGTTCTATCCCTATATGGGTGTGTGTTTATGGTATTCCTATGGAGTTGTGTAATGGGAATGTAATTGATAAGATATTTTGTGGGATAGGTAGACCAATGCTTATGGATAGACTAACCAAGGAGAGGTGTTTGAAAAAGGCTGGGAAACTTGATTTTGCTAGAGTCTTGGTGGAGGTTTCTGCTTTGGATGAACTCCGTCAGTCTTGTTGGGATATGAAAGTGCTGAACAGTTAAAGTACTGAAGATTAACAGTACGCAGAATGACAAAGAACCGGAAAAGTCAAAGAGTCAAAGTAATCGCTAAAGATAAAGTCAAAGTATCGCACATGAAGGTCAAAGTACTGCAAGAGTTAAAGAACTGTTTATTCGTTTATGGAAAGTCTTGTAATTCTAGAATAGATTACTTGTCGTACAAGGATATAATTGTAAACCGACTAGGGTTATCCTTGAGCCTATAAAAGGACCCCTAGATTGGTATTAGAGAGGTACGAGTTCACAAGTCTTAGAGTTTACGATTACAAAGTTGTTTAGAGTTTAGAGAGTTCGATATTCTTAGAGTTGTTAAAGTATCTGCATAAGAAGCAGATTTAGAGTTATTAATAAAGTTGTTCTTCTTAGATTTATTGAGTAAATTCCGCGTACTTAATAAAGTGTTTCATTGTTAATAACTTAGGATTTATCCGAGGTTATTAAACCTTAAACAAGCTAGTTAAGTTAGTTTGGTTAGAGTACATCGATCCAACAAGTGGTATCAGAGCTTGTGTGGAAACTCTGACTAAGAAGAAAACTGATTTCACAAGAAACCCTGAAGATGTCGACTGAAGCTGCATCAACCCCTATCTCTCAAGTATGTTCTAACTGTCATGATTTTTATCAAAAAGTACTTAATGCTTATGTTTATGAAAGAGATAACTGTATAAAGGCTAGGTCTGAGGTAGCAGGTTATCAAATCACTTTAGAGTCTATGGAAGCCAAAATATTAACTCATGAAAATAATGAAATGGCTTGGGCTGAAAAATATGAACAACAGGATTAAAAGTTAAAACTTAGTGAATGGAAGCTAAACTGTAAAATTGCTGAAATTGAGAAACTAACTAAAGAAAGAGATGAATTGTTAGCTAAGTTTGATGCCTGGAATAAATCCTGGCCCGTCCCATGTTGCTTATGTTGAAAAACAGAGAAGAGCTTACATTAGATCTGGCTTAGGATTTGGTATGGACTTTACTAACATGGAAGAAAACATAACTAGTGATCAGGATGACTTAGAAAATATAACCACTAGTGACGATGAACTCATTAATTATGTAGCCACATCTAGTAATGAGGGTTCAATTAGTGATTCACCTCCTGAGCCTAAGAAAGACACCGGTTATCATGCGTTCCCCATCCCACTGGAATTCATCAATCCCCTAGGCCTGATGTTTCTCGATTTGGTGTAGACAGCCTTGAGTTTAGGAAGAAGCTTATTGGTCAATCTAGGACTGAAACCCCAAAAGAAATTGTTAATACCAATGTACAAAGTCAAGCAAGACCTTCAACTCAAAGTACGCTCCACAAGCAAGTACCTTCAGAAAACCTTTTCAAAAGAGTAATGCTAAACCTTTTTGGGATAACTTTGGTCAAAACAGATTTAATCATTCACCTAGAAGGCACAATAGTTTTGGTCATACACATAGGAGTAGACACTTTGGAAGAATGGGTGAAAAACTGTGCTTTGTGTGTTATAGTCCTCATCACTTAATCAAAGATTGTGACCGACACTCAGAATATCTTAGCAAGTTTCCAAAGAATAGGTCTACCAACCAGAAACCTAGAGAGTACAAACCAGTCTGGAATAGTTCAAATAGGGTAAATCATCGTAATTTCTCACCAGACCATAGGTACCCTCACCAGAGAAGACCTTTTACTAGGTCACTAGTATCTTCACAATCAGTACCCTCTCAAAGTGCTGCTCAATTTAAAAAAGGTACTGCTCACACAACTTGGAATAGGAACCCTAGGAGATCTCACTATTATCAACCTAGAAGGTACTATAATTCACATAGGGGATCTAGATCACAGAACCAAGTGTTAAACCGAATGGGTTAAAAGGGAAAGTACTGCTGAGGGACAAACAGTGCTTTCAACAAAAAGTGAATCAGATGTTTTTGTGATACAAGAAAAAGAGAATGAATTTGCAAAAGAAAGTTTTGTTGAAAATCCATCTGTTTTGAATAACAAGAAAATACTGGATCATGCTTTAGAAAACAGTGGAGATTATATACTCAAAGAATGTGAGTATGTCACTCCACAAGGGGAACACAAGTCAGTAATGGCTTGGGTTCCTCAAAGCAACTAACCTTTTCATCTTATTAGACAGGGCAACCCAGAAGAGGAGCTTAAAGATCATTTTATTGCTATTGGTGGTTGTTCTGTTAGCATGACAGGAGACAAGGAGATTCTGTCAGATTTGAAGGCATATTAGTTACTGAGCTACATTTGAGGGGAGCACTATAAGGTGTTAGTATAGTCCTATGCATTGTTTGAGGGGAGGATATGTATGTATACTTAGTTTTTACAGAGGAATTTCGGAAAGTACTGCTTGGAAAGTACTGCTTGGGAAAGTACTACTTATGTGGAAAGTACTGTTTGTCGTATTAAAGTACTATTCCAACGGTAATATTGAGGGGTAATTGCTAGTAACGGTAACTTTTTTTAGAGGAGAAGATACTCCATTAACTACTTCGATGATGGAGGTTGTTCAGGCTGTTCGTGATGAGGCTGGAGATGATGAAGAGAGTGAAGGTACTGCGTCTGCACAAGGTACTGCTTCACAAAGTGTGCATCTCAAAGTGTCATCTCGAGTTCTGCATCACAAAGTACTGGAACACAACGCACGCATCACAAGGTACGCTTCTCAGAGTACGAATTTCTAGAGCATATTGCAGTTACACCTCCACAATCTCCACAAGTGTCTCCACAACCGTCTCCACACGTATCTCCACAAGTAGAATCCATGTCATTTGGAGGAGCTGAACCAGCTATGGAGACAGAAGGTCAAGTTCTCACCAATTATGCTTTGACTAGAGAATTGACTCGGTTGAAGAAAAACTTTGAAGATCAAGCTAAAGAGTTTAGGCACTTAAAAATCAAGTATCGAAGGCTAAGGAATTATGTTACGCCTTTTGTTAAACGTTATCGGTTATGGGTTAAGGAAGAAAACAAGCGTCGTAGGCAGTTTACAAAGGCTTCTAAAACCAAGAAGGTTCATAAACCATCTTCTGTCAATTTGGGGAGGAATTTAGAAGAAAATTTGAAAGAAGATGTTGTTAAGAAGAAAGAATCTAAAAGTACTGAAGAGCATGTTATCATTGAAAGTAATCAAGAAGAAAGGATCAAGATCAAGGTATCAACAACAAAGTACCGCTTTGATCAAGGTACTCGAGCAACAAAGTACGCTTCTTCATGGAACCTTCGACAAGAAGCAATTACTCCAAGAGTATTAGATTTTGAAGAGGAAGTCGGGTCCTTCAACAAATGTTATTCATGATGAAGAACAAGTCGGTCCTTCAACAACCGCCATACCGTAAGAACCCGTAAGAACCGCAAGTGATGATGAACTTGTTGCAACCATACTGCATGATTTATCAAGGCCAAGGGCGTTACTATTTCAAGTTGCAGAGGAACAAACAAGAACTTCTCAACCTGCAATTGATCCTAAGGATAAAGGAAAGGGTATTCTGGTAGAAACTAAGAAGAAAAAGCTAACTTTGGCAGATATTAGAGCAATTGAAGTTGCTAGGAATGAAGAAGCTGCTAAAAAGGTCCAAGAAGAGCTTAATGTTGAAGTAGTGGCTGAAGTTACTAATGAAGAGGCCATGAATGAAGAGGTAGCTAGGAAGTTACAAGAAGAGCTGAATGCTGAACCATTACAGTCACCTACACCTGTTTCTTTTATTCCTAGAAGACCAAATCTTGCTAAAGAAAGGAACGCAATGATGGCTTATTTAAAAGCTAGAGGATATAAGGGATTGCAAAAGCTGAATTATATTGATATGAAAAGACTATATGATGCTGAGAGAGAAGCTTATAAGAAGGATGTTGCAAGCATCAAAGATTATAAAGATGAAGCTACTTGGACTGAAGCTGAAAGAAAGAAAAGTTTGAAAAGAAAAAGGAAAACTGAAGTTGATAAACAGTCTTCAAAGAAAGAGAAAGTTGAGCTAAGAACTGAGACTAGGGATGAACTAAGAAATTATCTCAGAGTAGTAGACTTTAAATATTCTAAAGAAGATACTGATACGAAGATGAACAGATCTCGACATCGCTTTTGAAGTTGTGAAATCCAAAGATGGAAGTTATATGATGTTTCACAGAGATGATGAAAGTTTCAAAGTGTTCAATAGGCTATGGGATGTACTACATGCAATTGACAGAGTGGATTTATTTCATCTATATCATTTAGTGCAAGACTACTGATCCGTGCCAAACCGTCAAGTTTTCTCACACAAGCTAACCACTTGTGAATGGCTAACCGTAAGAAACTTAAAACAGCTCAGACACCAATACAATGAAGATCAGGAGAGTATAGTGTTTCCCCAGGTCGTTATGTCCCAACGAGCTGTGCGATGAATCACCAAACGAATAGTGATCGAGAAGATTTGAACGGAAAAGAGGTTTGATTGATAATGAACAATTATACCTAAAGGAAAGGTTTATAAACTACAGGGGCTTAAATGAAAATTAAAGAGAATTAAAAAGATAAACTATATTAAATAAACGCTATCACTATTTGCAAAATGATGTTTTTGATTTTATTTTTTTTTAAAACAAAATAACTTAAATAAACTATTTTAATTAAAACGTAAACTTAAATTATCTAAAAACGTGACTTAAAATGAAAACGTACGTTAAGTATAAAATTACGCGAAAGCAAGTAAAACGTAAAATTTATGAAATAAAAGTCCTACGAATGTAAAAACAATTTTCTTACGTACTATATGACAAAAGAAAATTTTAGGAAAAAGCCGGGTATTTTTTCGACTCTTAAATTATTTATTACTTAATTAAAACCAAATAACACTAATTAAACTATTAAAAATACTAAAACATTTTGGAAAAATCTGAAAAATTTATGAAAACTACTTTGAGTTATGCTGGTTCTAGGAAAAATAAGAAAACATGGGGTTGTTTTGGAAATAAGCTGCCTAATAAGCTGAAAAGGGCTTATGAACAAAACTGCCTAAACTATACTTAAATATTTGATTGTGCATAAAATGAACGAGACAAGTCCCAAGGGCAACTGGTATCCAGGTACTTTCCTATCACTCTCCTAAGGGGGAGGTCGCATGTTCAACCTTGACCTCCCCTTTTGCAATTTTTTTTTTTTTTTTTTTTTGATTTTTTTCTTTTGGAAGTTGAAGATGCAATCAAAATAAGAACATTTTGTAAAAACTTTGTTTATGAAAAACACACAATAAGCTGTTTTCACAGCTTATTGTCCACTGATTTGAACAGAAAAATCAAACATCCTTTAAAACTTGGGATCTCAATAAGCAATCAACCAAACACCCATTTATGAACTGACATGAACAAAAAGCGCTTTGGAAATGTTCATAAGCATAAGACAATAACAATTTAACTATAATGTGCCTAGATAAGCTGAAAATAAGCAAAGAGAAAAAAAAGAAGACAATTGATAAGAGATAATAAGCTGTGGGAGTCCTAATGCTCCAAATAAGCAATTTAAAGAACAAATAAGCACTAACTCAAATTTGAAATTACACTAAACCCAAACTAATTATACTAAATGCTCCTAAGTATCTGAATAAGCTAATCTAGAAACCAAAAAGCACTTGGAAATTGAACTTAGCTGCTATGGTGGTTTGCAGACACCAGCCTATGGTGCTCACTTTGGAGCTTATTTGAGATAAGCTAGAAAGAGATTTAGGCCCGAAGCCGGCTACTTGAAGCACACCTAGCCCACTTGCTTTTTTCCCCCAATAGACACTCTCAATAAGCTGTTTGCAGCTTATTAATAAGCTGAGAAAAACCCTGTAGATTGGGTTTTAGAACTGTGCACAGGACAGAATCCAAACAGACCTACCCACTTTGACCCATAAAACAACCTAGTTAGCTATTTTTTTGATTTTTTTCTTTTTGACCAAAGTTAAATAAGCTAGCAAACTTGTGATTTTTATTTTTTATACTTTTTTAACTTGACTAAAATTACACTAAAACTGCTATGCAAAAATTGAGGAAACTTATTTTCTTTTTTTTTTTTTTTTTTTTTTTTTTTAAAAAAAAACAGATGAGACTCAAACTCAATGAGACTATATTAATTATTTTCCAGCTCTAAACATGTGACTATTGGAACTTGAATACCATTGACTTGTCCTGTCAAATGGGTAAAAAGTGCAATTTTTTACCTTAAAACTAGTTTAAACCAAACATCCTTTAAACATGTCCAATGCATTATTTAACCAAGGAAACTTCACAAAAGCTATCTTGCATTACTCAAATCAACACTGGAACAAACCAGTGAACAAATTTGAACCAGAAACCAACCCAACCAGTTTGACTTTCAAAACTGACCTGTTTGACTAGTGTTGACTTTTGTTGACCCAAGTTGAATTTGAAAGTAAGAACTGAGTATCTAGAGAGTTTTCTTTCTTTTTGAGCTAAAATGGGTTTATAACAATTAATGAGATCAATAAAACAGAATTTAGAATTGAAATGAGAATTAAAGCAAAATGATTAAATTGACAGTAAAACTTGAGTACAAATTAGAAATTACAAAGCTTAATATTACTTGAAAACATAAAAACTGAATTGAAAACTACATTAGCTACTGAAAAGAAAAAAATGAAAAGATGCTCAAAATCTAAAAACTGACTAACTGCCTTCACTCCATTCTCTTCCTCCTTTTTATACATCAAAAGCTTCCCACTTGTCCTCTGAGCTTTTCCCACCACTCTTTTTAGCCATTGGATGAGTTGAGGTCATATTGGCCATTGATTTTGGCGGGAAAACATATTTAGCCAGTTGGGGGTTGAGTGAAATGAAGGAGAAGCATTAAATGCTATTTGGATTGTTGTTTGGTGTTGGTGGAGTGATAAGGTGGTGGAGGTATGGGAATGACTGGTGTTTGCAGAGCAGGTGGGAAGAAGAAGACAGGTTTTTGGCGGGATACATTGTGGGCGGGGTATTATATTGGGTCCGGGTTGGATAAAGGGTTTGGATGGGTAAACGGGTATTGGGCTTGGGTTTGTTTTGGGCTTGGGGTTAATATTTAAAGGGTCCGGTTGGTTTGTGGATATAAGTAAACAAGGACCATACTTGTAAATTCTGAAAATTGGAGGACCAAAGTTGTAATTTTCAAAAAATTATTATAAGGACCAATTTTGCCATTTATGAATAGTACAAGGGTAATTTTTTGATAAATTTCCATTTTTAAATAACCCAAGGACTATTTTTGACAATTTTGAAACTTGAAGGACCAAACTTGTAAATTCTCAAAACTTTTGATATTTTTCACCAAAGGACTAATTTTGACAATTTATGATTTTAAAAGGACCTTTGGTGACTTTTCTTTTGAAATAAGTGCTCAGGGACTATTTCTGACAATTTTTGAAACTTGGGGGACTGAACCTGCCAATTATGCAAACTTAGCTCATTTTTCATCCGATTTTAAACATTTTGCATCTGAAACATATAAAATACAATTTTGGGATATTTTCAAGATTTTGATGCATTTCGAAAGCATTTTTAAGTGTTTTGTAGTTGATTGACCCAAAAAATGATGAGTATTTACACACTCATCAATCCCCACACTAAACTATTGCTAGTCCCTAGCAATCTTTTGAGAAAACTTAATGGATTTGAATCTCTTTACCAAAAGCCATTACTTCGGGAGTAGCCAAATGTTTCAGTTCAAGTAAGAATTATGGTACACTGATAACCATGTGATTTTGAGCAAACCACCAGCTTCCAACGGATTTGATTTGTCTTTACCAGAAGCCGTTTGCTTCTGGACTAGCCAACTCTTAGATAAATTATCAATATTATCTTTGGTGAGCTGATTACCAATTATGGTTTTTCCATCCTTTTACCACAAGCCATATACTTGCGGGCTAGCCAACTCTTCACTAATTAAAGATATGGTGAGCTGAACACCATACAATTTTGGGCAAATTGCAAGCCATCAACGGATTTGAGATATCTTTACCAAGAGCCGTTTGCTCCTGGATTAGCCAATCCTTTTGTTTATTAGACATGGCGGATGATAACCATAAGTGAGTAAGTGCAAAACACTTACTCCAAAAAAATTTTGGCCAAAAACGGGGGAATTGGATGGAATAAATACATGATAAAATTCGTGAGAATTCCCCCCCACACTAGAAATGAATATTGCCCTCAATATTCAAAGTACCGGCGGTTATGCCGAAACAAAGAACGTGAAAGGGAAATACTACGGCCATTATTTTGAAATTTTTATTTTTTTTTATTTTATTATTTTTTTTTTGAAAAACTTTATATACAACAGCGGGGGGCAACTCCCCCACACTAGGGTGGTACACACGGGTGAAAACCCATGTTTAACTACTGTTTTTGATTACCGAGTCGCTAGCTTGACTCGACCCCGAATTAATTTGTTCATGGGGAAGTAAGTGGAAGAGACAATCTCCATCGGACTTTCATTCAAGATGTTTGTATACACATTTGAAACGCAGCGAAAGTTCCACAATCGACGAGATATACGCTATAGACAGGACCCGGCTCACAAATGGTACATGGAAATGACGGGGTCAAAGATAATGTCTTCATTCCCGAAGGAGTGAAGAACAGGGAGAAGTGACAGAATATATGAAGAAAAGAAAGAAAATCATGATAAAAATCATGACTAACTCTCCATCCTCAATAGGAGAATTCATAGTAGCATGAATCTCATCATTTAAGCTCAATTGGTCTAGACATATCCCGGGTGTGTCTAGATCAAAGTAAGTTATCATACTCGGCGGAGATATGATATGAGTGAGTTCATCAGAGAACTCCTTGAAGGTGAATGAATCATATTCAGAATTGATATGAGTGGGCTCACTAGTGAACTCCTCCAATGTAAATGATTCATAATTGGGGAGAGAATTATGAGAATGAAAAGCGCATACGCCACTAATCTTCTCTCCCATATTATCAAAACAGAAGGTTTTCATTTCCGGAATAGAATCATCAGAAAGAATGTCACTATCCTTAATGGGGATAGGAGATGAAATAGGTTTTTCATTGAAAGCCTCGATTTTAGAAATGAGAAGACTGACATTCAAGTGTTGCACGAAGTGCTTCATATTTGATTTCAGTGTCAGTAACTTCATCATTCTCTTCTTCTAAGCTAACAAGCTTAGAAGGTAAATCTTCCACATAAACGATGTCTCCACAAGACAACGAATCATCATCATCAGAATCGGAGAACATTTCAACATGATCTTTTGGGAAGACAAGAGGGGTAGGGATACCACACAAATGCTCGAGAATTCCCTGTGACTCTCTTGGGATTGAGACAAGGTTCTCAACACTAGACTTTATGAATTCGTCCGATTCCTTTTCAGGAACAGTGTCAAGATGCTCGTCCCCCATGCTCAGAGAGTGAGTGTGAACCTCGGGTGTGATAGCAGTTGTTTGAGAATGAATCTCAACTGCTGGGATATCATCTGATTAACTTGATGAATCTTTATAGAATTGAAGGATATCAAGTGTATCCTCATCATCACTGTCATCAGGAATAAACGAAATTGAGAGCTAGATCGGGCTGCTTTTTCTTTTGCAATTGATTCCCTAATAGATTTTTCAAAGGCAATTTGGGAATTTATTTTAGCACTGCTCTTCATTAACAATTCTTCCATTGATTTTTGATTTGGATTATCTTGGGAATGTTTACATTCCTTCAAATCTTCCACTAAATCCAAAAGATCAAGGAGAAGATTTTGAGGAAGTGGCTCAGGCTGAGGTGGTGCCGATTCATTTGGTACTTGTAGAGGTTGGTTATGATATGAAGAGTCGTAATTGTTACAAGGAAATGGATTCCTTGTTTGACAATCGAGCTAAGATGTGGACCTCCACAATACTCACAACAGTAAAACTGATGTGGTTGTGAGTTATATGTGTGGTAGTCATAATTGTTATCAGGAACCCGCTCATAGACAAGCGTGTTTCCCGATTGACAATCAGAACTGGAGTGTGAACCACCACAGTACTCACAACAAGTAAAACTGCGAGTCTCACAGTGTGGTAGCTGATGGAATAAATCAGTCGTGTTATGGTAGGAATAGGGATCTTGGTTATAGGCATCCGCTTTCCTGATTCCACCAAGCTACAACTGGGGCAATTGCCACCATTATAAGGACCACCACACCATTGACAACCAAGAGGGTGAGGATAAGACATAGAAAGAATCAAAGGTTTTCAGAGGGGTAGGGATGAAGAATCAAAGATGTGAGAGGGTAAAGATGGATATTTTTGGATTTTTGGATAAACATTTTCTAAAAATAAGAAAGAAAATCTTTTCGGTTTTTTGTGTTTATTGAAAACTTAAATAAAAAAAATGTTTTTGGATTTTTGGATTTTTGGATTTTTATAAGAAAATATAAACATATATAGATGGTATGAACAAGGAGTGAATATTCAAATCACTAATCTGCTAAGCGTAAGATAATTAGCACAGCTCCCATTTGCGGCGTAAAAATTTGATCCGTGCTAAACCGTCAAGTTTTCTCACACAAGCTAGCCACTTGTGAATGGCTAACCGTAAGAAACTTAAAACAGCTCAGACACCAATACAATGAAGATCAGGAGAGTATAGTGTTTCCCCAGGTCGTTATGTCCCAACGAGCTGTGCGATGAATCACCAAACGAATAGTGATCGAGAAGATTTGAACGGAAAAGAGGTTTGATTGATAATGAACAATTATACCTAAAGGAAAGGTTTATAAACTACAGGGGCTTAAATGCAAATTAAAGAGAATTAAAAAGATAAACTATATTAAATAAACGCTATCACTATTTGCAAAATGATGTTTTTGATTTTATTTTTTTTTAAAACAAAATAACTTAAATAAACTATTTTAATTAAAACGTAAACTTAAATTATCTAAAAACGTGACTTAAAATGAAAACGTACGTTAAGTATAAAAATTACGCGAGTGCGCAAGTAAAAACGTAAAATTTATGAAATAAAAGTCCTACGAATGTAAAAACAATTTTTTTACGTACTATATGACAAAATAAAATTTTAGGAAAAAGCCGGGTATTTTTTCGACTCTTAAATTATTTATTACGAATTAAAAACCAAATAACACTAATTAAACTATTAAAAATACTAAAACATTTTGGAAAAATCAGAAAAATTTATGAAAACTACTTTGAGTTATCTTTGGTTCTAGGAAAAATAAGAAAACATGGGGTTGTTTTGGAAATAAGCTGCCTAATAAGCTGAAAAGGGCTTATGAACAAAACTGCCTAAACTATACTTAAATATTTGATTGTGCATAAAATGAACGAGACAAGTCCCAAGGGCAACTGGTATCCAGGTACTTTCCTATCACTCTCCTAAGGGGGAGGTTGCATGTTCGAACCTTGACCTCCCCTTTTGCAATTTTTTTTTTTTTTTTTTTGATTTTTTTCTTTTGGAAGTTGAAGATGCAATCAAAATAAGAACATTTTGTAAAAACTTTGTTTATGAAAAACACACAATAAGCTGTTTTCACGCTTATTGTCCATTGATTTGAACAGAAAAATCAAACATCCTTTAAAACTTGGGATCTCAATAAGCAATCAACCAAACACCCATTTATGAACCGACATGAACAAAAGCGGTTTGGAAATGTTCATAAGCATAAGACAATAACAATTTAACTATAATGTGCCTAGATAAGCTGAAAATAAGCAAAGAGAAAAAAAAGAAGACAATTGATAAGAGATAATAAGCTGTGGGAGTCCTAATGCTCCAAATAAGCAATTTAAAGAACAAATAAGCACTAACTCAGCTGAAATTACACTAAACCCAAACTAATTATACTAAATGCTCCTAAGTATCTGAATAAGCTAATCTAGAAACCAAAAAGCACTTGGAAATTGAACTTAGCTGCTATGGTGGTTTGCAGCACACCAGTCTATGGTGCTCACTTTGGAGCTTATTTGAGATAAGCTAGAAAGAGATTTAGGCCCTGAGCTTCTGGCTACTTGAAGCACACCTAGCCCACTTGCTTTTTCCCCCAATAGACACTCTCAATAAGCTGTTTGCAGCTTATTAATAAGCTGAGAAAAACCCTGCAGATTGGGTTTTAGAACTGTGCACAGGACAGAATCCAAACAGACCTACCCACTTTGACCCATAAAACAACCTTGTTAGCTATTTTTTTGATTTTTTTCTTTTTGACCAAAGTTAAATAAGCTAGCAAACTTGTGATTTTTATTTTTTATACTTTTTTAACTTGACTAAAATTACACTAAAACTGCTATGCAAAAATTGAGGAAACTCATTTTCTTTTCTTTTTTTTTAAAAACAGATGAGACTCAAACTCAATGAGACTATATTAATTATTTTCCATTTCTAAACATGTGACTATTGGAACTTGAATACCATTGACTTGTCCTGTCAAATGGGTAAAAAGTGCAATTTTTACCTTAAAACTAGTTTAAACCAAACATCCTTTAAACATGTCCAATGCATTATTTAACCAAGGAAACTTCACAAAAGCTATCTTGCATTACTCAAATCAACACTGGAACAAACCAGTGGTGAACAAATTTGAACCGAAACCAACCCAACCGGTTTGACTTTCAAAATCTGACCCGTTTGACTAGTGTTGACTTTTGTTGACCCAAGTTGAATTTGAAAGTAAGAACTGAGTATCTAGAGAGTTTTCTTTCTTTTTGAGCTAAAATGGGTTTATAACAATTAATGAGATCAATAAAACGAATTTTAGAATTGAAATGAGAATTAAAGCAAAATGATTAAATTGACAATGAAACTTGAGTACAAATTAGAAATTACAAAGCTTAATATTACTTGAAAACATAAAAACTGAATTGAAAACTACATTAGCTCTTGAAAAGAAAAAAATGAAAAGATGCTCAAAATCTAAAAATCGACTACTTGCCTTCACTCCATTCTCTTCCTCCTTTTTATACATCAAAAGCTTCCCACTTGTCCTCTGAGCTTTTCCCACCACTCTTTTTAGCCATTGGATGAGTTGAGGTCATATTGGCCATTGATTGCATTTTGGCGGGAAAACATATTTAGCCAGTTGGGGGTTGAGTGAAATGAAGGAGAAGCATTAAATGCTATTTGGATTGTTGTTTGGTGTTGGTGGAGTGATAAGGTGGTGGAGGTATGGGAATGACTGGTGTTTGCAGAGCAGAGTGGTGAAGAAGAAACGTGTTTTTGGCGGGATACATTGTGGGCGGGGTATTATATTGGGTCCGGGTTGGATAAAGGGTTTGGATGGGTAAACGGGTATTGAGCTTGGGTTTGTTTTGGGCTTGGGGTTAATATTTAAAGGGTCCGGTTGGTTTGTGGATATAAGTAAACAAGGACCATACTTGTAAATTCTGAAAATTGGAGGACCAAAGTTGTAATTTTCCAAAAATTATTATAAGGACCAATTTTGCCATTTATGAATAGTACAGGGGTAATTTTTTGATAAATTTCCATTTTTAAATAACCCAAGGACTATTTTTGACAATTTTGAAACTTGAAGGACCAAACTTGTAAATTCTCAAAACTTTTGATATTTTTCACCAAAGGACTAATTTTGACAACTTATGATTTTAAAAGGACCTTTGGTGACTTTTCTTTTGAAATAAGTGCTCGGGGACTATTTCGACAATTTTGAAACTTAGGGGTGCCCAATTATGCAAACTAAGCTCATTTTTCATCTGATTTTAAACATTTTGCATCTGAAACATATAAAATACACTTTTGGGATATTTTCAGTATTTTGATGCATTTCTGAGCATTTTTAAGTGTTTTGCTCAGATTTTGACCCAAAAATGATGAGTATTTACACACTCATCAACTACTTTGAACATAATCCATCAGAAGGAATTGGTTTAGTTTTACTTGGAGATCTTACAACAGCATGGGAAACTGAAGCACAGAGCAGTGATGAAATTTGGAAGAATCAAGATTAATGGGAAATTGTTTGTTGGAGATTCTTTGAAGAATCTGGAGTACATGTTCTAGAGCTGGAAAATGGGACAATGATTCACATGTTTGCAGATAGAAGATATCCACTCACTGTTGATCTTATGAGAAGGATGCTAGAGCATGGAATGGAAGTAGAAGAGGATAATGAAACTGCTCTCATGGTCATCAATTTGTTTATTAACTGGACTACTATTGCTGAGGATGATCAATAACTGGTATGAATAAATACTTTTTGATATATCAGTACTTTTATTCAAAGTATCTAGCGATCGACATACTTTCATCAAAGTACTGTTTGCAGCATAGTTGTCAGGATCCCGATCCTGATCTTAGGATCTTACGATTTTACGATACTGCAAAGCAAAAACGATCCGGATCTTACATAGGATCTTTGCAAGCTTAAGATCTTATAGGATCACGATCTTGACCATACGATCTTACGATCTAATCCGATCCGATCTTACTTTTCTCGAATTACAAACTAAAAAACTACAAATTTATGGGTTGTTTGTTTGTAGAATTTAAAAAACAACATGTTAATATTTTTAAACATTTTATAATCATAATTTAAAACAACATTTATATGTAACATTCATAGTATTTTGTGGTTATAATGTATTATAATGTGTAGGTTTGTATAAAATTACATAAACTATTAAGAAATAACATTAGAGTAGGATCTTAAGATCCCGATCCGATCTTACGATCACGATCTTGCAAAAAAGAAAACGATCCTGGGTAGGATCCCGATCTTGACAACCTTGGTTTGCAGAAATAAACCAGTTAAATGATTTTTAGAAGAAACCTTTTGCTAAGTAATAAATATTTTGAAACAAAGGTTGAATAAATGGTTTTTGAGATGGTAACATCAATAGGTTATCAATCCACCATGGTTACAAAAGGATTGGCTAATCCATGAGCAAACGGCTCGGGTAAAGATATCTCAAATCCGTTTTTAGTTGACAACTTGCTAATAAGTTGTATGGTAATCAACTCACCATATCAGTTAATGTGAAGAGTTGGCTAGCCCATAAGAGAATGGCTTGTGGTAAAGGCTGTGGAAAAACCATTATTGGTAATTAGTTCACCATTAGATAAAAGAACTAACTAGTCCAGAAGGGTACAACTTTTGGTAAAGACAAATCAAATCTGTTGATAGCTAGTGATTTGCTAAAAATCATATGGTTATCAATGTACCATGGTCTTACACACCAAAACATTTGGATACTCCAGAGTTAATGGCTTTGGTAAAGAGATTAAAATCCATTAAATTTTCAATGATTCACCTCTCACGGAGTTAATACACACGAAGTAATGAGAATAGTATGCAACTTAAAATCAATTAATGTACAAACTGTCATATGTTGCTGTGTTCTGAAAAGATGGAGCTTCTTTGGATGATGCAAAAGACTAAAGATACTTTGATAAAGTCGAAACTACAATCCAATGACAAAGACAATCATTCCTTGAAGCTGGAAAAGTGAAAGATTAATCTACAAAGGAACTTGAAGTCAAACAAGTAGAATTCAAGTTAGGGGAGGATTGTTGGGATATGAAAGTGCTGAACAGTTAAAATGCTGAAGATTAACAAAGTACTGCAGAATGACAAGAAGCTGGAAAAGTCAAAGAGTCAAAGTACTGCTAAAGATAAAGTCAAAGTACTGCACATGAAGGTCAAAGTACTGCAAGAGTTAAAGAACTGTTTATTCGTTTATGGAAAGTCTTGTAATTCTAGAATAGATTACTTGTCGTACAAGGATATAATTGTAAACCGACTAGGGTTATCCTTGAGCCTATAAAAGGACCCCTAGATTGGCATTAGAGAGTACGAGTTCACAAGTCTTAGAGTTTACGATTACAAAGTTGTTTAGAGTTTAGAGAGTTCGATATTCTTAGAGTTGTTAAAGTATCTGCATAAGAAGCAGATTTAGAGTTATTAATAAAGTTGTTCTTCTTAGATTTATTGAGTAAATTACACGTACTTAATAAAGATTACTCAGTGTTTCATTGTTAATAACTTAGGATTTATCCGAGGTTATTAAACCTTAAACAAGCTAGTTAAGTTAGTTTGGTTAGAGTACTTCGATCCAACAAGTCTCTTGAGATTGAGTATCCTCAAATTGGTGACAGACTTGCCAAGGTTGGTAAGCTTGTTGTTAAATATCAATGGAAGCCCCCACAATGCTCCCATTATAAGACATTTGGCCATTCTACTGAGTCTTGTAAAGTTAGGCCAAGAACTGAGTCTGAGATTGCTGCAAAGGAAAACAAAGATGTTTTGATCGGTAAAGATAACGAGAAAGTTAAGAGTAATGAGGTGAAGAGGGATGAAGATGGATTTGTGACTGTGGGTAAGAATAGTAATCCTGTTAGTGGTTATAATGGTGAGCAGAATTTCAATCAAAAGAGTTTTGTCAATAATAGACTTTTTAAAAGTATGAATTTTCAGGTTTTTAACATGTCTTCAGGTGGAAATTTTAGGCAAAAGAGTGGTATTTTTGGTTCATATCAGCAAGGTAAGAATGGTAATCTAAGGCAACAGAATTCTTTGAAGGTTAAAGGTGTTGATGAGGGCTCTAATGTGATGAAGCAAGGTTATAAAGGTGGCATGCTTAAATCTAATGTCTCTAATCAAAAGTCCGGTGGGTAGTGCGTTTGAAAGATGCTAGTTTGGTTCAAAAACCTCCTTTAAATTCTAAGTATAATGCAAATTGTAAGCCTAAAGTTTTAGTTAGGGGTTCTAATTCAGCTAGTAATCACGATATTACCATGGTGAGAAGGCTCTAGTTGCTAATTCCTTTCAAGCCTTAAGAGATCAGGATATGGTTGATAAGGAGAATTTTTATTGAAGGTGCAGATGTTGAATATGTTAATGTTATCTGTCCAAAGTTGAAATTAGAAGTTGATGAAGTGATGAATTTAGGAATGTATCCTTCTTTATAAGTTATGACCAATTGTTCTCTATCTCAGCTTGATTATTTCTACCATAATTGTTCTAAATTTGGAATGGAGCCTTACGTTGATGATGAAGATGTTGAGTAAGAAAATGAAGGAATGGCTGATGCTATGAAACCTGAGAAGGTGGTTAATGGTGGCCCTGAAGAAGAGTTAATTGGGGCACTACATAAGGAAAGTGATCATGAATCTTAAAGCCTTTGCTTGGAATGTTAGGGGACTAGGTAATGATTCAAGTAAAAAACAAGTCATTGATCTTATTAGGGATGGTGGTTTTAGTTTTTGTGGTCTTTTAGAAACTAGGGTTAAAAAGAATAAGCTTAGTAAAATTTGTTCTAAATTCTTTGGTAACTACAATTGGATGTCTAATGCAGCCATGTGTAAAGGTGGTACTATTGTTATTATTGGGTGGGATCCTAATGCTATTAGGATTATGTTGCATAGTTAGTCTTCCCAATTGATGAATGTTTTTGTAGAATCTGTGAATGGTAATCATAAGTTCTTTTGTTCTTTCATTTATATCTCAAAATGGTAGAATATGAATATGTGAAACTGGTAGAATACCGGCCTAACAACCTCACTTGAGAGTGAGGTTGTTGATGTCTACAACTGCCATTATATCTGAAACTGAAAGTAGATCATGAGAATAACAAAAAAATAATAAAAAGAATAAAAGACTTAAACAAAAATCCTAATATAGCTCCCCGGCAACGGCGCTAAAATTCTGATGCAGGATTTCCGGACAGGATTTAAATTTAAAAGGTCTCGTCTACCTAAGGTCTACCTATTGCACTAACGAGCAGTGAACCCAATCGTGCATAGTATAGAAGGTGGTAAAGTTGAGGTTGTTCCCAAGAGCTATGTAGTTTTGGATTATATCTAAGTCTAGTGTCACATTTTTTAAGAGAATGATGTTTGAAAAGATTAATTAAACTAGAAGAACAAGAAATGAAATGCGGAAAATAAATTTAAGTTGTGAACAACGGATAGAAAGTGTGCTAACCTAATTATTCATCCTATCATGTTATGTATATGTTTTCTAATTACTTCCTATTGCTTCAATTGGGGCATAAATGTCACTATGCTCCTATGGTCAATTCGCCTAGCATATCTCACTAGAATCCTTTCCGGAACCAAAGGCCTCCCTTCGATAAGCGAAAGTACGGTAGACTAGTTTGAGTCATTAAGTGCCTCTACATTCAAGGGTTCGTAACAATGTGTGCCCGTGCACTAGCATCTTAGACACACATCCCTAACTTCTTAAGTTCCTCCTTCCGAATGATGATCATTTGGTCAATTTGCACAAGAGGAATTGATAGTCCTTTGATTAATTCTTATCAACCCTCTCTACCTACTTCCCTAGGGTCCTTTGGTCAATTCTCCTAAGCAAGAAATACGACCGCAACTTAAAACTACCGAAGCTAGGGTAACTACCAACGAACTATGCATGCACACACTAGAAACACTAATAGAAGTGCAAAAACATAAACAACACAATCAAGGAATCATAACTAGGCTAGCACCAAAAGTGCTTATCCGATCATATTAAAACACACAATCAATTCAATGTTTAACATAATGAATGAAGACATGAATTAAAGTGTAAAGAAATAGAAATCGCTAAAGCTTATCGATGATATGGTGTGATTTCTCCCTTGGAAATAGCTCCGTATGCTGAGTATGATCTGCCTTTAGAACCCTCTTCACGTTCTCTACCTTTATGTTGTGAGTGAATTAATGAAAAATGCAGAATTTAGGGTTGGTATTTATAGGTCTGACCATATTACAGCGTAACCTTATAATGTGGTTACGATGTAACTTAATTATCCTCCAAACTCAAGTCTTGGTGTGATTGTTACGGCGTAACCTCAAGAATAGTTACACCGTAATACCTTAAGCTCCGTCGTAAGCTCAATAAGTGGCTACGCCGTAATCTTCAGAGATCCCATACCGACTCTCGTAGTCTTTGGTTATGTCGTAACTCATGCTGGAGGTTACAGTATGCTTGAGGGGAGACATGAGAAATTCCCCATGACCTAGATGGTTACGGCGTAACTTGAGTTGATAGTTATGCCGTAACTGCTGTTGACTTGGTCTTTATAAATGTAATTCTAGCTATGTCATAATTAAGAGTAATAGTTTCGCCGTAGCTTCTTCCATGAAAGCATACTAAGTATAAATCATTAAGTATATCTCCAAAACCGCGTCTCTTTAGCTCCTATGCTCATATATTACCTGGAAACGAAATATAAAGGAATAAGAGTATAAATTCATCCCTGGATGAGTCTACAAAATGGCATAGAAGGATGGCTCATGTGAACTTCAAGACCATAAACAAGCTTTCTAAACTGGGTCTTGTTGAAGGACTACCTTCCAAAGTTTTCACCAATGAACATAATTGTGTTGCCTGCAACAAAGGGAAGCAACACAGAGCCTCATACAAAGCTATTACTGTTGTGAGCATTATTTCAGAACCCCTTCAGTTGTTGCATATGGACCTCTTTGGTCCAACTCAAGTCAGAAGTATTGATCACAAGTATTTTTGTCTGGTAATCACTGATGACTATAGCAGATTTTGTTGGGTATTCTTTCTGAGGACTAAAGATGAAACATCTCAAGTGTTGAAAGAGTTCATTACCCTTGTTGAAAACCATTGAACAAAAGGTCAAAGGAATTCGGTATGATAATGGGACAGAGTTCAAGAATGCTATATTAATAGAACTCTGTAAGTCTAAAGGGATAAAAATGGACTATAGCACTCCAAGAACCCACAACAAAATGGGGTAGCTGAAAGAAAGAATAGAACCTTAATAGAGGTTGCAAGATCAATGGCACTCTAAATTACCCACTATGTTTTGGACTGAAGCTGTTGGCACAACTTGTTATGTACTGAACAGGGTATCCATTACTAGACCTCATTTCAAGACACCATATAAACTTCTCACTTGGAAAGTTCATGCTATTCATTACCTTAAACCTTTTGGTTGTCAAGTGACCATTCTGAATACTAGTGATCCATTGGGTAAATTTGATGAGAAAGCTGATGAGGGGTATATTGTGGGTTATTCAGCTTATAGTAAGGATTACAGGGTCTACAATTTATCTGCTTAGAAGATAGAGGAGACTTTGAACCTGAGATTTCTAGAAGATAAGCCTAATGTTCAAGGACAGGGTCATGTTTGGTCTTTTGACCTTGATTACTTAACTGATTACTTGGGTTATTCTAGACATGTGGCTAACCAAAATGCAGGTACTCAAGAGTCTCCCACTGACAATGCAGGTACCATGGATGCTGACTCTGATAGTGAGTTCGAGGATGATGAACAACCTATTATTGTACCTTCCTTCTCCCCTAACCATTTTGCAGGTGATACTTCTAAAGTTACTTCTGATGAGAGTCAAGATGAGTCACATTATGCAGAGGACCTTGCTAGGCTTAAGAAACAAGAGTATGCAGCTAACCTTGAAGCTGAGAAGCTTGATGAGGAGGTTGCAAGATAAGCAGTCCGTGGAAACCATGATTCTTCTGACAGTGATCCTGGTTCTCCCATCATCACCAAATCTGCGGAAAGCCTTGCTGTTTCTACTCCCATTTCTACTAGAGTGTCCACAGACTTTGGAGAACCCTATACACGCTTTCCAAGTCCTTCAAATATTGGAAATCATCAACCCAAAGCTGGCATCTTCACCTCACCTTCCTATGACAGTGATTTTGAGCCAACTGTGACTAATCTTGATACATCTATTGAAGTCAACCCCACTGCTACTAAAAGGATCAACATTGCTCATCCTCAATCTAATGTTATTGGTGATCCTTTAGCACCTGTTAGAGCTAGACGGACTGTGACAAGATCTAAATTTGGACAGGTTGCTTTTCTTTCCTATGTCTCAAACCAGCAAAGGGACAATCACACAGACTTTAAGCATTGTTTGTTTGCTTGTTTTCTTTCTTAAGTAGAACCAACCAGTTTCACTCAAGCTCTTGAAGATTCAAGTTGGCTTGAAGCAATGCAAGAAGAGATGCAACAATTCAAAAATCAGCAAGTTTGGATCTTGGTACAACTACCTGATGGCAAGTATGCAATTGGGACAAAATGGATTTTGAAGAATAAAAGAGATGCAAGGGGTGTTGTGATTAAAAACAAAGCAAGATTAGTGGCTCAGGGGTACCGGCAAGAGGAAGGAATTGATTATGATGAAGTATTTGCACCTGTTGCTAGAGTTGAGGCCATTCGCATTTTCTTGCCCTATGCATCTTACATGGGGTTCATGGTATATCAAATGGATGTCAAAGGTGCTTTTCTGTATGGTGAAATAGAGGAGGAGGTTTATGTCACTCAACCCAAAGGATTTGAAGACCCAGATCATCCTAAACATGTTTACAAGGTGGATAAAAGCTCCCTATGGACTACATCAGGCACCAAGAGCATGGTATGCTAGGCTTTCATCATTTCTGCTGAAGCATGGTTATAGAAGAGGTGCCATTGACAAAACACTTTTCCTAAAGAAGAATTCCACAGACATCATACTTGTACAAGTTTATGTGGATGACATTATTTTTGGCTCCACTAAAGAAGCTTGGTGCAGGGAGTTTGAGGAGCTGATGAAGGGAGAGTTTTAGATGAGTGCTATAGGGAGCTTACTTTGTTTTTGGGTCTCCAAGTTCAGCAGAAACCTGATGGTATCTTTATCAGTCAGGATAAATATGTGAGGGGCATTTTGAAGAAGTTTGGTATGGAGAGTGTCAGCGCCACTACACCTTATGAAGCTCCAAAAACAAAGAACAACCTTGAACCAGATCCAACTGTGAATGTTCACTTATACAGATCTATTATTGGTTTTTGATGTATTTAACAGCTTCTAGGCCTGATATTACCTTTGCTGTGAGTGTTTGTTCTAGACATCAAGTCACTCCACTTGCTTCCCATATCAATGCAGTCAAAAAGATCTTTAAGTATCTAAAAGGCCAACCTCATTTAGGTCTTTGGTACCCAAAAGAGTCTCCTTTTAAGTTGGAAGCATATAGTGATAGTGACTATCTTTGGTGCAAATCTGATTAGGAGATCCACAACTAGAGGTTGCCAATTCCTTGGAAAGAGATTGATTTCTTGGCAGTGCAAGAAACAAACTATTGTGGCTACCTCATCTACTGAAGCAGAGTATGTTGCTTCCTTTGCTGCAAATTGCTGTAGACAGGTTCTTTGGATACAAAATCAATTGTTGGATTATGGGTTTAACTTCTTGAACACAACAATTTTTATTGATAATCAAAGTACCATATGCATTGTTAAAAATCCAGTTTTTCACAGTAGAACTAAGCATATTGAAATCAGACACCACTTTATAAGAGATGCATATGAAAAACATTTGATCAAAGTGGTTAAGATTCACACTGATGATAATGTGGCAGATTTATTGACTAAGGCTTTTGATGGACCAAGGTTTCAACACCTAGTGGTCAATATTGGGATGCTTAACCCTTAACTGCAAAGTTTAAGGGGAGGCATAGGCCTCAGGGGAGGCATATGCCTCAGGGGAGGATTCATGTTGTGAACTTTGTAATTTATTTTTTATATTTTTTGTTTGCTAACACTAACCAGCTAATATTCTTTTAGTTTGTTTGTCTTGGTTTGGTTTGTGTGTTTCTCTGTGTCTGTTTTGCAGAATGCATATATAAGTTGAAGTTCACCATGGTTGGTCAATTGGAATATGGTCAAGTAAGCTTAAAGCTTGTTTCTACTGAAAATAAGTACTGAAGTGAGCTAATTATTTCTACTGAAGAGAAGTACTGAAGTTAAATTGTTCATTCATTCAAGAAATAGTTTACAGCTTACAGCTTACAATAAACTTCAAATGAAAATACAAGACCATTTCTATACAAGATCTACTAAACCTATTCTAGCTCCTATCATCTACTAGCTCATATCATCTATTCCAAACGCTGGATACGCATGACCAGTACGACAAAGAAGCTTAAAACAAAAATGGGAAGGATGGATTGATGAAAACAAAGATGAATCTGGTGGAAATGGTAGATGGATGTGTGATATGACAATCTTCAGTTGTTCCATCTACTCGTTCCACCATAAAGCAATCACTCCATCTTCCTTTTGCTCTTTCCCTTAACGATATGAGATGAAGCACCAAAACATGGCGCAGGAGGAGCTAACACCACCTCTCTTCTGGCACGTGGCCTTGCTTGAGGTTGAGGTGTTGAAGGTTGGGGGTGTGATGTCCTCTTCTTGTTGAAGAGTGGCTCTTGACACTCTGTGGAGTCATCAGAACCCATGGATGAATCACTTGGATTCACCACACTATCATCTTCGGAAGAAGGAAGAAAAGGGGATTTTGATGGTCGAGGTTCATCTTGATGGGGGTAGCGAAACAATGGGCTTGAATCTTCACTCGATGATGATGATGAGGAAGAGGAAGTGATATTTATTACTTCTGGTTTGGTGGACATTGGTTATTGTTGTTGATTGAGGAGTGTTTGGTGAAATTAGGGTTTGTGAAGATAATTGGGGTAAATTGATGTGTGTTAATGTGCATTGGGACTATCTTATAGGCGGATTCAAGGATTAATGAGATTTAATGCGAGTTGGGTGGCACAGTAAAACTCAAAGATATTTACTGAAGATTCTTGATTACTTGAGTTATTTCTGCTGATTGACCTCCTTCAGCAGATTGACCATTGTTTCTGCTGAAGTGGTAATTTAAATTTGGTTGAAGTTGCTTTACACGTCATATTTGGTCAACAACTTATTCCGATATTTATGACCATAAATTGGGAAACTTCTACTAATACCTTCCTCGCATATCTTCGCCTAAAATTAATTGATTCCCTCTTCACTCGATTTAAACACACTTCCAGTTGTGAAAATCATAACCCATTATCTCGATTTCTCATGGCGCTTCAATTTAAGAAAGATCATAACAAAGTTGCTTTTCTGGGAAAAGTTAAGGGTCATGAACTGTATGAACCAATGGTGGAGTTCTTGAAGAGGTCTAAGATTCATTATGCTTTAACACATTCTCCTAATGTGATATATGAATCGTTGGTTACACAATTTTAGGCATCTGCTTCGAAACGGAGTGACACAGAGATTGTTGCTATGGTTGACGGAACAGAGTATGTTGTGACAGAGGAGTTTATAAGAAGACAGCTTCGCTTGGACGATGTTAATGGGGTTTATCACTCTAATGCTGTGGAGATACTTGCTGGGCTAAGAGCTTTTGGATACCAAAGTACGAGGACTGATATATGGTTCAAGAATCAACTTTGCCCTATGTGGAGGTTTTTAGTTCACACATTGCTTCAGTGCATAAGCAATAAATCAGGAGGATGGGATCAATTTTCTACTCAATTGGGATGTGGTATTGTATGTCTTTCTCAGGGGTTAACTTATAATTTTTCTAGGTTTATTTTTGATAATATGGTTGAAAATATTCAAAGGAAAAAGCATAAGTTTTTAATGTACCCTAGGTTTTTGCAAATGATTTTAGACATTACAACCCAAGTCCAAGTCTTTTGTCCCATAGGAGCTTTAACTGCTAAACTATTTGCTTCAATGAAAACTCATTATGAGGGGGAACATCATCCTTTGCTAGCAGCTATGTTGCCTCAAGGCAATGAGCCTGTTGATGAGGGTAATGTTGTTGGTGATCCACTCTCTACCAATGTTGTTGCTGATGGTAATCCATCAGTTGCCATTGATGAGGGACCTTCTACTACTGCTGAAGCATCACATGTTACTCCTGACCTACCTCCACCTACACCTTCACCTAGACCTAGTTCTAGTCCACCACCTACTCAAGTTACTCTTGATGAGTTTGAGCCTGAGCTTAATAGACTGACCACACCTAGTCATGTTAGAGAGCCATTTAATGAAGGTTCTCCTTTCATTGAGCATGTTCATATTTCTCCTGAAAGGCCCAATGACGCTCCCATTACCATTGAGCAATCTGTTGGTGGAGCTGAGGACCCTATTACACTTACATCTGTATATGCTCTAGTAAACAGGTATGTGGCTGAAGTTGCTGATCTTAAAAAGGAGCTTGCTGAGACTAAATCTACTCTTGGTGGTGAGATTGTGGAGCTGAAGAGTAAGGTTAAGGATTTAGAGGAACAACTTGGGAAAAGTAGCAAAAGGAGATTTTTGGTTTCTTCTGATGAGGAGCAAGAGGATACTCAATTTGAGTCACTTGAAATTTTGGCTGAAGTAGCTCAGACGACTCATGTTCCTTCACCAGTTGTTGCTGACTCTTCAAAGAACAAGAAATCCATTTAGTTTACTAGAAGAAAGAGAAGACAGTATTTGAGTAAGGATTCTTCTGAACCTTCAAAGGTGTCAGGTGTTGCAACTGCTGATGATCAAATGGAGGATGTTGAATCTGAACATGGTCAAGCTTCATTTGTACAAGCACAGCCAGGTCCTCCACCTTCAGCAGATCATCCTGAAGTCTTTCTTTCAGGAAGAATTTTTCACCTGGACCCTAATGTTGATGTCTTTTCTACACCTGCTGAAGATTTGTCTCAACATGTTTCTTCTGATGCTCACTTGGATGTTTCTTCTGACTTTCCTTTTGTTGACATTCCTTATGATGATTCTGCTAAAGTCTGCGTCACGAGGAAAGGAGTAATGATTGATGAAGAGCTTGGTTCAAATCTTGTAAGTGAACAGGAAAGGCAAGAACAAGTTAGGATGTTTGCTGAGTATGAAAATATGCAGAAGAGTCGTGCATTGGCTCAAACACTTGAAGCTCAGTTTAATACGAATTTGCCTCCTAAGAGACAAATAGAAATTGATGAACTAGCTACTCATATCACTGATGAGCAATGGGATACTTATACTCGTCAAGTTGCATCCAATCCTACTCTTGCACAAAGTATTTTGGGAGCAGACTTTGATTGTGAAAATTTTGTTGCACAAATGATGGCTCTTGGTCAACAAAGGAAGCAAGCTGCAGCTGCAAAGAAGAAAGCCATTTCTGCACAAAAGGCTCAAGCTAAGAGACAGAGACCACAAACTGCAGCTCAGAAGAGAGGTTATATGAGGATTGTGGTGTATAACCAAAGTTCTAACATCTATCAATCTGGCTTAACAAAGAAGCAAGTTTGGGCTTTAGATGACTCTGAGTTGACTAGCATGTATCATAAAGTTATGAAGTTGGTTACACCAATTTCTAGTGTGAAAAAGATTGCTGGTAGTGCAGATGCTCCAAAAGCCAAGAGACCCAAGATAGTTGAGATTGTAGACAATTTTGATGATGTTACACCAAAGATAAGTTCTCCTGTTGTTACTTTTGAAGCATCTACCGAAGCTATACATTCAGCTGAAAGGGTTCAATCTGCTGAACCTCATGGTATTTCTTCTGAAGCATTGCCTAGTGTTGCACCTGTTGATAAAATAGGAGAAGAGTTGGGTAAGAAAGCTGAACAAGCAGCTGCTAAAGCTAAGAAGGCCAGAGAAGTACTTGAGAAAATGTATGCCTTGCGTGGTGTTGTTCCAATTAAGTCTACTTCTATTTATTCCACTCATGCTAAAGATGTCCCTGATGAATCTGAGGATGTACCATCTTCTGTATCGATGGGGATTTATATACCAGGTAGGAGGAAGAAAAGGATGTCTAAAAGGAGACACCTTTCTCTAAAGAGATCTGTGAGATCAGCTGGGACACACACTTCTAGGGTTAAGAAATCTCACAAGGGTAGTTCTTTGGATCTAAAGGCTGCTGAGTCCACTTTCATTAAAGAAGGATCTGCTGATGCTTTTCTTGAAGGATCTCATGATGTGTTGACTGCTTGGACTTTGACTGATGGACAGCTTAACACTATTTTTAGGTTGGATAATTCTTCTATGCAGTTTAACTTCTTGAAGGAAATCTTTCATATGGTGGATAGGCAAGATTTCAATACTCTGTATGACCTTGTCACTAAGCATTATGCTAATCATTCACCACAGGGTTCTGGTCTATATTTGTTGGGTGATCTTCAAGTTCTGTTTGATTCTCAATCTCCAAATGGTAAAGGGTTTTCTATTTGGAAGGATTCACATAAGTGGAAGGTTGAGTCTTGGAGATTTTATCCTATTCCAAGTGTGCATGTGGTTGAGACAAAGTGTGGGATGACTGTGTGTATGTTGTCAGATAAGATTTACCCTTTGTCTGTGTCCTTGATGGAGATAATGCTTAGACAGAAGTTGGAAGTTCCAACTGATCCAGTTGGGAATGATAAGCTACATGCTGAACAATGTGTTGGATTGATTAAGACTCAGCTTCTGCAACATCAAGCATCATCTTGATTATGGTATCCCGTATATTTTGTAATATTTGTTTTATTTGATTCTTAGATAAAAAAAATCTTTGTATATTCTTGAGTTTGTCTAACTTTTCTTGCAGGTTTGTTGTACATTGTTGATGGTTATCGACTCACCAGTTGTGCCTTGTGTACATCAAAGAGTTGGCTAGTCCAAAGGGTACAGCTTTGGTAAAGACACATCAAATTTGTTGATTTTGTAATGGTTTGCTCAAAATCATAGGGTCACGCAATCACCCATGCTTCATAGCTGAGGGTTGTATGGTCATCAATTCACCATGGTTTATTCCTTTTTGGAATCCAAGAATTGACTAGCCCATAAGTATATGGCTTGTGGTAAAGGCAGTGGAATATCATATTGGGTTCTCAATTCACCAAAGGTGCTTCTTTCTCCTAAGAATTGACTAGTCCTGAGCAAACGGCTACAGGTAAAGACATTTCAAATCCATTCATGGTTGCTGATTTGCTAATAAATCCGATGGTTATCAGTGTACCATAGTTTTCGAACTTAAACATTTGGCTACTCCAGTAGTGATGGCTATTGGTAAAGAGACATCAAATCCATTATTTTCCATGATTCACCTCTCACAGGAGTTAACATACTTGGATGTGATGAGAATAGTATAAAACTAATATGTTTTGATGTACATTTTGTCATTTGTTGCTGCAAAGATCTGGAGTTTCAAAGTTGTGTCATCATAGAGATGTAATTATTTTGGTTCTTTGCTGCTGATGTTCGAGAACAATCCTCTAGTTCTGAAGCGTTAAAGATCTATCAAGAAACTGGAACTTAACCTAGTCAAATTCCAGTTTAGGGAGGATTGTTCGAATTATGCTAAGTATGAATTATCTGAATTTCTTGCCGATGGATTCTGCTGAAGTGCAAGGATTCTGCTGAAGAAGTAATTCTACTGAAGTAATGAAACCGCGTAGATGGTTTCTGCGGAGATAGATATTCCGAGTATTCTATAGTTAGTTAGGATATGCATGAGCTTTATTAGGAAGTTATAATGTATATCTTATTTAGTTTTATGTTTATACGTTTCTTGGGAAACGGTTTAGGGTTCCTTGTCTATAAAAGGAACATAATAGTATGAGTTATGTACTTATTGAAAAACAAAGTTTTTATATAATTTAAAGATCCATAGAGGATCAAAGTGTTCTTAGTTATTTGTGTTATTGCTTGTGTTTAATTTCCGCTAAAGAATACAAGTTATAGAGACTGTCTTTTAGTGTGCTTGTGATTACATAAGTATAACTAACGATCTACGAGTGCTCATAAGATCTATCAAGGTCTTAGCTTTAACATAAACAACATAAAATATGAGCATAAACGGGGAAAATTGACACTTAAAAATCAGGATTATTTGATGTTATCACTCATTCAAGCCCCAATTTTCTAAATGAATACTTTAACCAAATTAATTGTCATTTTCCTTGAAATGGACAAGGGAATATATTTGTGGCAGCTCTTATGGATATCCAGGAAAAAGAAAATAAAGTGGTAGTCAGAATTCACAATCAAGGATTTTTTGCATATGGCCTACTTAGGTATGAGAGAGGGTCATTACTAATGTGTTTGCTTTTAGCTGTGGTTGGGATATCTTTAGTACAAGCCTAGATAATAAATTTTCAAAAACTAAGGAAACAAAATGGGCTTTGTTTTTTTGTGATCTTAAACAATCCCTAGAAAATGGTTTGAAATTGATTCAAACAGATGATGATGTTCATACACTGTATGAATTGGCTCAAATGACTCATAAGCCCCAAAATTTAGCAGAATTTCACTTAAAAACATAGGTTCAGATGTTGTGGGTTGGGTTGAGCAAGATGCTAGTTTACGTTGCATAAATCCAACACCTTTTATGACTAGACGTAAATGAAAGGGGCTGATAGGAAGAAAAAGCAAGGTAGTGTAAGCAAAATAAAAACGAGGAAATGTGGTGTTGTTATCAGAGAGTGTGAGGTTGTTTGCAAAACAAAAATAAAGGAAAAGGAAAGTTGGTTGAGGATGAGTGTGTTTTGCAAAAGAAAAAGGGCAAGGATGTTGTAACAAACTATAAGTGAGGTTTTGATGGGAAGGGGAATGCTATGATAGTTGAAGATGTGTGTTCTGCCAAAGTCAATAAAAGACAAGATGAAAATAGAGGTGGTGTTGTTGTAATCAAATAGGTTGGTGTTGAAAAATGGGCTGGTGGTGTCGGTGGTCTTGTGGCTAGTGGTATTAGTGGATGTTTTAAAAGTAGTGAAAATATTACCAACTGTGTACTTTCCCTTTTTGCAACAAGAAAATCTAAGGTAAGTTTTCAATGTTGAATTACATGACATCTTTTTTATATTTTGAAACTGCAATTATACCTTGGCTGACTTGAATATATGGCCTTTGGATATTGATTTATGCAGGCACAATAGAAGTATGCTCATCTCTTTTATGCTCATATTTTGTATTGTACATCAGTAGAAGGTTCATTAGTTGAAGGTGGTTTAGTTGAAGGTAGTTTATCAGTAGAAGGTTGTTTTTGGAAAAATGTATTTTGTGAATTAATAGTTGTAGCATAAATTAGTATGGTAATTTGTGAATTAACAGTTGTTGGACAAATATAAACTATTTGGTTCTTTGCTCTTTTGTAATGTGCATGTTATGGTAACTTTTATTTATATGTTATGGTAATTTTTAGGTTTTGGTAATTTTTGTTATTTCATAATATGTGATTGTGTTTGTTTTTTGTGATCATCTGGTGCATATGTTCATACCATAAACGAACTTTTGTCATATGTTCATACAATAAACATAGTGGTAGATATCATATGATGCATGGTATAATCAGCAAAACCAAACACCCCATACCATTGCAGCATACCCCATTGCAATTAACACCAAAACATAAGACAAGAATCAATATGGAACATATGTCCATACTACATACCAACACTATCACCTCATCATACAAAAGTTTATGCCATAAGCACAGTTTTATAAACAAATATTTAAAACCACCTAAACATATGTTCATTCTATTAAAATTAGAAAACATTGTAACCATTACAACATAAGACACAAAAGACATAGTTACCTTATTATACATCATTAGATTGACACAAAAGACATTGCAACTTTTTTAAAGAACGACAACTAACTATCTCACGATATACAACCACAAACTATCTCACATGTCTTAAGAAGGACTTGAACCCACAACCATTTTAGTTAGGGAGTTTCTCACACAAAAAATGATATCATTGGGACACAAGCTTCTTGGTAAAAGACATTGCAAATTGATGGGTTAACATTATGGCTAAGAACACAAAATACACTACATTGACACCCTACCATTACATCACTCCCATTCATAGGACTAAGAACAACAACCCAATTAGTACAAAAATTATTACGAACATGCTATTACTTAGTTTCTTCCACTTAACCATACTAGACTGGTGCTTCTTCAAGTCAGCCATCATCTTGGACTTCTAGTTTGCGTACTCTTGTTCAAGTGATACAATCCTTTCTTTCCTTTATATCTGCATCTCAAATCGGTTAATTTCACCCTCAAAATCTTCTCTCTGCTCTCGATTCATGGCCATGTATGCTCATACATGGTGGTTTTGTACCATTCACTATTGAGACCTCCATCTATCCAATGAAACGAACTACATTGCTGCCCAGAGAACTATAACCACTACTGTAGAAGTGTAGAGGGGGGTGAATACATTTCCGTTTAAAATCTAAAAATCTTTTTCATCACATTGTGGATGGTCCCTTAAATGTTGGACGGTCCCATGGTCCCATATATATGTGGGACCGTCAGTCACTTTATGGGTCCGCCATCAGTGGAGTGTTTGCGATAGGTGATGAAGTTTTATGAAGTTTTGCATTATTAAAGTTGGTAAGTTAATACGAATATATAGATGTAGATCTAGATACATCTCGTATCAAATTTTCGATCAAGTGCGGCTAAATATGAATAGTGATTATCATGGTTACAACAACTATATATTATGTCACAAACATAATCACCAAGCCAATGGACACATTATCTATCTCCGTACAAACAACTAATTACACAAACACATGCACGACACAAACAAGATAATAAGCAATAAAGGCGAATGTAATTGTAAAGCAAAGAGTAAACGACAAGCACGATCACGATACAAGCAACAAGCCACACAAACCTAAATGCAATGCAAGTATGAATGTAAAGCGATAAATGCAAGAATGAAATGTAAAGAGATAAGTAAAGAAAACACAAACCAGAAATGATGATTTATGGTGGTTCGGTCATGAAGCACCTCTTCACCCTACTCCACTCCTCGAGTACTCAATTCGAGAGTTACTTCACTAATCTACAAGCTCCCTTTAGGCGGAGCAAACCATACACCTTCGCTTACACCAGTTAATGACACTAAGAGGAATGTCGAGTTCTAATATTAGCTAGAAACAATCCACACACGATCTACCCGATCTACACAATCCACACGATCCCCTCTATCTACACGATAAACATGATCCTCTCGATCTACACGATCCACTCGATCTACGCGATTAACACAATCTACCCGATCTTCTCACAACACCACACGGACTTACACATTGTCCGGATCTATACACTACACAATTTTGAACTTACACACAAGTCGGATCTACCTAATTACACATGATTGAAGGCAATAGACTCGATCTGTATGTAACCAATGTTACATGTGGACTAACTCGATTACATAACTACGTATTTAAATGATAACAAAAGTTCTTCTCTTTGCACTTAAGAGGTGGAAGAAAGAATCACATTTAAGGAGGTTGTGTTGTGTAGTACTTACAAACTCTCGAGTGGGGTACTCGGGGAGTGGAGTAGGGCAAGGAAGGTGTCCTTGTAGCCGAACCACTATAAATACTCGTGTCATGGTTTTGTGTTCCTTTACTCTTTATCTTTGCATTACTTACTTATATGCTTATCTATCATCATCCAACACACACATTAATTAGATTAACATAAGTCGATTTAAATAGTTTAAAATGAAGTTTTAATTGGTAAAACTATTCCACCCCCTTCTAGTTTTCCACATAATTGTTCTCGCTTCAACGGTTTGGTGAGGACGTCGGCTATGTTGTCTTTGGATGATACTTTCTCAATAGAAATGTTCCCTTTTTGAACATTGTCTCTTAAGAAGTGATGTCGGATCTCTATATGCTTGGTACGAGAGTGCAACACCGGATTTTTGCTTAAGTCAATAGCACCTTTGTTGTCGCATAAAATGGCTATGTCACTTAGATGAATGTCGTAGTCAACTAACCCTTGTTTCATCCATAGTGCTTGTTGGCATGCTTTGTCGGCGGAGACATATTCGGCTTCAGTTGTTGATATGGACAATGCCGTTTGCTTCTTCGAGAACCAAGATGTTAAACAATACCCCATAAAAGTACATACACCACTTGTACTTTTTCGGTCAACATAATCACCTGTATGGTCAGAATCCGCATAAACAATAGTTTCTACCCTCGTCCCCTTAGGATACCATAATCCCAATTGAGTAGCACCCTTAATATATCTAAATATTCTTTTGACGGCTTCTAGGTGTGAAGTTTTAGGGTCTTCTTGAAACCTAGCACATAGACATACACTAAACATGATATCCGGCCGACTAGTCGTAAGGTAGAGAACACTACCAATCATGCCACGGTATTTGATGTTATTAACGGATTCACTGTCTTCATCTTTGGTAAGTTTAGTATCGGATGACATTGGTGTTCTTATAGGCTTTGACTCTTCTAATCCAAATTTCTTGAGCATCTTTTTTATGTATTTGGATTGATTAAAGGAGATACCATCTTCTAGTTGTTTGATTTGTAGACCAAGAAAGAAACTTAATTCTCCCATCATACTCATTTCAAACTCATCATGAATGATTTTTGTGAAATCATCACACATGTCTTGACATATCGTCCACGTATATTTGAACAATAATTATATGTGAGTCCTTTTTCATTGTGAAAAGTGTATTATCAACTAACCCCATGGTATAGTCATTCTTGATTAAAAATGATTTGAGTCTATCATTCCAAGCCTTTGGGGCTTGTTTAAGACCATAGAGAGCTTTCTTTAGTTTGTACACGTGTTTAGGTTTTTCGAAATCGATAAAGCCCGGAGGTTGAGCTACATAGACTTCTTCATTAATAAAACCATTTAGAAAAGCACTTTTAACATCCATTTGAAAACGATTAAGATCATGAGCACAAGCATAAGCAAGAAGTATTCTTATAGACTCTAATCTAGCTACGGGAGCATAGGTCTCATCAAAGTCTGTGCCTTCTTGTTGGTTATACCCTTGGGCAACAAGTCTAGCTTTATTTCTAGACACTATACCGTTTGAATCTAACTTATTTTCATATACCCATTTAGTTCCGATTATGGTTTGGTTTTTAGGTGGAGGGACAAGTGTCCAAAAATTATTAGAAATTGATTTAACTCTTCTTGCATAGCCATTACCCAACTTTCATCTTTGATGGCTTCTTGCGTATTTTTAGGTTATATGGTTGAGACAAAACAAAATAAGCTACTTTGGTTTTGGACTTGAGATCTTAAGGTTCTTTCATTTAACTTTCCTATAACCTTTTCTATGGGATGATCCTTAGACTCTTTGATATTGATGATTTCATTGTTTAATGGTTCATCTTCTTTATTTGTGTTTTCTTTGATTTTTATGACTTCACTTTCGATTAACTCATCATCGACAAGAGGTGGGGTAGTTTTAGGTGGACTCTCATCAAATTTTACATTTAAGGATTCTTCAACTTTCATTGTTTCTTTGTTTAGTATAACATATGCTTTACTATTAGGAGAGTATCCTAGGAAGATACCTTCGGTTGATTTAGGATCAAATTTAGTTAAGTAATCTTTAGTATTAAGTATGAAACATTTACTACCAAAGACTCTAAAGTGTTCTAATGTAGGCTTTTTGCCTCGTAGTAACTCGTATGGAGTTTTTCCTAATAATGGTCTAATTAGAACTCGGTTTAGTATATAGGTTGATGTGTCGACGGCATTGCACCAAAATTTTTGAGGAATAGATTGCTCATTAATCATGGTGCGACTCATTTCTTGTAGGGTTCAATTTTTCCTTTCAACTACCCCATTTGATTGTGGAGTGCGCGGAGCCGAGAAATTGTGAGTAATACCATTAGCATCACAAAAAGCTACAAATTGCACTTCATTATCCAATTCACTACCATGATCCGTTCTAATTGACACAATAGGACTTCCTAGTTGTTTTTGGATTTTCTTAATTAATATTTCAAAGTAATCAAACATTTCAGTTTTATTCTCTAAGAATTTAGTCCATGTGTACCTAGAGTAATCATCCACTATAACCAAACTATAGAAGTTACCTCCGTAACTTTGAATAGCGGATGGACCAAACAAATCCATATGTAGTAATTCTAGACACTTAGTAGTTGAAACCATATTTTTAACTTTATGACTAGCATGGACTTGTTTTCCTATGTTACAAGAGTCACAAAAATGATGTTCATATTTTAGTTTTGGTAAATTTCTTACTAGTTCTTTGGATGATAGCGATTGAAGAAGTCACATATTGGCGTGACCCAATCTTCGATGCCATAAGGTCGTAGTATCATCCATAGAGGTACGAAAAAGTTTGTCTTTAGGTTCATTACCGATTTTAATGACATAGACTCTATGTTTTCTAATCCCTCTTCCTATAGAAATACCATTTTTCAATATTTTACTACCGGTTTCAATAAAAAGTACGTTGCACTTTTTATCACATATTTGTCCTATACTAAGTAGAATGAAGTTTAGGTTTTCTACGTGACAAACATCGTTAATGGTTAAGGATTTGTGAGAGATTGTACCTTTACCGATGATTTTACTCTTGCTATTTCCAAACACCACATTTCCTCCATTGAAGGATTCGTATATGGAAAACAAATCTTTGTTACCGGTCATATGCCCCGTGCACTCGCTATCTTTGATCCATTCATCCGGGTCTAAGTCAACCTTTAGGCACACCTAAGAAAACAATTAACTCAAAATTTTGGCCCCCATTTGTTCATGGGTCCATTGGTGTTATACATTCCATTCATGTTAGGCATATACGAAAAATGTGAGAAAGTGATAAGGTTTTAAAATGTACCTTTTTGAGGGGTCGTTTAAGCCCTTATTTGATCACTTTTGTATCCGTTATTGCTTAATATCGTTCCTTTTCACTTTTTAGGTCTCTTGAAGGCAACTAGCGTAATGGTACTTATTTGGACGAAAAGGCGCGGATATATGAAGAAAATGGCCAAAGTCAAGAATCGAGACACTCAGTACGCTAAATTACAAGGGGGCGGCACGTCCTTTCTTATCTGCGGACGCGTCGGAGGATTTTTGTGACGGGACAGGGCCAAAACCCTATTTTCAAGTGACGGCGTCAGGGTTATAAAGCAGTAGGCCGTCGCAACTCAGGCGGCCTAGATTCAATCCGACGGTGTCGAGAAGCTAAAGAGGACGGAGTCACAAGCATAAGGTGACGCCGTCGCAAGATTAACTTGGCCAAGACGAAACCCTAATAATGGCGGCGACACGACGGCGTCACAAATCATAAGGTGACGCCGTCGCACATGTAATCTTATATATAGAATCCGAATTTTTCAGTTTTAGAGGGTAGTCTTTTGGGTAAACTTTTGGAGTAAAACCTAAACCGAACCAAGGTCGTATTTTAGGGTTCTAAACCCTATCTTACACCAAGATAAGTTGTTTACTTCATTAATTTAATTATGTCTTCAATTATTTGTGTGTATGCTTGCATGTTCTCCATGTCCGGCTAATTTACTTGTGTGTTTGCTTAGGGAATATGAAACTTAATTATTGAATATTGATTGGTTGTTTCTTATCTTAGTTGATTAATGATCTAGTAATCGATAGGTCATTCGTTGTGTACTTAATGCTTGATTAATCTTTGTGAACCTTAGGTTATAGCACTTTGAGTTGTTGTAAGCTAAACTATCCAAAGAGGCCTTAGAGTTAGAGTTTATCATCCTAGTGGATTTTGTAGACGAGACCCTTTGGTAACTTCAAAGAGTTAGGGAGAAACGCATACCCTACAACTTTAGAAACACAACGCAACTAGGAATAAGGACGTGACAATTCAACCACCAATAGAAGATAATTAAGGAGTAGTAAAACCTAAGTAAACACATCTTTAAACTATCATACGAGCACACAATAATTAGACATAGACTACCACCACTTTAGTTTAGATAATTAGATAATAGTAGAGTAATCGGTAGAAATACCAACCCCCAAATCCAAACCCGAGAGATTAGTACTTTTCCTTTTCTAAAAAACATAAAAAATAAAAAATAATCTTCCTCAACCCCAACCTTAGCGTAGTAACTTCTCACTAGCATTCCTATTCCCTAGAGAACGATATCAATTCCCGTGGCTTACCCTAATACTACACTACAACGATTAGGTTCCTTGCCTAGGGTGTTGAAAAACTTGCTCGACGAAAAGGAAGTTCCTTTGACCCCGAGCTGCTGTGTAAGCGTATCAAGTTTTAGCGCTGCGAATAGAATAGCTAGTTAGTAGTCCACCTCGTTTAGGTTTCTTTGTTTGATTCCTATCAAGTAAACTTTTTTTCTCATTTTTAGCTTCCTTTTAGTCTATCCCCTTCTTCGTGACCTTTGTTCGTAAAATCCATCACCCACCATGATCACGTGTCTTCGAAGATTCTTCACCCTACCCATTCCCAATCCCGAAATTGAGAACGCAATACCACAAAACCCCTCACCCGTTCACCACTTTGGAAATCACCTAGGGCATAATGAGGTAAATTGGCAACAACAAAGTCCTTTCTATGACTCAGGTTCCGATGAGGAATTTGATTATGGTGAAGCACTTGATAGTGGGGAGGTCATCAATAAAGTTAGTTCTGAAATGGAGGAAGACCCTCCAATGTTTTGATCCTAGGTGTAGAATTGAGAAGGATGGGCCCTTTAACATGCAATTCCCTTGCAAGATAGGATTAGAAGGGTTCGATGCTTACTTGAATTCATTCTTGCCCTTAAACTTAATCTCAAGAGACCTATACAATAAAATTAAGATCAATGAATTAACTTATCAAGGGAACAATGTTGTTGAAGCTGTCACTTATTTGCATGTGTTTGTTGGAAGTTTTACTTATTTGGTAGAGTTCATGGTCTTAGAAGACTTAGGAGAATTTATTGATAAGGACCTCACTCAAGTAGTTTTTGGAAAACCTTTCAGAAGAATGACTAGGTTGAATGAACGGATGATTGATGGTCTAATTACGTTCTCTGATGAAGTTGAAGATTTTATCTACCAAATGCCACGAGCTCATCATAGGTTTAAGCACAAGGATATTGAGGCATGTAATAGAATGACCCCTATTCCATTGCTTAGTGAAAGGGATAAGCAAAGCGGACTTAGGTACCCATATGAAAAATGGCGATATTACAAAAAATGCCTAGAGTTAGGAGATGATTACAAAAAGAATGAAAGAACATTGGGATGGCTAAGTATGAACGCAAGGCGTGCCGAGACCACGTAAGGGACACTCTGGTCTAGCTACAAGACTCATAAATAAAGAAAAGCTTCGTGGGAGGCAACCCATGCTTAATTGTTTGCTTGTTTGTGTCATATATCTTTTATTGATTGTTTATTCTCATGTTTAAATTTGTAAAAATGCTTTATTTTGTTTTTAACCTCGTCTTAATTGCATATAAAGGTATTTTACATAAAGGATAAGTGTAGGGAGGATTACACACGTTTTCATAAGAAACGTGAACATGAGAATAACAATTAATTAAAAGATATATTTGCATGTTTGTTCGAGTCAAATGCTTGTATCGAGTCATAATGGATGTTTTGCAGAAATTTTTCAGATTCTAAAGATATAAATTTTCCGAATTTTTCGAGAAAATCGCAGAACCGTTTTTGTCAGATAACTGTGGCGTCAGGATTGCAACGGCAGCGTCGGGAAGGAGTAAAACATCGAGATTACTTTCGTTTTCGGAGCTTATAAATTTTGGAATTTTCCAGGTCTTAATTTTCTTAGAAATTCAGTAAACATCCATTCCACAAGCATTATATCCTAGTTTAAATCGAGTCTTATATATTATTACTGATTTTCGCGAAGGTTTCGTTTGTTTTCAAGTGGCAGGTTTTGTTTATCAAGAAGAAGATACATAAAGTTGGAAGGAGCTTTTCACGCATACATTCTTCTTGGAAAGGATTTAACCACTACTTCACACACGGATCCTACCGAGCTAATCAGGGGAGTATTAGTTTCTTTCGTTTTTAATTACCTCCTATTATCATAACTTTGATACTTTCGGGGAACATTGGGGACAATGTTCAGTTTAAGTGTAGGGAGGGAAAATAAAACGGGAACTTTGAAACTATGCTTATCCTTGATTATTTGCTTTGTCTAATTGCATTTGCGTAATAAACCATGAGAAAATTTCGGTTAGGTAATTTTGGCACCAAATTTAAAATTTTTCATGACATATAGGAGTGGGCCATTAGTCTTAACAAAAGCGTCTCACGGATAGGAAGTTATATGACTAGCACAAAACCCTTTACCACCTAAATTCCACCCAAAATGTGAGGATCACCCTTAGATTAGTAGGAATTAAAAGCATTCATCTTCAATGCTTAGAGTGTGAACCGGTAGTATATTAGATTCTAGAACTTGTTTTGTGATGCATTCCGAGATCGCTAGTAAGACTACACTTGTGTAGTTAGGAATAACTAAATGATAAGAGGCATTAGGATAACCCTTGTTTGATACCCGTAATATAATTACTTCTTCCACATCGGTTGAGTAATTCCCCACACCCTTTGCGTTGTACTCATCTTTAGTACATGATACCCCTAGTTAACCCCTCAGAGCCTATCCTTTTCAGGTTCGTGATTTTTCGGTTTTCTGGAATATCAATGAAGAGCATTGTTTACACCCCACCCCCAAAAATACACCCAAATCGCCTTAGCCTACCATATATGCACTCACTTTTAGTGCATTATTGTTATCACCCAAAACCCTTAGTTCAATTATCTAGTTGCTTGCATGAGTTGCTAAGTCGAGTCATATCATTTGTATACAGTTTTGGGACGATTGGGACTCATGGGAAAAGTTAAAGTTTTAAATGACTAAAAGGGAACGCCAATTTCCTTATTTGCGTAATAACGTACTCCAAGTGTTTTGATCTTTTCAATTCAGGTCATATTAGTGTTAGAGTAATAAAAACTCAAGTGTAGGGATGTGCTATAAATCCCTATTATTTTGATGTTACCGTAGAGGATGGTAGAGTAAAAGTGTATGGAAAAAAAAAAAAAAAAAAAAGGGCTACCATCCTACATCTATCTTTAAATTTATGTTTGTTTATTTCAGCTATCTAGAGTTTAGAGTGTCGAGTCTTGGCTTAGCAACGCCATTCTTCGTATGGATGTAACATTGAGATTTTTGACTTGCCACCACTAAAAAGGCCAATCCCACCAAAGCCTTTGTTTCCCTACCATAAGCCTAACGTTACAACCCTTTAAAGACCTCTTTGATAGTCTTTCCTAGGTGCTTACGCCAAAGCGATGGAGGTTTGATCTATTCTCAAGCCTATGGTAATCTATGTACTAGGACCGGTTAATGAGTGTTTATCTTCCATTTCCACTTTGTTATATTTCATATACACCCGAGAGAGATGTGAGTATCCAAACACCCCATGTAAGGTGCTAGTATGTAATTTCCGTGCTTGTTATGACTTTTGCGGGGCTTATATGTGTTGTGGACTGTTTTAAACCAATGCTTCATGACCCCTAACTTATAAATTAATTGTCTAAAAGCACATTTGCTTGAGGACAAGCAAATACCAAGTGTAGGGATATTTGATAAGGTTTTAAAATGTACCTTTTTGAGGGGTCGTTTAAGCTCTTATTTGATCACTTTTGTATCCGTTATTGCTTAATATCGTTCCTTTTCACTTTTTAGGTCTCTTGAAGGCAAACTGCGTAATGGTACTTATTTGGACGAAAGGGCGGATATATGAAGAAAATGGCCAAAGTCAAGAATCGAGACACTGTTGCTAAATTACAAGGGACGGCGTCACTTTGCTATATCGCGGCCGTCGGGAGGATTTTGTGTGACGAGGACGGAAGCCAAAACCCTATTTTCAAGTGACGGCGTCAGGTTATAAAGAGTAGGCGTCGCTTCAGGCGGCCTAGATTCAATCCAGACGGCGTCGAAGCTAAGAAAGGCGTCACAAGCATAAGGTGACGCGTCGCAAGATAACTTGCCAAGCGAAACCCTAATGACAGCGTCACAAATCATAAGGGGACGCCGTCGCACATGTAATCTTATATATAGAATCCGAATTTTTCAGTTTTAGAGGGTAGTCTTTTGGGTAAACTTTTGGAGTAAAACCTAAACCGAACCAAGGTCGTATTTTAGGGTTCTAAACCCTATCTTACACCAAGATAAGTTGTTTACTCCATTAATTTAATTATGTCTTCAATTATTTGTGTGTATGCTTGCATGTTCTCCATGTCCAGCTAATTTACTTGTGTGTTTGATTAGGGAATATGAAACTTAATTATTGAATATTGATTGGTTGTTTCTTATCTTAGTTGATTAATGATCTAGTAATGCGATAGGTCATTCGTTGTGTACTTAATGCTTGATTAATCTTTGTGAACCTTAGGTTATAGCACTTTGAGTTGTTGTAAGCTAAACTATCCAAAGAGGCCTTAGAGTTAGAGTTTATCATCCCTAGTGGATTTTGTAGACGAGACCCTTTGGTAACTTCAAAGAGTTAGGGAGAAACGCATACCCTACAACTTTAGAAACACAACGCAACTAGGAATAAGGACATGACAATTCAACCACCAATAGAAGATAATTAAGGAGTAGTAAAACCTAAGTAAACACATCTTTAAACTATCATACGAGCACACAATAATTAGACATAGACTACCACCACCTTAGTTTAGATAATTAGATAATAGCAGAGTAATCGGTAGAAATACCAACCCCCCAAATCCAACCCGAGATTCGTACATTTCCTTTTCTAAAAAACATAAAAAGATAAAAATAATCTTCCTCAACCCCAACCTTAGCGTAGTAACTTCTCACTAGCATTCCTATTCCCCTAGAGAACGATATCAATTCCCGTGGCTTACCCTAATACTACACTACAACGATTAGGTTCCTTGCCTAGGGTGTTGAAAAACTTGCTCGACGAAAAGGAAGTTCCTTTGACCCCGAACGCGCTGTGTAAGTGTATCAGAAAGCATTCCAAGGTTTAAAGTTTTAAAATGGAAAACCATTTTGTGCATTAGGGTTCCATCCCATTTAATGGTGGTTAACTCTCGGATAAACACTATTTGGTCTTCTTATAATTGTGTTTGGTTTAGAAAATGATGGCCCTTTGTTTTTTATTAAACTTTGATTTTGTCTTAGTAGAGGTGGTTGTTTGACATATCTAACGGTGATGTGGGTTGGTTTCTTCTTGTTAACAATAACAAACTCGTTTCTAGATGATCTAATTGCATTATTTCTACTGTTTGCTGGTACAGACCCACGGATCCCTGGATTTATACTAGACGGTTCCTTTTTCAAGGGATCCGTGACTACAGTAGTTTATTTTTCAATTGCTTTAACGAATTGTGTATTATTAATCTCGCTAGTTGAAGCAAGTTGTTGTATACCTAAACCCTTTTGATTATTTTCCGTTTTAATGCTATCAAGTATTTTATCAAAAGTATTAGTACTCATTCTAGCAATCTTAGAATCAAGACTGTCAACTAACGTTTGAAGTTGAACACAAAGCTCACATTCACTATCTACTTCCTTTCCCTTTTTTAAACGCTTTAATTTATCTTTTAGTTCAATGACTTCCTTTTCTAAACGTTCATTTTTGTTTTTCAAAGTCTTAGTTTTGTTAATTATTTTTAGACTGATTTTGCAAAGTTTATCATATTCACGATGTAATGATTCATCATCTAATGATAAGCTACGATAATAAATAGATTCGGGACATACCTCGTTTGAGTCTTTTGCCATAAGACAAATTTCTTCATTCTCCTCCTCACTCATTCCCCACGAACCACTTATGAACGCCTTTTGTTTGTCACGTTTGGAACACTCACTAATGAAGTGATTAGGATCCCCACATTTAAAACATGTGCATTCGTCCTTTGCTTTCTTGTCGACTTTGCCTTTCCGGAACCCCTTCTGGTCGTCATATGGTTTCTTGACATATCTTCCTTTTCTTCGAAGGAACTTCTTGAAATCCCGTACAGCCATTGCATACTCTTCGCCATCACTTTCCGAAGATGAGGTTTCTTCATCGCTTGAGACCTTCTTGGCTTTTAAGGCAAGAGATTTTTGTTTCTCTTTCTTTTCTTTTGAGGCTTCAGAGTCTTTAGCAAGGACGAGCTCATAGACCTTTAGGTTGTCTATGAGTTCGTCGAGAGTGAGGATTGACAAGTCTTTGGATTCTTCGATGGCCGTCACCTTTGGTCTCCACTTTGATGGAAGCGCCCTTAGAAATCTCCTGACATGATTATGACTAGAAAAAGACTCATCAAATGCTTGTAATGAAGTAATAATAGTATTAAAGTTAGCAAAAGAATTATCTATACTATCCTCATCCGGTATTGAAAATTGTTTATATTGTTGAACAGATAAATCAATTTTGTTGTTTTTAACTTGTTGATTTCCTTGGTGAGTTACAACTAAAGAATTCCAAATTTATTTAGAGGTTTTACGCATAGAAATTCTTTCAAACTCCTTTTTAGGTAAGGCATTATATAAAACCTTTTTTGTCTCACTATTTTTGAAAAGCTTTTTCTTTTGATCTTCGGAGAGATGATCATAAGGGATGTTTGTTTCGTTGTTGGTTTTATCATCTTTTGTAGTGGCTTGAAAATCACCTTCAACATGTACCAAAGATCAATATCTTTTGATTTCACATAAGTTTCAAATCTATTTTTCAAATAAATGAAACCATTTGTTTCAAGTAGTGGAAGTCGTTGCATAGATTGTCCTTCTCTATAATTTTCAAAACTTATTGTGATCGAAAAGTTTTCAAAATACAAATTACTTTAAAACTTTTGTAAACCTTGCTCTGATACCAATTGTGGAAAACTAGAAGGGGTTGAATAGTTTTGATTTTAAAACTTTAGATTTGATCTTATGTGAATTAAATGCGGATGGATAGAAATTATAAAGCAATTAGTAAAGTAAATAATGAAAGAAAGTAAAGTAAATGATAGAGAGAAGTGACACAAGTGATTTATAGTGGTTCGGCTACAAGGACACCTTCGCCTACTTCACTCCCGAGTTCCCCACTCGAGAGTTCAAGCACTATGTCAACAAGCTCCTTCAACACGGCGGAGAAGCCTCACAAGCGTAAACACATTTTTCCGTACAAAGCTAAATACCGAGACCTTAGCACGGCGGACCAAACCAACACAACTATTACACAACAACTATGTGAAATATGAAATACAAGATCTTGCTACAGAAGTCTTGTGAAGAAACAAATCAATCAAGGACCCCTTGCTCGGTTGACTTATAGTATATCGTGATCTCGCCTTTGAGAAGGACCGATATGAGAATCACAACAAGAGAAAGAAGAACTACTAGATTGATCAAGAGATCAGAGGTTGGAAGAGTGAGATAATATATGAGAGAGTTTGTAAGAAGAGGGGTGAGTAACAATGAAGAAATGGCTCACTATTTATAGGCAAAAAAAACCTTACTGTAGCTCGGTTCTGGCAGATCCCTTACTTGAGGGATCCGTCCCGGTCACAATCCAGGATCTGGCAAATTGGGTTGCACCAGTCCGGATTTTGGGTTGCAAACCGGGTTATGGGTTATGGGTTTGAGCCATGGGTACCTAACAAGATACATTGTATCTAGACAATAGGTTATGGGTCTTAGGTCATGAGTCATGGATAATGCCCAACATGATTTCATAAATGATGTCATGCAATAGGTCATGGGTTATAGATTAGCGCCATAGGTATGGGTCATGGGTCGTGGATATTACCCATCCTATTACATAAACTATTACAACAAATGAATTATTACAACATTTTATATGAATGATCAAATGTATATACTTTACAAAAATAACATGTATTCTTTTAATTTTACTTATGATAACTTTATATTTGTTATCAACAAAACACAAAGAGATCGCTAAATATGAATAAACATTTTTACGGTTTATCTGTATTTAAACATTGGACAAGAAGACTCAATATAACATCATCAACACAAGTGTGAGTTATGATTTGATGCATATACTTTTCGTCTTGAGGAGGACGTCATTATTTTCATTACAAATCGAGTGCAATTGAGTATGTAGATTCAAGATAATACATTTCGTTATATTTTGATGTAATCTTGAAGCTAAACAATTAATGAATCCAATTTCATGTCCATACTCAAAAATTTGTCAATTATATTTCATAATGATATCAATCACAATTTGATTAATGAATCAATACACATTCGAAATCTTTCTTTTTGACCTGAAAATAATTAAGGATTTATGGAATGTGTTTCATTAAGTCTAATATTATTTGTAAATGTGAGGTTAATGTTAATGACATGTTAGCTTACAACTTTATGATTGTCATTTATTTTGTATGTGCAAAAACTATTTATTATTACGTATAATATGCATAGTTTTTGACTTTTCATGAGTATAAAAATAATTATCCCAGCCATTTTTATACATTACACAATTTTTGTAAAACACTAAGGGTATGTTTGGCAAAACTAGCTGTAAAATTTGTATCTTTATGTAAGTAAGTATGGTGTAAGGCATTAGCAAAACTGTTAACATGAGCTACAAGCTGTATCTTTTTTTCAATAAAAGTGTTTGGTAAGTTGGCTGTTAAATGTAACTATAAGATGTAAAATGACGTAAAAGGACATATACATAATTATAAACAAATGTTTAGAGGGTATATCAGTAATTTAAAGTTTTAACAGCTCCAAAATGTTTAAAAAGCTTCATGAATCAGCTTTTCATTTAAGAGCTATTTGTTTGAAATAAAAGCTTGAAGTTAATGCATTAAAACGTATCCAAACGGAGCTATTTATTTTAGAAAAGATTATTTTATAACAAAAAGCTAACAGCTCCCAAATAAAGCTCTTGTACATGCCCTAAGTGTTTGAAATAATTTGTGTGTGTTCAAATATATGCAAGGTTCAAAAATACATTTTCTTTTCCTTAAATACTAATGTATTATTATAAACCTTTCTCTTGATTAGACAACCCATGGCCAACCAAGATAAGGGCATTTAATGTTTTATACGTCATGTTGAAATTTTGATGAAGTGTTAAATATTTTGAGGTGACATATTTTAACACTTGAACCTTCGGAAAGATAATCGTGTAAGACAATAATTTTCGGCATACATGATTTATCAACTTAATCTACATTTCTAAGTAAAGTAAAGTAAAAAAGTAACTCCCAATACCGTCTTCCACGGGTTATGGGTCCCAATACCGTCTTCCATGGTGTATGGGGGAGGTTGAGACGTAGACAGCCTTACCCCTACCTAAGGTAGAGAGGTTGCTTATGGTTCTACCAATGGTAGAAAAGAACCTCCGGCCATGCAAGGGGTGAGGATCTAACCCTTGACCTCTGTCTCAGAGGCAAGGGTGTTAACCACTTGATCCAACCTTGCTCTTTAATCTACATTTCTAAGTGAGTTACTAAAACATTATAAGACAAGCAAGGTGTCAAAAACACATACACAAGAAAAGTGATTTATGCCTTATGCAAGAACAATTTATCAATCTTATGAAATGTAGCATAGGTTCTATTAGGCATAATCCAAAACTAATGGCAGACAAATAATGTTCATGGCACGTGTGTTAAGATATATAAGTTGCTTACTTACAAATAGCAATGATCACTTAAGGATATCAAGTTACAAAATTAGAACACATGAAAACACACATAATCATTTAGCATAACACACATAAAAACATTCGTTATCATTTTATGTGTTAGATACAACAATGTATACTTAGCATGATTTTGTTTAAGAAATAAATTCCTCCCCATTTTAAAAATTAATTAAGCTCACTATTTTGAAAAAGATAGGGACATCGTTTTTCAAATATTCATCGACTAGAAATCCACGACTTGAGAGAAAATGAAATGCAAAGTCTTGACCACTATGTAGTATTTTGCATTTTTCAATTAAGTTTGAAATTATGACTTGGAAGTATTTTTAAATGAAACAAGACTCAGTTGAAAAGAAAATATTGACACTTCCAAATATTTTTGAGAAGATTTACCATTAAGCAAGTATACTAATTGCATTTAACCAACAAAACTAGTACGAATAAAGCAACAAAATATTCTAGTGCAAATTAAGCAACAAAAACACTTTTCGTAGTTAATCACCCTTCATGAGAAATTTGGTACAAGGATCGTGCTCTATTTTAAAAACCATTTTTTTGAAAACTAGAGAACCCATCGATACCAATTGGAAAGCGTAGAGGTGAATACGTTTCCGTTTAAAATCTAAATATCTTTTTCATCACATTGTGGACGGTCCTTTAAATGTTGGACGGTCCCATATATATAATGAGACCGTCGATCTTTATGGGACCATCATGGCGTGTTTGAGATAGGTGAGGAAGTTTTCTGAAGTTTTGCATTATTAAAGTTGGTAAGTTAATACGAATATATAGATGTAAATCTAGAGATGTTAGGAATTGGAAATTTCATAAGTAAAGTGTCGGTCACCCCAAATATTATCTAGCATAAGTTAGCTCGTAGACATATCGTTATTTATGTTATTTAGTAGTTAATTAGTTAGTCAGTAGCGTAGAATAGTTTAGTGTTACACCGTGGAGGAAGAACGGGTCTTTACCCACTGTATACCTGATCCACGGGCCCATGGCCAGTCGTTATATGCTAACTATAAATACCCCTTCCATCCTTGGAAGGGGTGGTGCTTCGCAATCTAACATTTCATATTTTACAAAGCAAGTCTCTAAGTAGAACACCCATCTCTTTAATTTCTCTCTCTAAATGGCTAACATGTATTTTCATCATCCAAGACCACCCGAATCATCAACACAATAAATATAGGATCCTAACAATTGGTACCAGAGCCAAGGTTTTTGTGTTTTGATGATTTTGTGTGGTTTTGATACATGGTTTTATCTTTGTTCTGTGTTTTTTTTAATGGTCTGAAATGTTTTAACTTATGGTTAACAGTCTTGTACATGTTTCTTTGCATCTCTTTTGGTTCAATATGTCCTGGTCATACATGTCAACATATCTATCTTGGTCAATAAACTGGTCCAAACAGAATATTTCTTTACATGACATCTTTGTACCAATCTATGTCTGGTGAGATTTTTTTGTGGTCTAAAACAGTAAAAAGAAAGAGTTTTTCTGCTTTTTCTTGTTATATGAATCTAGTCAAATTTCTTGTGGTCAAGTGGGTCAATACTGAAGCAGTTTTTATGCTGTTTTCTGGGTTTGTTTGAAGCTGAACGGTTTTTATGGTCGGAAAACTCATCGAGAAAAAAAAATATCTTGCTAGCGACTTGATGAACCCAAAGCGAGTTGCTTTTGAGCGACTTGTCTGCTCGTCCAGATTCAAGTATCTGAAGTGTAGCGAGTTGTGTGAACAAAAACAGACCTAGCAACTTGTCAAATGAATGTAGCGACTATTGACTATTGAGTCAATAGCGACTTGTAAGGTTTATAAGGCTTAGCGAGTTGTGTTGAAAAACTGTGAAAAGCACTTGACTCATAAAAGCCGTAGCGACTTGTCACAATATAGCGACTTGACTCATGTATAGCAACTTGGCAATTGACCACGACCTCTACTACAATACCCTTTACCAAACATGACTCGACCTCTGGTTCAAGTACAACCCATCATCAGTCCATAAACACCAACCAACAACATCAGGACTCTTAACTAATCTATACAAGTTTCGACTCATCTTCACCATTTTAATGACTCTAAGACAGAATGTTATTTAACAAGAAATAAACATGATCTCAGATACTTCTTTCCTTGTTCTTAAACTTTTATATCTAGACTCAAGGTCTAAAAGGTGAAATAAGCTTATCATCATTGATCCATCGTTAATCAGTTTTGAATATTGATGAATTAACAAAAACAAGACTGTCTTGCTCATCATTCCATTCGATTTCATCAATACATTAAAGGCATCTCAATATCAGAATGTGTAAGATAAAGAAAATAGCAATATTGTTACTCTCTTTTCTTGTATTCGTTCTAATGTTAAACAAAATCCAAGCTCTAATATTAAAACCTACCCGGGGTTTTTGTTTACATCTAGATGCCTTCTCTTCATTCGATAAGCCATCCCTGTGGCTGTCACATAACACCTCCATGCCATCCCTGTGGCAAGCTTATAAGGAGAAAGGAGCTGCTAGATGTCTTTGGGGATTGTTCTATTGGGGTCTAATGTGTCAATATTGTTGTTGATGTTGATCAATTGAGTTAGATGAGGTCAAATGATTAGAGGATGTGTATTCAGGTTTCTGATTTGTGACTAAGAATGAATTGTGAAGCTGCGTTCTTTTGGAGATAGGGGCAGAGGAACTTAGAAAAGAAATTAGGGTTTATGGTGAGAGAAATTAGGGATCTGGTATATGTGTGAGAGTATATGTGTTAAATACCCCGACTATTAGGAGTCACATGGTTGATAGTATTAAAAGGTTTGACCTAACCGTTTGGTTCTTTGGGCTTGCTTGGGTATATTGGACTTTGGGATTAAGATTGGATAAGGGACTTGGGGCCGAGTAATGCTCTTTGGTCGAAACAATGGATTGGGCTTGCATGTTATTACTATTGTTGCTTCGAATTACTATCACTTCAAAATTTGATATATTGTCTTGAACAAGATCATTGTTGAGTGAGATTTGTTCAATGGGCCGTAAACTATTATTTAGACTTGCTCTAATTATAGAACCTTAATATGAGCATATTTGGACATGGACCCTCTAAATCCTAAATTGATCGGGCTTAGTCATTTTATTGGATCAGGTTCAAAGTTGCGGTTGGGCCTCTCATAATTGGATTGTATTCAAGAGTCTTGACGATGAGATTTGCTGAAGTAATTTAACGATGAGATTTGTGATAATAAGTTTTGATGATGAGATTTGGTGTGATGATGTGATTCAATGGGTTATGTGTTTGGTACTTTGGTATATACATTTTCACGGAGAACGATATGTCACGGCTTTAATTGATATTAGAAAATGTTGACTACGGGGTTGTTTGTACGGTATTTCTTATTTGGATTTGAAGTGAGGTTTTCCGGGCGTGTTTACTTATTTCGTCTTCTTTCTTTCTTCTGCGAAGATGACTTGTTTGGGTATTTATAGAGTGTGATAAAGACTTGACTACTTAGTTACGGTTGTGATTCTTTCTCGCTTAACTCACAACGTAGCTATCACTTCGGTGTCTCACGCAGTTGAGGTAATGTCAAGAGGTTTTGTACATTGGGTACACCGTTTCTTTTTCACGAGGATTAGTACAAGTTTAAGTAACAAATCTGGGGAATTTCACCTCATGATCAAGTTTGGCATATCGGGTTTACTTCTCCATGTTTTCACTGCAATAGCCGACAGAATGCGTGAATGATGTGTTTACCAAAGTGTTTATTGGATGGTTGTTGATATTGTTGATGGTGGATAATGAACCGTTGATGAACCACTGCATATTCCCCTAAAACAAGATATTCACCGAAACCAAAGTTGTCTGAACAAATTCTAGCTGACATTGTTTACGGTTTTGTCTTGATTTTGTAAAATCCCGCGAAAGAATCTATTTCTCAGTTAAAATCATAGACTTGTAAAATCCTGTGACAATGGAAACATCCTGGTTATTGTAAAGTGCGTTTCCAGATCTATCTTACGGTTTATTCTTGGTTTTGTAAAATCCCGAAAAGAAACTATTTCGGTTTAAACCATAGAGTTGTAAAATCCCACGTAATGATGAAACCTTCTCGGAGGAAGGAAAGCGTATTCGGGATCTTACGATCTTTGGTGCTAAACTTCCGAAGAAGGGATAAAAGGGTGTGCTTCATAAATTGGATGTGTGTTTGGATAATCGTCATGGCAGTTTGGTTATTACTTGGTTTTACGGAGTTATGTGTTTTTAACCATGGTCGGGATGAAAACCATTATCATAGTTCACTTAAAATGTCAAAGAAGGCAAGATTTGAGCTTTTAATCAGAAGATGTGACAACGGGGTTAATTCACTATTATTTATTTGATGTTTAAGTGAAATATCACGGGCAAGTGTACTTAGTATCTGAAGGTATCGGGGATGGATGGATGAAGATTCTTCAAGATCCTTGTTCAAGCTTATTATCAAAAATAAAGACTTGGAAATCTAGTTATTGTTGGGTGACTTTTTCCTTTTCTTTTACCACTTGGGGGAATTGGGCTCGTTCCACCACAAAATAACTATCACTTTAAGGAGTTACGTTGTAGTGCTCAGTGTCACATTCAATTGTGGATTTTCAAGAGGTGATGTACGTCTTATACTTGATGGTTGGTTGGATGAAGAGTATAGAGTACTTAGAGATTCAATGGACGAGTAAGTCTCTGCACCGCTCTTTGTTACATATGTGCAAGTTTAAGTTACGAGTTCGGGTTGTTTTACTTCAGGGTCAAATTCATCATATTGGGTTTTCTCCATCGGTTGTCACGACAAAGAGCCTACTGAATGATAATGAGGTTGATTACAAGTTTTGCCAAGAGAGCTGAAAAGAGAGAGATGATGACGTATGAACACAACAGTTCATGCCTCGTACTCTAAAGAAAATAAATGGGTTACGAGTCGCATTATCTTCGGAAGAAGAAATCTCTTCTTAATGACCATTCTTATCAACATGCTTCATGCTTTTTCCATGCGCTTTCAAACATCAAGTGAATCGGGCTACCATTGACTGTATTCTTATTCCACTTGCTCAACTATAATGACGATGGCGACATCATGTGCTAATTTTGTGGAGGAGAAGTGTGAATTGAATACATTTGGATGATTTTCACTTATTCAATCAAGAATGGCAACTCCGTATGCAATTATTGAGGGGGAGAAGAAGTGTGAATTTTACGCATGTTGATTAACTTCGGAGTATAAATGGTCATACGGCTCCTAACTCATGTAAGATCCGAGCTTCTTCTTATCGGGTCATCTTCACATGGAGTTTCTTCTATGAGCCGTTGGTTAACATCTTCACATGGGCTGATATGATTTAATGACAAAGTGCTTCTAGTTTTTGGGCTGATTTCTTTGATGAACATCTTTCTGTTCTTGTTTGATTGGGAGGGATTTTAGTTAAGGAGATTTGCTACATAAAGGTACGGGAATGCATTTGGTGAGTTGAAGATGTTGACTTTCTATTCCCCATTTGGACAATCTTGAAGAAGGTCGAGTCTGATCTATTCTACACTTTCTACTACGTGTTAGAAGACTAAAGCGAGTTGCATTTGATTATCAAAGACTTCTTCAATCAGGCATTTATCAAACAGATTGTCGGTTTGGGGAGAGCACTAATGGGGAGGTGAAATGTCTGATTTAACTCCCAATTAGACTTGCTCACATTCTTCACAGTTGATTCTCACGAGATATATCGAGCTAATGATGTTCTTCTCAAAATATTTCAAGTATTTGGGCTTATAATATATGTTGTTGATTACGAGTGTCAAAACCAGCAGGGGAAGGAGACAAGCATCTAGCGAGTAAACTTGTGAACTTAATACTTCTAAGTGATTGAAGATATCAAGGCGAATGTCATTACCGAAGACACCCAAGGTTTGACTCATGGCGTTTAGTGTTCTTATTCCAACTATGTGGGGGAAGAGATGGAAGAGTTAGTTTCAGAAGATGAAAGAGGTACACAAGTGTGTGATGATTTTGATGTTATCACAATCATCAGGGGAGAGAGTGTGTGTACATTGGGGCTTCAGGTTGTTTCACTTGAGGGCTTAATCGTGATTGAGAGATATAATCACTTATTCGGAGTTGACATCCGAGAGATGTCATCCTTGAGATAATGTCAGTGATTCGGCTGCTTCTTCAATGTTATCGGTTATTCTCTCTTTAGGCATTCAGTACCGGGTTCTTGAGCTTCATACATCATCGGGAGAGAAAAGTATACATGGGGGTTATTCTTTGGCTATGGGACTTAATTTGATACTTGATGGTATAAGTTTCTTTGTCTTTGGGTATATGTGTATTGGATTCGTGAGCTCTAGTCTAAGAATTTGCATCAATTCATCTACTTGGGGGAAATGGTCTCTTGACAACTTTTTGGGGATGCATCGCTTCAAACTTCAGTGGTAACGGAATTTGAGAAGAGTTATTTAAGCGTGGGATGAAACGTTGCTGTTCTTCTATTAGATGATATAACCCTGAACGATGAATCACGATGATTATTCTTAAAAGGAGCAGCAAGTTCGATGATAATGGTGTGCTTCTTTGTGCACCTGGCTAAGGGAAGCTTGAAAGGAAGCTTTGAATCTGCTCAGCTAAAGGATTTTTGGTTTGGGGGAAGTTGCCAAAGTCTCACTTTCAGATGGTTCAATTTCTTTCTTCAGTACAAGAGCCTTGGAAGCTTTGGTGGTGGAAGTTTAAGAGATGACGAATTATATCTTCTATGACGTGCTGCTCGATATCCTTATCTCGGTACTCGTATCATCATCCTCTTAAACTATATCATCTTCTCTATCATTGTAAATATTTATCAAAAAAAAGTAAAATACAAAAATATAAAACCAGCAAAACAAAATAGAAAATTATAAAATCAACAAAAATCCATAAAAATTTGAAAAATCGAAAAATACCAAAAATATGTTTTTTCAAGACATGTCTTACGGTATCGATAACATCTAGCGGTCTTAGAAATGTCATTCAATAATGGAACGGGACCATAGATGAAGTTCGAGCAGGAGGTGTAAATATTCTTTTTCAAAACATGTCTAAAAATATGGCTTGCGATTACTTGGTGTGACCCGCTTAAAACTATGGTTTGCTATTATTTCAGATACCAACCCGCTCTTCAAGGAAGGAAAGTGTTGCGCTAAACAATTTTTCAAAAATATCGCGCACTTATCCTAAATCAAAATGAGGAAAGTATGTCGGGGCTACATTTCCCACACAAATGTTTTTCCGTCTAAAATTCTTCAGAAAAATATTTGTTGTATTCAAAAAAATTGGTGGAAAATGAGTTGCTTTAAAAACACTCAGATTCAGTGCTTTTATAAAATATGAAAACTCAATCAATGACTTCAGCGCTTTTAAACTTTCGAAAAATTAAGTCATTGATTGAGGGGGAGAATGCTTTCAAATCTATATCATCTAACGAGATTATCTAATTATCCTATATACTTAATTGTAAAACATGTTAACCTACGTTGAAGGACTAGGTACCTAGGATATGATTGTTAGGATTAGATGATTAGAGTTTGATAAACACATAATTCCCATGCATTT